>CM069243.1:12918902-13518902 GCA_035582765.1 Acer negundo
ATGAAACAAAACCCCTAGAATCAACTCCGTGGTTCGCTTTTCAGGTGTCGATAATTCAAGCTCAATGAGCTCAAAAACCGCACCTGATTCAACCATCAAGATTCGATTTCGTCCCCATGGACAAGCCTCTAATAATACATGCAAAGCAGCATTTATTCCTTGCTGTGTAATACCACCTTGTTTTAAAACACCAACAATCCTCTTGAAAAACTCTCTCTTAAGCCTCTCTAAAACTTTAGAACTCACTGTTTCAATGATATTTCTCAACACTATCACTGCATTAGATTTGATCGCCACATGATTTTCAATCTCATCAAACCCTAAAACCCACGTCAGAGATTCAATAACTTTACCATTTTCAACGGTGATCAATTGCCTAGTTTCGGCGGCAGGAATTCGAAGAAAATTAAGTATACCTAGAGCCTCCTCTAAACCAGAAACTTGATCCTTATCAAAACATGTTATTATAAATGATAAAACACCCTTACCAACACCAACTTCAGCCATATACTTCCTGTTCCTTTCGTTTGCAGCTGCGAAAAGCTCGAGTTGCCTTAGCGTTTTGATCTGATTCTGAGGATGCAAATGAAGATCTTTGAGGAGTTTGATGAGATGGAATTTGTTGAGAGGAGTTTTTGGGGTTGGAATTCGATCAACAGAGTTTTGAGTACACCATGCTTGGATTAATCGGCGTAAATTGTGATTAGGGGTTAAATCGGAATCTGTAGGCAAGGGTTGTTTCGTGACAGGACAAGTGGTGTTCCTGCTCTTGAATATCCAATGTTCAATGCATTCACGATCATATGTGATGCCGGTTATAGCAGTCACTGGATCTTTCATGATCTGGAGAGATATTGGACATATGAAATATTGAGGAATTTCAATTTCATAATCATCCATTGAAGCTGTTGAAGATCAATTACACCACAAACAAATTAAACCAACAATGAAACGCAATAAAATGTTTTTGAAGAAACAATTAACAGGGTGTTCTTGGCTTTTATGGAGACGTATGATATGTGGATGATTTAATAAATGCAGAAAATGAGAAGGTTATGGTGGTAAGAGAATGCGGCCTAATTTATTGACAATTTGGTAAGAGAGAGAGTGTGTTTGTGATTATGAGATTGGTCGTCTCTCACTGGTCAAATTGAGAAAATTTCTTACTTTTATTGTCCTTATAAAATATCGCATTCTAATGGAGGGTGGTGGTCAAAGAAAGAAAAAATAAATAAATGTGCGGCCTTGGCCATATCCACCCATTAAATCCATGTTACACGTAACAACCAATCAGATTATAATTTTTTTTTTTTCAGGCTTATAAAACTATTGCCAAAACTATATTGTATTTTAAGTTTTAACTTAACATTTCGATGATCTTGATCTCGGTTTAATTTATTTATTTTAAATGGACAGGAAACAAAAAGAAAATCTTTTATTGATAAAAATTGACTGATTGTTGTTTATTTTTATTAAGTAAAAACCAAATATATATGTTTCAAAAAAAAAAAAAAAAAACCAAATATAAAAAAATACTTGATTTATTAAAAAGAAACAAGTTATGACATTGGCTATAGCCCGATCAAATTGATTCTGAATATATATTGATATTTTATAAGAATAAAATTATTATAGACAGTCACAAAAAAAAAAAAAAAAAAAAAAAAAAAAAAAAATTGTTATATTTATTAAATTATTTCATGTATATCATTCCACACGGAACTTTAAAATTTAACTTAAATACTAGGAAAGAGATGAACGTCTTGTTCTTTTCAAAAAAAGGAAAAGAAAAAACATGAAAGTATTGTTAGTTTTACTTATTACTTTCCATTTAAAGCCTCTTGAATGAGCAAAAACGACGACCATGTGAGAAGAAAAAAGTCATGTGTTACCCACAAAATATCTTCTTACACCCTTATTTTAATTAAACATTTTTATTTTAAAAATATTCTTACATTTAGTTATTTAAAATATATAGTTTTATAATTAAAAATTAAATTTACTTCCTATATTCATAAGTTGAACATCCAATATATCATAAAACCTAATAGTATGTATTTAATAAAATCCAACATCAATAAGGAAATATATATATATTTTTTCACATATAGTCAAAGAATGTATAAACATAGAATTGCTTTTATGGATTCCGACTGTATTCATGTATATATACTTTCATTTTTAGTATTGTTTTGTGATTGGATAAAAAATTGTTGCAATTGCAGTTTTATAAAACTCTTTTTTAAAATAGTTGTAGAACTCGATTAAGTCTACATGATTTTCAAAGACAACTCACTCACTCACTTTACTTTAATTCAACTACAAATTCTTATTAATTTAATTGGTTTGTAAACCAAAAAATTTGGTGGATGGATTTAAAAAAAAAAAAACAAAATTTTAAATGAAAAAAAAAATTGATTTATTTGGTGATTGAAAAAATAGTTGCTTTGTTTTTAGTTTTAAAACAAAAGAAGCTGCATATTTTTATTTGTTTAATTATTATTGTTGTTGTTATCTATGACGATAATTAAGTGTGTAAACCATTGTGATTTCATGGTATTTTAGATAATTCAATACATTAATTCCGCACGTAACAACGAAAAAAATATAATTATTTTTAGAGTTGAATTTGTATTTTAATTTTGTTTAAATAAAATCTTAGTTGTAGAGTTTTATTTGAATATAATATATATATATATATATATATATATTTTATTGAGTAAATTCTATAAAATTTGTTAAAGGAAACGAAGAAATTATAAGTATTTTTTTTAAAGAAGAAACTGTACGTATAAGAAATTTTTTTTTTTTTTTTTTTTTCGATGGTGGAACCAAATGAAAAGAAATGGGTGTAATGAGAAAAAAAAAATGTTTAAATTTTTTATAAAAAAAATAATACTTAAAGGATAGTTATGGTATTTTAAAAGGGGTATGGAGTAAAATTAATAATTTTAAATTTTTTATTAGAGTGGTGCTATTGGCACCCGCGCACTACTGAACTATTTATACACCACTTTTTAAAATTTTGATTTAATTATATAAAATTAAAATGAGCTTCTTTTGACAATTCAATTTTTTCTTTTTACACTTCTTTTCTAAAAACACTTCATTCTCAAAATTTAAAATTTAAAAAAATTCTAATTTTATTCCAAAATTATCCTTTTTGTCTTTTGGCACTCCTATTCTAAAGACACTCCATTTTAAAAAATAAATTTCCAAAAACAATTCATTTTATTTTAATAAAAGTTACGATGAATCATCATAGCCTTTGGATTTATCCGAGAAGTAATATTTTTTGAATTAAATTATTAAAAAAAGAAATTATCTCTCATAAATCATTAAATTAAATATTACATATTAAACACTCCCTCCTCCAATACATATCTCTAACTTTCTATCTCTATTTTTTCTCAAGCAAGACTGACTGTTAAGAAAAAAAAACTTACGAATAAACTTGATTTTTAGGAACCGTATATATGTATATATTAAAAATAAAAAAAACTCAAAAAAACAAGTATCCTGTTTTTCAAAAAAAAAAAAAAAAAAAACCAAAATATGAAAATGCTTTTTGTTACTTTTGTAGGTATGTGATTGCCTAGAGAACTTTAATTATTTCATTAAACTTATAAATTTCGAGTTTAATCGAATACAGTTGTAATAAATCAAGTTTTCATATATCTATTATCTTTTTTATAAAAAAAAAAAACAAGGTTTTTTTTTTTATTTATTTTTTATTTTTTTTTATTTTTTTAATATATATATATATTACTGTTAATAAAAAAAACAAAAATACTCATAAGGTTTTTATTTATTTTTTATTTATTTATTATTTTTTATTTTACTATTAATAAGAGATTAATCGAGAAAGTATGGAGATATGATTTTTTTATTTATTTATGAAAAATGGGGAGAGAGAGTGTTTAATATAGTGATAATAGATTTAAAAGATAGAGTTTAATACATAATATTTAATCTAATGATAATGAGAGATACTTTCTTTTTTAATAATTGAATTAATTTAGAGTGTCTTTAGAATTTTTTTGTCTTGTTTAGTAATTTTAATTCAGGTAAAAATTGTCATTAAAATTAAATTGGATTGTAAATAGATAATTTGTGGATTGTAAGGAGAATCTCTCAAAATTAAATGGTTTTATTAATTTTATTGATTTATTTCTAGGACTACCACTTATTTTTCAAACTTAATACACCTCATATCTTTTTCAAAAAATAAAACTAAAAATACGTTTCATCTCTAATCTTTATATATAGTTTTCTTACATTCATTCGCAAGATTTGTTTTTTCTTCTTATCTCATGGTAAAACCATCTTTATTAGATTTTTTTTTTTTTTTTTTTTTTTTTGTAGTTGATTGGATTGTTGATCGTAGATTGTGAGTGTGATATTAATCATCTGATGATTTTTTTTAAACGATTGAGTTAGAATTTTTGTGTGGTTTCATTTTGTCAAAGATTATGTTTTCTTAATTGTGATTCTTATGTGATTTTGTTGGTTTTTTTTTTTTTGTTTTTTTTTTGTTTTTTTGTTTTTTTGTAAATAATGTTAAATTAACTTTGGAAGATCCAGAATAAATTCTACAAAAGAATTAATACAAATTATAGTATACCTGGAAGATCTGAAGGAAAATAAACCTAGAAAAAAAAATTGCAAACATAGATCTAGAATTTGAAAAGAAAAATAAAACAAACATTTGAAACAATAAAATCACTAAATACTAAACATGGTAAACATGAGATTGAGATATGAAAGAAAATATAAATATAAATAGTAATAAATCAATAAATACTAAACATAAGAAACATTAAATCGAGATCTGAAAGAAAATATAAAAAAAAAAATAGTAAACATTGAAATAATATATATCATTAAAGCTTTTGTCATTAGGTTTTGAAATAAGGAAAGTGAGATTTTATTAGTTTTACTTTGTACAAGATTTTTTTTAATAAAAATTATATGTCTATTTAAGTAATTTGATAAAGGAAAAAAAATATTAAATAATTTAAAAAGTGGGGTATAAATAGTTTAGTAGTGACTGTGCCAATATCACCACTCTTTTATTATGGATGTATATAGAAAAATGGGTATAGGAAATGTTTTGTGGGTGGCAATAAAACCACCATATTAAAGATACTAGGTTTTGAGGCACATGCAAGACATGTGCTTTTCAATATTTGAGTTGCATATTTTGAAATATATATATTCTTACAAAAACAAGAAAGCAATTAATATATATATATATATATGTTAATATAATAAAGTTTTACATTATCAACGGGTACAAAAATTGTAAAGCTCATCGATTGAAAGCCCTATATAATTTCAAAAGGATTTTTTTATTTTTTATTTTTATTTTTACATTATCTACATATACAAAATTGTAAAACCTAACGATTTAAAGACTTATAAACTTTCAAAAGGAGTTTTACATTATCTACGTATACAAAATTGTAGAACTCAGCTATTGAAAGCTCTAGAAACTTTCAAAAGATAGATATTTCAAAAAGTTCCTAACAACTATCGTTAGTTTGGCGTTAAACAAAAATATATATTTACATTGTCATATATATTTTCTGAAAGATTGATATTCTCAATTATTATAACCCGGTAACATAATACAATCACCTGAGAAAAATGTCAACAGGCAAATTTTTAATAATACCGATGAAGGAACAACAGTAGTTCCATTTTGACAAAGACAGTATAACAAATGTGTAGAACCCAGCTATTGAAAGCTCTATAAACTTTCAAAAGATAGGTACTTCAAAAAGTTCCTAACAACTATCGTTAGTTTGAAGTTCAACAAAAAGATATATTTACATTGTCATATATATTTCTTGAAAGATTGATATTCTCAATTATTATAACCCGGTAACATAATACAATCACCTGAGAAAAATGTCAACAAGCAAACATTTAATAATACCGATGAAGGAACAACAGTAGTTCCATTTTGACAAAGACGGTACAACAAATGTGTAGAAAGTGAAGAAAATCTGCCACAAATGTATATTGAGGTTCAATAATTTTTCAGTTACACCAAGTTAAAAAAAAATAATAATAAAGAAAGAAAGAAAGTCGTAATAAAATTTCAATCCAATTGAATATCAAATTCTGAGATTATAAATCACAAAGTAACTTTGAAATTACATATACAAATGCCGAGAAAATCCAATGAATGCTATTATTGAAATCTTACTAAGATCTGTCTATTAAGTAATTATATAAACTTTAAGGGTTGTATTTATAATTTTACTTTCAAAGGAAAAAAAAAGGGTAAAAAAAAAGGATGCTATAAAACAACCGACTTATGCTCTTTTATATATAGTATAGATATAGATATAGAAATTGGAAAAGCATGCTTATCTGTATCTGTACATATATAAACTATAGAGGTTATAATTGTAATTTTACTTTCGAACAAAAAATTGGATGCTATAATTCAAGCATGCTTATATTTATCTATACATATTATAATTGTAATTTTACTGTCAAACAAAAAATTGGATGCTATAATCAATAGATAAACTCACATTTTTTTTATATAACTAGTTTTGGAGCACATGCAAGACATGTTCTTAAATCAATATTTGAGTTTCATATTTGCAAATATATATATATATATATCCATGAGAAATAATAAATGTTAATATAACACATATAATTTAGTTCATATAAATGTTATTACATTGATCTAACACCTTGAGGAAGTCTTAAACTCATGTAGATGATTTAATTATTTTTCTATTTGACAAAAAACCACCGTTTGGATTTTTTGCAAAACCTTTTTTTTTTCCTGCATTTCACTTTACATACATCCATGTATAATCTACAAAGTCATAAAATTTAACACAAATTACATTTCCACCCTTATATAATTCCCTTTTATTTTTCAACATATTAAATACATAGGAAAATTATATTTTCATCCCCAGTCCCATTTTACAATTTAAAATAATAAAAAAATCCTTACTATATAGTCCATATTGTGTCACTATTACTAAAACCTGTCAATTAAGTAATTATATAAACTTGAAGGGTTGTATTTGTTAATCGCCGTTCAATAATCTAAGGAATGCTATAATTGAAATCTGACTAAACTCTGTCCATTAAATAATTATATAAACTTTAAAGGTTATAATTGTAATTTTACATGCAAAGAAATTAAAAGAACAAAAAGGGATGCTATAATTGAACCGACATATCACACTTTTATATATAGTATAGATATAGATATTGATTTGGGTCCAATCCATATCACCTCTAGCCTCTTAGCTAATAACCATCTAAAATCATAATAATTATTAAGACATGTCTATTAAGTAATTCTACAAACTCGAAGGTCTGTATTTGTCATTTGACTTTCCCGAAAAAAAAAGGGATGATATAACCAAAATCTTACTAAAAGCTATTTATTAAATAATTATATAAAGTTTAAGGGTTGTATTTATAATTTTACTTTTAAAGAAATAAAAAAATAAAAAAATTCAAAGAAATTAAAAGGATGCTATAGTTCCAAGTGACCATCCACACTTTTATTGTTAATTCTAAAGCAAATGGAAAATCCTTTAAATAAATTAAAATTTAATAAAAAAAAAAGATGATATAAATAAAGAAACACTCTGCTGTTATAATAAAGGTGGCTTTTAACCATATGTGTAATATATACATATCTTCACCGCCTCTCACCCACTTGCACACCCACTTGTACACCCACTTGCCTTCTTCTCTTTTGCTTGCCTATATATATGATCATCATATAATTTGTAATGAGGTTACAGAAATTATCAAAACCAATTACAAGTAAATGCACTCTCTTTCTCTCTCTCTCTCTCATCTCACTTACTTAATTCTTCTTCCATCTCTCTCAATTATTTATTAATTGTTGTTCAACTATTCTCCATCTATATTATTTCTTCAATGAATTTATAACACGTTATCAGCACGATCGTATGTAAATAAAAATGATCCCTGATGGGTGATTAGATTACATCTCAATATTCTGAATCTGTATATATTCCGTATAAACTGGCTTTTGCCGACAACGGAACATATATATACAGTTCTGAATTTATTCTCTCTAAAATCTCAATATTCTGAATCTGTATATATTCCGTATAAACTGGCTTTTGCCGACAACGGAACATATATATACAGTTCTGAATTTATTCTCTCTAAACTCTCAATATTCTGAATCTGTATATATTCCGTATAAACTGGCTTTTGCCGACAACGGAACATATATATACAGTTCTGAATTTATTCTCTCTAAAATCTCAATATTCTGAATCTGTATATATTCCGTATAAACTGGCTTTTGCCGACAACGGAACATATATATACAGTTCTGAATTTATTCTCTCTAAAATCTCAATATTCTAAATCTGTATATATTCCGTATAAACTGGCTTATGCCGACAATGGATCATCTATTTATTTACGCACATAACAGGTGAGCTCAGCCTCCTGGAATTGTTTATTTTTATACACATAAAAGGTAGGCTGAGCCTCCTGAAATTATTTATGTTTATGCACATAACAGGTGAGCTCAGCCTCCTGGAATTGTTTATTTTTATACACATAAAAGGTAGGCTGAGCCTCCTGAAATTATTTATGTTTATGCACATAACAGGTGAGCTCAGCCTCCTGGAATTGTTTATTTTTATACACATAAAAGGTAGGCTGAGCCTCCTGAAATTATTTATGTTTATGCACATAACAGGTGAGCTCAGCCTCCTGGAATTGTTTATTTTTATACACATAAAAGGTAGGCTGAGCCTCCTGAAATTATTTATGTTTATGCACATAACAGGTGAGCTCAGCCTCCTGGAATTGTTTATTATACTCTTTAATTATATTCAAACTAAATCAAATTTACAATTTAATTTACAGAAAAAGAAGTTGTAAGCATGTCTAAACTTTCAAACTTGAAGTTCGATGCACTCAAAGTGTCAGGAGAAAATTACATGTCATGGGTTATCGATGCCGGATTATACCTAAAATCCCAAGGCCTATACTACACCATTTATGATAACCAGGCTAATGAACAGGATAGATCCACTGCCATGGTCATAATCCGTCATCATCTACATGAGGATTTGAAGGCTCAATATCTTACCGTCACAGAACCTGAAGATCTGTGGCGGGAGCTAAAAGATCGCTATGATCATCAGCAGAATGTTACGTTACCAATTACAAGGTATGAATGGCTGAATTTACGGTTCCAAGACCACAAATCAGTCTCTGATTATAATTCTGATTTGTTCAGGATCACCACAATGATGAAATTGTGTGGTGAGGAGGTATCTGAAAAGGAAATGTTAGAAAAAACATTCACAACTTTTCATGCCTCGAATATAATATTGCAACAGCAATATCGAGAACGTAGATTCTCTAAGTATTCAGAATTGATCTCATGCCTACTAGTAGCAGAAAAGAATAATGAGCTACTGATAAAAAATCACGAATCACACCCGACTGGTTCTAAAGCATTCCCAGAAGTGAATGCTAATACCGTTGGATACCATGGTCGTGGTCGTAATCGTGGTCGTGGTTATAGACGTGGTTATGGTCGTAACACTAATCGTGGCCGTGGTAATGGTCGTAATCCGGGTCGTAATCCGGGTCGGGGCCATGGACGTAGTTCCAGAAGAGGACGTGGTTATTCCGGACCTAGTGAATATAAAAGAAAAGGTATTCAGAATATGCCGAATGCAAAAGAGGGTGTGTGTTATAGGTGTGGCTGTTACAATCACTGGTCAAATGAATGTAGCACACCTAAACATCTTGTTGAGTTTTATCAAGCATCAATAAAAGAAAAGGGGAAGATATCTGAGACACATCTCATTGAAAATCCATACCCTATGGATATTACACATCTCAATGTGACTGACTTTTTTTGAGGATCCTAAGGACAAGTTGACTGCTTCAATTGGTGATGGGAATGTCCATACCAATTAAATACTACTTCAGTAGTATTATTTTGTCAATGCTTCAATTGGTGATGGGAATGTCCATACCAATTAAATACTACTTACAGTAGTATTATTTTGTTATTTTGTTTATGTAAAATATTTCTCAATGTAATATATACTTTTTAGATCACTTTGTCTGATATGCATTTTATTTTATTTTTCTTTATGAAGCATACAAAATGAATCTAAACGATAAATTGGGGGTTATTGAAAAGCTAGAAGCTGGAGATATATGTTTAGCCGACAGTGCAACAACTCATACAATTCTGCGTAGTCAGAAATATTTTATAAATTTAACATTGCTCAAGGCAAGGGTTAATACTGTATCAGGTCCAACGGACCTGATAGAAGGCTCTGGAAGAGCCATGATATTGTTATCAAACAATACTAAACTATGTATCGATGATGCATTATATTCAAGCAAATCCAGAAGGGATCTGCTTAGTTTCAAAGATATACGAAGAAATGGATATCACATTGAAACTATGAATACAGAGAATGTTGAATATCTATGCATCACTTCTTATGATTCAGGCCAGAAAATCATTAAAGAAAAGTTGCGTGCTTTATCTTCTGGATTATATTACACTATTATCAAAAGTGTTGAAATTTATGCAGTTATGAATCAGAAGTTTTCAGATCCAAAAATGTTTGTACTCTGGCATGACCGTCTCGGTCACCCAGGATCTACAATGATGCGTAGAATCATTGAGAATTCTCATGGGCATCCATTAAAGAACCAGAAGATTCTTTTGTCGCATGAAAATTTTTGTACTGCATGTTCCCAAGGGAAATTAACAATAAAACCATCTTTTTCTAAAGTTGGTCTTGAATCCCCATCATTTTTACAAAGAATTCAAGGGGACATATGTGGACCTATTCATCCACCAAGTGGACCATTTCGTTATTTTATGGTTCTAGTTGACGCATCCGTCAGATGGTCACATGTATGCTTATTATCAACACGTAATGCTGCTTTTGCAAGATTACTTGCACAAATTATCAGGCTTCGGGCTCACTTTCCCGATTACTCAATTAAATCCATACGCCTTGATAATGCTGGAGAATTTACTTCCAAGACATTTGATGAATATTGCAAAGTGGCTGGGATTGATGTTGAACATCCAGTTC
Organism: Acer negundo; assembly: GCA_035582765.1. Lineage (NCBI taxonomy): Eukaryota > Viridiplantae > Streptophyta > Magnoliopsida > Sapindales > Sapindaceae > Acer > Acer negundo. The sequence goes on from CM069243.1 coordinate 12,930,023, forward strand.
CACATGTTCATACTCAGAATGGATTAGCGGAATCACTTATTAAACGTGTCCAGATAATTGCAAGGACTTTATTATTACGAACGCAATTACCAATTACTGTATGGGGGCATGCTGTTTTACATGCTGCTGCATTAATCCGGCTTCGGCCTACTGCTTACCATCAGTATTCACCAATACAACTAGTACTTGGTCACCAACCAGATATATCTCATTTACGTACATTTGGGTGTGCGGTATATGTCCCAATTGTACCAACGAAAAGAACTAAAATGGGACCCCAAAGGCGTTTGAGAATATATGTTGGTCTTGATTCACCATCAATTATTAGATATCTGGAACCTTTGACTGGTGATCTTTTCACAGCACGGTTTGCAGATTGTCATTTTGATGAAACAAATTTTCCATCATTAGGGGAAGGAAAAACTTCTTTTGAAGAGAAACGTGAACTTTCCTGGAAAGTTCCGAGTCTAATTCATTTAGACCCGTACACATCTCAATGTGAGAATGAAGTACGTAAGATAGTACATCTTCAAGCAATAGCAAATCAGTTACCAGATGCATTTACAGATGCTACTAAGGTAACAAAATCATACATCCCAGCTGTTAATGTACCAGCACAGGTGATTGTTCCAGAAAAACATTCTAAACAAATAATAGCAAAAGAATCATCTTTTGCACGCCAGAAGCGTGGTAGACCGTTTGGTTCAAAGGATAATGTTCCTCGGAAAAGGAAATTAAATAAATCCACTTTCTCTAAGTTAACTCCAGAAGAGTTAAGTGTCCCTTCAGGGACACAAGTTAAATCCTCTGTAGGGGAAGGAATCTCTGAGGAGATACAAGAATATAGAAATGAGGAAATTTCTATAAATTATACAAGAGAATTGTGGAATCGTGAAGAAACAATTATCGATGATATATTCTCATACACAGTGGCAACTGAAATTATTAATGATGATCATGAACCTCATAATCTCGATGATTGTAGGCAGAGGTCTGATTGGCATAAATGGAAAGAAGCAATTCAAACAGAATTGACTTCATTAGCCAAACGTGAAGTATTTGGATCTATAATCCAGACGCCTGAAAACGTCAAACCTTTTGGATACAAATGGGTTTTTGTACGGAAACGTAATGAGAAACGAGGTCGTAAGGTATAAGGCACGACTCGTAGCACAGGGTTTCTCGCAGAGACCTGGCATCGATTTCGATGAAACATATTCACCAGTGATGGATACAATTACGTTTCGATTTCTGATAAACATGGCTGTCTTGGAAATACTTGAAATGCGTCTGATGGACGTAGTGACCGCTTATCTATATGGTTCACTGGATTCAGATATTTACATGAAAATCCCTGAAGGGTTTAAAATGCCAGAATCATGTAACTCAAGATCTCATAATTTGTATTCGATAAAATTACAAAGATCATTGTATGGATTAAAACAATCTGGACGGATGTGGTACAACCGTCTCAGTGAATATCTGATAAAAGAAGGATATATTAATAATCCTATATGTCCATGTGTTTTCATTAAGAAATCAGAATCTGGATTTGCTATCATAGCAGTTTATGTTGATGATATGAATTTAATTGGAACTCCTGGAGAACTTCTAAAAACTGCTGAATATTTAAAAAAGGAGTTCGAAATGAAAGATCTGGGAAAGACAAGGTATTGTCTCGGTCTCGAGATCGAGCATAGATCAAATGGTGTACTCATCCACCAATCAGCATATATTGAAAAGATTTTAAAAAGATTTTAAAAAGATTTCATATGGATAATGCTCATCCATTAAGTACTCCTATGGTTGTTAGGACTCTTGATCCTAAAAGGGATCCATTCCGTCCAAAAGAAAATGATGAAAAGATACTTGGTACTGAGGTACCATATCTTAATGCTATTGGTGCATTATTATATCTGGCTCAATGTACTAGGCCAGATATTGCATTCTCTGTGAATGTACTGGCTAGATTTAGCTCAGCACCAACTCGAAGGCATTGGAATGGAATCAAACATCTTTTACGTTACCTTAGTGGAACGAAAGATTTAGGATTATTTTATACAAAGTCTAACAATTTTTCAGGTTTACTTGGTTATGCTGATGCCGGGTATCTGTCTGATCCCCACAAAGCTCGTTCACAAACGGGATATGTTTTTACATATAATGGCACAGCAATATCCTGGCGTTCCACAAAACAGACTTTGGTTGCTACATCATCCAATCATTCTGAAATCGTTGCTCTTCACGAAGCCAGTCGAGAATGTGTTTGGCTGAGATCAGTTATTCATCATATTCAGAGTACTTGTGGATTTTCATTATCTACAGAAATGCCAACACAGATATTTGAAGATAATGCGGCATGTATTGCTCAAATCAGAGGGGGGTATATCAAAGGAGATAGAACCAAACATATTTCTCCTAAATTTTTCTATACTCACGAGCTTCAACAGAGTCGACAAATTGATGTTCAGCAAATACGGTCCTCAGATAATTTTGCAGATCTGTTTACCAAATCATTGCCTACGTCAACTTTTGAGAAGCTGGTATATGGAATAGGCATGCGTCGACTTTCTAAATTACAAAATTGATGCTAAAGTTTTATGAGGGGGAGCGTTCAATCAGGGGGAGCAAAGTTTTGAATGGACATTTGTGCACTATACTCTTTTTCCCTTCGATCAGGTTTTATCCCACTGGGTTTTCCTGACAAGGTTTTTAATGAGATAGTTTTTAATGTCCAACCCTATTAAATCCAGGAGATCATGGTATATATTTTACTTAGGTTTTATCCCATTGGATTTTTCCCTAGAAAATTAATACATGTGGTATAAATCCAAGGGGGAGTGTTATAATAAAGGTGGCTTTTAACCACATGTGTAATATATACATATCTTCACCGCCTCTCACCCACTTGCACACCCACTTGTACACCCACTTACCTTCTTCTCTTTTGCTTGCCTATATATATGATCATCATATAATTTGTAATGAGGTTAGAGAAATTATCAAAACCAATTACAAGTAAATGCACTCTCTTTCTCTCTCTCTCTCATCTCACTTACTTAATTCTTCTTCCATCTCTCTCAATTATTTATTAATTGTTGTTCAACTATTCTCCATCTATATTATTTCTTCAATGAATTTATAACATCTGCACTTTTATTATAGTATAGGATATATAGATATATAAATATATACATTTTAAATTAAAACAAATTATAAAAATTACTATACAATCCATATTGTGTTACTATTACTAAGACATATCTATTAACTAAAAACGGTCCCAAACGACACACTCATTTATATAATTTTGACATGGGTCTATATATAGGGTTAGTTTTTTACGTGATATAACTGCATTTAACATGTGTTAGGAGAGCTATTAGTTGGATTCTCTAGTTTAATGTCCAACTGTCTGTTTCTTTGTTTCTTTGTTTCTTGTTTTTCTGTTGTATCTCAAAAAAAAAAAAAAAAAAAACAGAGAGAGAAACTAATCCAGCAGCGTCGTTTTAAACGTTTACGGATCAAATTGAAGACGTGTACAAGTGCAAAGAGAGATGGACAGAAGCACAACCGGTCAAAAGTTGTAACTGGACACGAAAAGTCAACAAGTCAAAAAAGTTGAGTCAACGCCTGCAGTTGTACTACAAACAACACGACTAGCTTAGCTAGTACTACTCATCGGTTAGTTACACACTCTTCGAACCTTCTGCTAAATCAACCCGATTCAATTTTATTGTCGTGTCACAAATGAAAAGCTTATCGCAACTCTCTCTCTATATATATATTATGGGGATAATTATTTCGGTGGCCATCGAATTGATAACACACTATTAAAATGGTTTTTGGATTGAAAAATTATTCCAAAATGGTAATTTTTAGCGAACTTTATGACACTAATGGCCATTCCATCTAATTCCATCCACTTCTATCAAATAAGTGACATTTTTGTAAATAAGAGGATGATATTAATTTATTTTAGAAATTTTTTTTAAATCAATTTTTTCTTTTATTTCTTAAAACAAATAATTATATTTACTGTGTATATATGTATAGCGTGTCTCAAATATATATATATAAATATATATATTACACACAATTTAATTAAACAGCAGTAATCAGTATACCCAACAAATAATAAATTAACAATTCTGCTAAAACGCATTAGAGCAAGTTTAATACTTTGTTTAAGTGCAGCAAAAAGAAAAATAAGAAAATTAAAAAGTTGAATTAGCTTAAATTTGAAATTTTACTTTTATAATTTCGATAGTTCACTCAACTGAGGTGAAAAAAAAAACCTACTTGGGTTAGGTATGAAACATGAGTACGGAGTTTAACTTTATTTTCTTTACTTTTCCAACAGTTTCTCGGCAACCAAACAGAAGAAATTATAAATTAATTTATAAGAAATACAAAAATGGGTGACAAGTACCAAAAATTGATTTTCAAAATATATCTAAAAATAAATTAATGTCATCCATTTATTTACTAAAATACCACTCATTAGATGAAATTGGATGGAATTGGATGGAATGGTCATTGGTGTCACAAAGTTCACCAAAAAAAGTTCACCAAAAATGGCCATTTTGAAACAACTTTCCAATCCAGTGACCATTTTGATAGTGTGTCATCAATTCGATGGCCACTTAGGTAATTATCTCTATATTATATAATAACTTGTTCTTCGAATTTCATTAAATTATCACAAGTTAGTTTTGTTCGTTTTATTTTTATTTTTTATTGTTTGTTCAGCTAGTTGACTAGGTCTGTCCTTTCTAATTTTGATCATGTTATGGAGTAATACTACTGGACTGTCTACACAAGCCAAATTGTATATTGGATGTCTACTACTTCCACAGACCAACAAAAAAATTCCCCATTGAGACTTGTATCCCTCCCACAACTAATGTTGAAGGGAGGTACACTACAACATACCTTAGGTAGTAGGTGATGTCCTATATATTCATAACTGTTATTCAAATGATATATATATATATATATAAATAAGTGGTAGTTGAATTATTAAGATTAATAAAGAAAGTAATATAGTTTCTGATCATGTATAGCTCATAGGAAGAATAATAAGGCCATCTTCAACATATTACTTCAATTTGGTGTTACTTTTACAACAATGGTGTAACTTTCACACAATTCCTTTTTTTCTATCTCCAACCTATAACATTGATGTTACACTAAGAATCATTAAATTATAAAAAGGGATACAATTAGAATAAATTTGATTGAAAGTTATAGAGATAAAGGTAAAATTGTAATTAAAAGAAAACTGAATTCATATAGTGTTGTAAAAATGGACCAGGCCCAAGTGGGTCGGTCCGTTTGGCCTGCCAAGCAAAACGGGTTGGATCAGGTCCGATCCGCGAAGGGGATGTGCCGGATCAAGACCGGCACGGAGGCGTGCCGCGTGCCGGGCTGCAGGGGTCCGGTCCGCCGAACCAGCCTGCCACAGCACGTCAAGCCGGCGGACCAAGCTAGGCGGACTGGTCCGACGGGCCGACCCCAAGGTCCAGCCGTTTGATTTAAATAAAAAAAAATATTTTAAAAATTAAATAATAATTGGTCCCTGTCCGGCGGCACGCCGGCACGGTCCGCCGGAAACGGTCCACGTGCCATGCCGGGCCACGATTTCCGAAAACGTGCCGGACCTAGTCCGGTCCGTCTACCTGCGCGGCGCAGACCAAGTCCGGCCCGTTTTTAAAAACGGGTCAGGCGTGCCGGATTGAATTGGGCCGGACCGGTCCACTTTTACAACTTTAATCTTTACAGTCATATATGGTGCAACACTATAGGTAACTTCAAAATGGCACTAAGCTCTGGAGTTGGGTTGGAGAGGAGGTCATGCTGCTAACCGAAGATTTGCTTCTATTTGAAGCTGGGTTAGAGATGGCACTAATTCTTGACTTTGGACACCTCACACCAGTAAAGAAATGCTATATATCATGGTTTTTTATTTTTTTTATTTTTTATTTTTTTATCTTATTATGATTCTGATTTAGTGGAATTTGGCTTGATTGGCAGATTTATTCCTTGATTAGTTTTCTAATTGATATATATAATCTGTCACCAGTCACCAGTCACTAATTATTGCATAAATATGTAGACGAAAATTCATTTGAATTGTTTTAATTTCTTGACTCTATGACATAATATAAATAATATATATTAATTGTTAGTTGTGTATTATGTTCTTAATCTTTGTAATAGCTTCTATGAATTGATAATAGTGTTTATAGCTGCTATATATACAGATCTTTTTATATAGTTAATGGGTTAGTTGGTAGTTGAATTTCAATATATAAAATTGGGTGAGTTTGTAGTTGAATTTCTATACATATAATTCTATAAAAATTAAATATTTAATCATTTAAAATAAATAAATAAATAAATAAATAAATAACTCCATCCTCACATAACTACCTATACAACTATTTGCTAAATTCTTAACAATATAATATATTGGTAATAAAGTTTAAAGATGCAATAAGGGGTTCATTACTTTGATTTAAATCGAAATTTTGATCAAATCTAGGAAAACAAATTGTCAAGTTTTACGCACAAAAGTGTTCTCTCTCTCTCTAACTTTATTAATGTTAGTTCCTTAATTAACGATGGTGAGATACATCTACTCAAGCCTCATCTTGATCTTATATAAAAAATTTCGTGTTGGCTCCAAACTATATATATAACATTACAAGCTGATTTTGAATGACTTTATAATGAACGGATCGAATAACGTTACAAAGTTAGATTTTGTACGAAAAAATATACAGAATTCTAATTTATCAATTGAGTTAAATTAAGATTGGACACGAAAAAAAATGTGTGGAATTCCCATATGATAATTGTTATAATTTATATATGCGTGATGTGTGTTGGTAAAAGTTAATTAACGTGTAAATGATGTCTACTATGCATTGTTTTAGTATTCGGTCTACACGTCCGCCTAGGTCTTAGGTGGGCCCGGTCGCCGCGAGGAAAGCCTAGATGTCTGCCTAGGTGGAGTCAAAGCTGTTGACTCCATTTGGCATATATATATTTTTTTTCAAAATGACGCTATTTTGGTCTAAAATATAGCTTCGTTTTGGTTAATTTGACTTCACTGCTTATACGGTCTGGACGTTAGGTGGTTGTTTGCCTTACGACCGGTGCCTAGCACCTACCAAAACACTAATAATATGCAACACAAAACAAATAATGTTTAATAAGAAAAAAGACGAAAAGAATCCGATCACACAACACCAACTTATTATGTTTTGGATAAGTAGAAAATTATTACAACTACGGACTCAATATTCTCTCTAACACACCAAACTCCAATTATATATAACCAAGCCTTAGCTCAAAGCTCTCTCTCTTAAACTTAAGTGCAAGTTTTCATGAATTTTTTAATGGCATTTTCGGTCATCAAACTTTGTTTTTATATTTGCAGAAGGTTTTACTGATTTGTAAAGAAATTGAAATAGTAGGTTCTAGTTAAAGTTGGTCTTCCATCTCCTGGGAACGTGAGTCCTTGCTGTCATCTATTGCATCAACAACAAATAATTGAAACCCTCCTTAATTGGCGCAATAGAGTTCCTGTCTTACAATTTTGAAAACCATGAAATTTTATTAATCGTATCCAATATATATTTACAGATCGAAGAAGGTAATGTTGTAGCTAACCAACTCGCAAACATAGGGTTAAATATTTACACTCTTCTTTTACTTGGTGGGATTCTCCTCCAAAGGATATCAACACAAATCTCTTGAAGGGTGTAATAATATTGCAATTTGCAAGGCGTATTCCTAGTACTACAGTAGTACTGATCATTTTCCTAAGCTTAATTTGCTGGCTTCTTTTTTCTTTTGGCTTTTGGATGATTATTAAGCCTGTTGTTTCATACATTTATTGTGATTTCATTCATTTATATATATATATATATATATATATGAATTACAACATTACAAGTTTTATTGTATTCTTTAGATTTGACCAGGGTTAGACACTTAGACCGTTAGACTCATTACATATATGATATATCCCCTTGACGAGATGTTTATTATTTTAATAAATTTTCGTATACAATGAAAGTTCATCAAGAAAAAAATAATCTAGATTATTCTCTGCATAGCCCTAGAACTTCTTAGTGATGATGGCAGCTTGAATAGATAATTCCGAGTTTGACAATTAAGTGTTTTTGTATTGGCCTAAAAAGTCGGCTAGAATATTTATTTTGAATGTTCAGGTTTTCAAAGTCCACTAACTTTGTTTTTTTCTTCCCACCTTCTTCTATACACTACTGCGCAGCTACTTCTTAGCTAGTCCTCACTCTACTCCCTTTGAACACTCAAGTACTCAACGACTATTTCATAACAATAATTATCTAACTATAAAATGGCTTTATTTATTTATTTATTTATTTTAATTTTATTTATGTATTTATTTATTTATTTTAATAATCCTCAAATTAGTGGAATATTTATAAATAGACACTCCCAAAAATGATATAATTATAACATTAAACTCTTAACATAATTATATATTTAACTATGTTAATCCATGTGATGCGTTTATATTATTTAAAAACAATATTATACCGTATAGTTGTTAAAAAATCGATAAAAGACTTTCCTACGAACTCATGAACTCATGTATAGTTGACATAGTATTTGCACTGATATCTATAGGACTATCACTAAAAATGTAAAATGCATATGTGTTTGGTAACAAATATTTACTTATTTACTACAACAATTATATATGAAATAAATAATGTAAAGAATTGAAAAGGTACGAGGTACAGTAAGAATTGTAAAGAATTTTTTTTTTTTTTTTTGTTCCAACCAGGTGTCCCTACCCATATTGGAGTGGGACTAATCATGTCGGCCGGGAGGTCAGCAAAGTCCTAGCCATAGGTGCGCTATACAGGAGTTGCTTCCAGAGGGAATCGAACTCAAGCAATGTCCAGAGGCGGATACAAAAGGGGGGCTGCTAGATCCCAACTGCCTGAAACCCCTTGGGACATGGGTGTAGCCTTTAAATGCACAACTGGCAAGGGTGTAGTGTCTGAAGAGATAGTTGTAGGTACTTACGGAGTATCTGAACCAACATGTTAAGCCACTGGGATCCGGCTTCCTGAACCCCTCTCGGACATAAGTGTAGCCTCTAAACCCATAACTGGCAAGGGTGTAGATACTGTGGAGACAACTGCAAGGTCCCACTGAGTACCTGAACCAACATGTGAAGCCACTAGGATCTGGCTTTTTGATCCCCCCTAGAGATGGTCATTTATCCTCGGGGACCCAAATCCCTACTCCCTATCCCCATTTAGGGGGAAGGTTTTGGAAAAAAAAAAAAATGGGGAAATGAGGTGGGGGGAAGGGTGATAATTTTTATCCCCAAATTGAAATAGGGATGGGGATCCCCATTTTCCCCACAAATTTATGGAAATGAGGATGGGGATCGGGGTAGGTGCCTCCATCCCCATTTGTTTATTTTCCCCACACCTTTTATATAATATTATATACAAAGAAATTCTCAAGTCAGTACACACTGATATAACTTCATGAGGATACTGAATGTGAACCACTAGTTTTACATGTTTTGACTCAAGTGTGTATGCACTTGTCAAAGTTGTTCCATAATAAGTGGCTCACATTCAATATTCTCATGAAGTTATATCAGTGTGCACTAACCAGATCGAGACTATATATATATATATATATATTCTTAATATGAAAGAACAAAATTAGCTTTCATTTGAATTTGAATTTGTATTGGATTTTATTTTGTATTTGAATTTGTAATGGATTGTGTGCTTTTTTTAGTATATAATTTTTACTTAAACAAAGGAAACGGGGAAACGGAGAAACGGGGATGGATATGGATAGGGATAAGGATAGGGATAGGGATGGGGATGGGAGGACCTCTCCCCCAAAACTATCCCATCCTTATTTTCCCCAAATGGGGAAATATTGGGGGGGGGGGGGGGGGGGGGGGGGTTTGGAAAATGGGGATGGGATGGGGATGGGGATGGGGATGGGGGGACTTATGTCCATCCCCATTTCCCTAATAGCCATCCCTAATTCCCCATCAAACATAGGTGTAGCCTCTAAACCCGTAACTGGCAAGGGTGTAGATACTGTAAAGATAACTGCAGAGTCGTGTTGAGTATCTGAACTAACATGTGAAGCCACTGGGATCCGGTTTCCTGAACTCCTCCTTAGATATAGGTGTAGCCTCTAAACCCGTAACTGGCAAGGGTATAGATATTATAGAGACAGCTGTAGGGTCCTGCTGAGTCTCTGAAGCCATATGTGACACGGTTGTAGTGTCTACATAGTAATATCTAAAGCCACATCATGGGCCAGTTGACTGTTTGGTCTCATCTACGTCATCACTTTATAGCCTCGAAAGCTGGAGGATCATCTCTTATCATATCAAAAGGCTCATCCATTTACATATCAGTCGATGACCCATGAAATGTACATATCATACGAGCCAACTCCTCATGTTGTTGTTGTCTGATCTTTTCACTAGCTCAGACCTCCTCCCATAATTGTTGTACGGCGTCCATGACTTCTTTAAATCGATGATCCAGATGGTCAGGTAATGCCTGAAAGAGAAAATCACATGTCAAAGTTATAGTTCAAATTATTATCTTAAATTGACCTTTGCCAATAACAATTTCTATACCTCTTGTAAAGGAGATCGTGGCTTCATATGTCCTCTAGTGCCTCCACGTGCATGTTCTACATAGGTAGACTCAACACCACTGGAAAGTGCACCCAGAGCAAACATCTGAGGAGGTGGTACAACTCCCGTGTTCATTCTAAATATCACACGGGTCCACCTGACAGCTATAGGGTCACTACTTGAACAAGTAGTATCAATACTCTGACGCTCGATTGCACGGGTTCTGGCTCTAGTGTGTGGGCCTATGTCGTCTACCTTTCTCAAATCCCTAACATGTTCGACAAACCAGTAAACAAACCTGTAAATGTTGTATCTCTCATTCCTAGAATGAAGTGCCTTTTTGAACCCAATTATGAAGTATTTGTACACATGTGAACCCCAAGAGAAAGCATTGAACGCATCCAGGTCATCAACTAGGCACAATTGCCATATAGGGACGAAATCCCTCTCATCCAATCCGATCAAAATACAATTCAACATCAACAGCAGACATAGCTTCATCGCATCAAATTGCTCTTGCCATTGACCCTGTTCAATCCTTGCTTGAAGTTCGGTAAAACTGATCAACTCTCGACCACCGATGTATCTTTGTTGTATGCCATTCTTCATATCCTCATGTAGCGTCGTGTCGGGGATGGCTCCAAACTTCAACTCGGTGATCAAACAAAACTCGACCTTAAAAAAAATGGACGCTATACTTACCTAACATGAACCTTATCTCATCAGTGGGTTCGTCGTGGTGTAACTCACACAATAACAACCGATGCGCAAACTGCATTCGTCGCTGCATGCGTTAAAAATGACCAAAACATGACTCAGAAAACCTATCTTGCTCTTGGATCCCATTTTTTACTACTCCATTAATTGCGTCCTCAAGTACTTATGGTGAGTGATTTTAATCTTTGCGTCATACCAGTTGCTATGGGGAGTTTTTAACCCATCCCTTAAATTCACCATCTACACTTCACAAGCAATATAGATACATAATTAAAAACACAGTTGAATTTTTTTTTTTTCAAGTAAGTCTCGGAACACAATACAAAAGTCTCAGAAAGTATTACAAAAGTCTCGGAACAAAAGTTCGGAAGGAAAGCAATTCAAAAGTCTCGGAAAACAATTCAAAAGTCTTAGACGGAAAGAAATACAAAAGTCTCGAAAACAATTACAAAAGTCTCAGATCAAACAACAAAAGTCTCGGAAAGAATTACAAAAGTCTTGGAAGGTTTTTGAAAAGTTTCAGAAACTAAGTTACTGTTCATTATCTTCCCCAATCGAAAATCTCAACCCTAAAGCCTAAAACTCACAAAATCAAACTCACAAGAAACTATTATATATAAAATGTGATATAAATAAATATATATATATATATATATATATATAGTAGGTGATAATCGGTCATGTTCCTATTAGGGCATCCTTATATAACTTTATCAGAATATTGAATGTGAGCCACTCATTTATAAAAGTGATTTGACAAGTGCATACATACTAAGTCAAAGTATGTAAAACAAGTAGCTCACATTTATTGTCATTATATAATTCTATCAGTGCATTATCATAGGAAAATTTCCGAAGTGATAATATTCTCTTGTCCTTTTATTATTTTAATAATAGAAATTAACTTATAATTTTTGTTTTCATAGTTTTAATGGCCATGAAAATAGGAGATAATATTTTAATTTCCTATTATTTCATACATTATTACCGAATATAGTGTGTATTATATATAAGTAATGTTAGGCTTCCCAAATTTTTTCCCAAATGCATACAACACGTGAGATGTCAACATCTTGTAAATCATGATATTATATGGTGAATGATATGATGTTGACATCTTATGTTTAACAAACATTTGGGAAAGAATTTAGAAAAAAAAAAATTGGGAAGCCTAGCATTACTCATAATATATATAATATATAATTTTTTTATATATTTTACTAGAACAAACTAAGTAAATATTAAACTCTTATAGCGACTACCTTTATTATTTATTTTATTAGGTTAAATATAAATATGATTTTGATAAATTTACTTTATTAGTTTATTATTTAAATTTTTTTCAAAATTATTATAAGTCAATTTGGTTTGACATGAATATTATAAAATTTAATTAAAATATGTAAATAATTGTGATTTAAATATATCAATGGTATAATGACATTTTAATTTGGCTATTCAAATTTATATTTTATAAGCTGAGAACTATTAAAAAAAAAAAATTCAGTTATGCAAACCGTTAAGAACAAGCATAAATTTTACAACAAAATAAAAGATTTTTTTTCTTACTTTCTTTGATTATGTAATTGACATGGAAATTAAGAAGAAAATTAGATTGATTTGGTTATAAATAATTTCTAGATATAAAATAGATATGTTACATTTTAATTAGTTAATGTCTATTTTATTTATTTATTTATATCATTACTTTTAACACCAAACGGTATCACATTTTATTGAAGAGTATCAGGTGTGGGATTCCGCACTTTTTCTTGTAAATGATTCCTACTGACCTACAATATTAGTTTTTGTCTTGGCCCCCCAAAGCCAAAATTATGGCTTCGCCCCTGCCTAAGATATAGATCTAACACTACAACAATACAAATCGAATGAATACCCTAACAAAACACAATCAAATCAAACTTGAAAATCAAATTGAAATTGTTACATACCTCGTTTTTGACCGAGATCGAAACTCATTACAGTCGTTGGTCGTGGTCTACATTCATCGATGTCGTCGTAATTTGTGGAAGTTACATATTCATGGAAGTATATTCGTTGTCGCCGTCGCGTGTTCACCAATATGTCAACGAAACTTTCTCACTCTACTCTCACAACTCTCTCACTGTAAATTGAAAAGTAAAAATAAAAAATGAAACAAAACGTACTAAATTCAAAATAGCTAACGTGGAAGTACTTTGAGGAGTATTTTTGGAAGAAACCCATTTTTGGTGCCGTTTAAATATAAGTTTTTGAAATGGTGATATGATATTGTTGAAATTATTCCTTATAAAGGTGGCACTTAATTTTTGAACTCAAGTATATCTGGGTACTGTCAAAAACAAACCATGCATAATATGTTTTCTTCTTCTTGTTACTTTTTAATTACTTTTTCAAATTTCAACATTAACTATGATATATATATATATATATATATATTTTTTTTTTTTCCTTTTTGGCTATGATCATCATTAATTAGTTATTACAATCTTACAGACCTTCTAGGGTTCAAATAAATTAAAAACACGGTTTTATTTGAATAGGTAATTAGAAAGCAAAAGAAGTTCGAAAAAACATAATAAATACAAGTCTTTTTTTATGATTTTCTATTTTTCTTGAACCCAAAATTTACGTCATACAAGAAACTTTTATTTTATTTTATTTTATTTTATTTATTTATTTTTCTATTTTTTTAACTAACACTTGGCCACTTGCTAGGACGTGATCACGTGAACTATGACAAATTATTCCACAGGCATAATGCATATTGAATTATTGATCAAATAAATAGACTAGAAATTCAGTAGAATTGAACGGGATCTTATGAAAAATTGGTTTTATATTAATATTTAATAATATATTATATTCAAGTAAATTATAAGCAAGTTGCATGCTGATTATGTCAGCTGGACTTAGGTGTATAATGAGGTTGAATAATCATGAGAAGATTCCATGTAATATGACTAATATCAATGCTGGTTTCTGTGGGTGTGCCCGCCAGATCTATTATTAGATTTACATATATAAGAAATATTTTTGCGGGCTTGATTTTTTTTTTGTTTTTGTTTTTTTTTTTTTTTTGTTTTTTGTTTTGTTATTTTGGAATATTACATAAATTTAGGGTTTTCTGTGAAAGGGAAGCACTCGAACCTACGACCTCGTAACGTAGGTGTAGGAGGTTTACCACTGGACCAACTTGAGTCCAAAAAATTTCTAGCACTTTTTGGAGGTTGCTTTTCAACGGTTTCTATTTTAATAATTTATGTTTAAAAGACATCTATTATGGTGAACAGATAAAAATGTCCACCCAGTAACCTTCTTCACCATTTTGTTTTTTTGTTTTTTTTTTTTTTTTTTTTTGTTTTCCTTTCAAAATCCTCCATCAATGGAGGTGGAATTGACGAATCGACAAGTACACGTATATCGACTAATCGATGAACACACGTACACCGACGACGAAAGTGGATCATAAACACGCGTACGTCGCCGTCGATGACCACGACCAAACACAATAGCAACTTTTGATTTCTCTGAAAAAATGAAGTATGTAACTGTTGGGGATTCTAACCGATGAACGCGGAATGAAGTATATAACTGTTTTTTTTTTCCCTTTCAAAATCCTCCATCAATAGAGGTGGAACTGACGAATCGACAAGCACACGTATATCGACTAATCGACAAACACACGTACACCGACTATGAAAGTGGACCATGAACACGTGTACGTCGTCGTCAATGACCACGACCAAACACAATAGCAACTTCTGATTTCTCTGAAAAAATGAAGTATGTAACTGTTGGGGATTCTGACTGATGAACGCGGAGTGAAGTATGTAACTGTTTTGTTTTTTTTTTCCTTTCAAAATCCTCCATCAATGGAGGTGGAACCGACGAATCGACAAGCACATGTATATCGACTAATCGACGAACACACGTACACCGACGACGAAAGTGGAATATGATCATGCGTATGTCACCGTCGATGACCACGACCAAACATAATAGCAACTTTTGATTTCTCTGAAAAAATGAAGTATGTAACTGTTAGGGATTCTAACCGATGAACGCGGAATGAAGTATGTAACTATTTTTTTTTCCCTTTCAAAATCCTCCATCAATGGAGGTGGAACTGACGAATCGACAAGCACACGTATATCGACTAATCGATGAACACACGTACACCGTTTATGAAAGTGGACCATGAACACGTGTACGTCGCCGTCGATGACCACGACCAAACACAATAGCAACTTTTGATTTCTGTGAAAAAACGAAGTATGTAACTGTTAGGGATTCTGACCGATGAACGCGGAATGAAGTATGTAACTGTTTTTTTTTTTTTTTTTTCCTTTCAAAATCCTCCATCAATGGAGGTGGAACTGATGAATCGACAAGCACACGTATATCGACTAATTGACGAACACACGTACATCGACGACGAAAGTGGAACATGATCATGCGTATGTCACCGTCGATGACCACGGCTAAACACAATAGCAACTTTTGATTTCTCTGAAAAAATGAAGTACGTAACTGTTGGGGATTCTTACTGATGAACGCGGAAGCGACATGCTTAATACTCACCCATAACTCATAACAAATAATAACGTTAATGTAGCAGAAAAATAGATAAGAGAAAATAAATCAATCACAACACAAGATAAACGTGGAAAACTCAAATCGGGTAAAAAATCACGGGCCGTCAGAACGACAGAGAAAGTTTTACTATATGATAAATTGTTACAACTATATATTCTATGATTATCTCTCTCACCTCAACCACAAACCATAGAGTCTCACTAAGTCCCTAAGCTCAGAACAAAGTTTTATATCATGACTCTTAGTTCACAACGCTCACAAGATCCTCACCAAGAACCCCTCAATATCCCCTAGGTCTTCCCTAAATATCACTTACGGATCTCTAACTTGATCCACTAATATTCCCCGGATCCCTCCAAGGATATTCCCTAGGGGTCTCCCCCGGATCTCACCCACTCACTCTGATGTTACATGGTGTTCTTTTTGCTTCACACACAATAACCTAATTACAAGGTCCATTTATACTGGTTATAGAGAGTTTAAAATAAAAGGAAATCCTACTCTTAAACGTACAAGACTTACTTGTTTTACATAAATACTATTTCCTTTTATTACAAGTCTTCTTGTAAATAGTATTCATTTTTCCTTCAAGTACAAGAACTTTCCAAAATAACACTTTCCTTTTATGTTGAAAATTTTCCGTTCCACGCATGCTTATGATTAATTATGATTCCGGTCACGGTTGTGCACCCGCTGCCTAAACCATTGCAACGAACCAATTCTTCAGTTCTTCATGGTCTTCAAACCTCCCTAAAACACCAACTTCAATCTTCCAAACATATCCCATGTCTCCAGGAAGTTTCACATTAGTTGAGCCTTGTTTGGTTAACATTTGGTTCATTCGAGAATACCGGCCAAAATCTAATAGTAACTTTCTCTGAAGACAAAGGGTTTCGAATTGGGGATTTGGGGTTGGAGAAGATGAACGGAATCGAAATAGAAACAGAGGAGCATAGAACAACAACCCAAAAGTCTCAAAAAGCAATCACAAAGTCTCATAACACAATTACAAAGTCTTGGAAACACAAAGTCTCGAAACACAAACACAAAATCTCGAAAACACTGAGTTGTTGTTCTGTGCTCTTTTGTTTATGTTATGTTGTTGTTTCTCGTATCCTCCAAGTGCGTTAGCGTAGAACCACTAAACTAATATAATGAAGATGCATTGATAATGTTATGAAGTTGGTTTTGTTCGATTTCGACCGTCCATTGAAGGTCTATTAAACATAACTCTATAAGGAAGATGAAGAATAAAATCAAGAAAAGAAAAATTGAAAAGTAAATAAAAATAATAGAGTAAAGTAATAGTATTTTTAGAAGTCATTTGTTTTAATGTCTTTAAAATATAATCTATTAAAGTGATGATAGTCTTTCGATACAAATTTTAAAAAGCGACAAAAATCCATATTTTCTCTCTCGTTTTGCGGGCTTGAATTCAATTCAAGTAAAAGAAAAAAAAATTAATAGAATATATGGCACAGTTTGCTCAAAATTCTAGATTAATTAGTTTAATTCAATTAACACATAGTTTTTGTTTCGCTGTCTATGATCAGGTCAAGTTTTAACGCAAATTTAGTTTTCTTTTCAAACATTTAAACCTAACCAAATTATTCTGACATAACTTAAATTCTTGAATTTGTCCTTTGAATCTAGCATTAAATATATATGACTATTAACTAATCATTTACGCAAACACCGTACCGACCAATCATGCATTTATTCTTTCTTTAGTTTGATGTCAAGTTTCAGATTTTATTTTTCATTTAACTATTTAACTAGATCATTTGCTAATAATATAACATGACTGTAAGAAATTCGAGTACAGTAATTATGTGCCAAAGTAGGATTGGTATTCAAATTATAATTAGGGAAAACTGCACAAACTTCTCGTGAGGTCATGCAATATTGTATTTAGCGGCAACTTTTGTAAAATGATGCAAACATCCATTTGACCGTCTTGACTGTCATCTTTATTAGCGTCCATTTTAACGTTACAAGGGAAATGACCAAAATACCCTTATAAAAGATAAAATGCTGATGTTTATTGACTTGACAGATCAGAAATTGAAATAAGGTGACGTGACAAGTGTAGGTGGTCGATCGACTTGGTACGTCAAATGGGTTGGGTTGTATCAGGCCCAAAACAACTAGACTGAGCTGGTTGGTTGATGTCGACTGCTATCTTGATATTGACGTCTCAACCTTGTTAATCCTGCAATAGAACTTAAGAAAACAATAAGAAATAGAAGGAACAGAATGGTGGGGGTTGGACTCTTAGCCTTAGATATGTTTAGGCTGAGCAACGTGATTAGGTGGCTAATGAATGGATTCCGGTTGACGGAATGACTTGGAATCAGAGTTTCAGTACGCTATGTGTAGGCTTTGGTTGAGAGAATTCCGACCCCTTTTCAAGTGAGGGAACCCTCTTATTTATAGTGGGTTTAGTAGTTCCAACGTTCACTATCAACATTTGATAGTGAGCGTGATTTTAGGAGAGATTTTCTCTCAATGGGCAGTTAAAGACATTTTGTAACCGATTGAATTGATATTTATAACTGATTGCTTTGAATGTGTCTTTAACAGTAGCCTCTGCTAGTGCCTGCATTGGGTCGACCCGACGCAACGGGCCTGGGTTTGATTTGCAGGGATTGGGCCTTGGCATGTTGGGCCTCTGGACCATTTTTGGCTACCACAACAAGTAAATCATGAAAAAATAAAATAAAATATATATCTCACTTCCATGTACTTAAGGCTAATGGTTTGACCAAATTATCCTTAAAAATTTTAAAAATTTTATCCTGTCCAATACAATTTATACCTTTGGTACCATTTAGTTTTTGCTTTTGCATTGAAGGAGAAATTGTTTCCGTTTGGATGGTCCAATTATTTTTGTAGTTAGGATGATTCATACCAAAAGTTGAGAATATCATAATCAAAATCAAAGTCATGATGCTTAAGAAAAAAAATCAAAACTATCGAAATTATATATATATATATATATAATTAACTTAAATGTATTAGTAAAGTAAAACAAAGTGTTAAAGAGGATACAAATGGGTGCTTAACATAAAACGGAAGGTGTATGGGTACAAACAGTGAAGAGTGGAAGGGTTGAGAGAAATATAAGAGCATCTCCAATACAAATATACATTTTTGAGTTTCTTAAATAGTGCCACATCAGTATTTCTATTCATTATGAACCAACTTTTGAAAAAAAAAATACATAAATACATATTTTCATATCCAATGCAATTATCTAAAATCAAATATGCATCTATTTTATGACAAATCATAATAAAACAATTATTCAATTCTCTATCTTCTTTTATTTTACAATTAAATGAACTCTAATATTATTGGTGGAAAGAGTTAGAAATCCTAATTATCATTTCTAGGAGAGCTAGAAACTCAACTCCATATTCTTTAACTTTTTTTTTTTTTTTTTTTTTTTCCACATCATCTCCATATTGAAGTTAGATAGTTGTATTGGAGAGAGTTTTTCTAATTTTTTAACTATCTATCCTATGTGGCGGTTAATTTTCTCCAAATTTATATTTTCATTGGAAATGCTCTAAGGTATTGGGTTTATGCTTGTTTTTATGGGAATAAATTAGAAATAGGTTAAAGAATTCTAAGTAGAAATGCACATTACAACGAATTGTATAGGCCAACCTGAATACAATTCGTTAACCTTATTGTATGATAACTAAAACCCAAACATGGCCCATTAACTTGAGATAACGCAATTAACTTGTTAGCAAATAGGTTTCTTAATTTACCTAGCTATTTGATTATTTAAAACAATTAAAATATTTTTTACTTAATTACACAATTTCAATTCATTAAACTCTTTCATGAAAAGTTTGATGATTCAACTATAATATTATTTTACTTCTCAAAGTTGAATAGTAATATAATATATATATATATATATATATTTTAAGACGGAAATGTAATATGATAATATAAACAAATTACATTATATTATTCCACTTTTAGAAGTAAAATTATATTATTTAAACAAATTATATTATAGTTGAATCATAATCAACCATGATATAATTTAAATTATATTTGATTATATTGTAAATTTAGATAATTAATTTTAAAATAATTATGGCCAGTGTGTTACTAACTCATGAATAATTTATTTAAAACAATACCAAATGGGGCCTAATTATATTGAGCTAGTTTGATAGCATAGGATCCTACTCCTACAGTCCTACAAAGGAACACAGGCTTTAATTTATTAGAGGTTGAGAACTGTGGCCTTATAGACCCGACCCAAAATCCAAAAAAATTGGGTCTCTCAATATAAACCCAACAACAAATCTCTGCATTCCGGCCCAAACATCTCTCCCCTAATCTCAGACGGAGACACAGAGAGAGAGAGAGAGAGAGAGCTTTACACTGCTACCCGAAATGGACACTAACTTCTTCTTCAACAAACCAGAATATTACTGGAACACAAGAACAAGGTATCAATTTCGAACCTTTTTCTTTTTCTTTTTTGTTAATTATTTGAATCTCTGTGTATTTTTTTTTTTTCTCACTCTTTTATTAAGATAAGCAATTCCTTTTAGTTGCTTGGTATTGAGCATAGTTTTAGCTTTATTTAAGCTCTCATTTTACTATTCTATCAAGATTACCTTACAGTTTGCCTAATATACTTGTTATTTGCTTCAAATTCTTTATTTTTCAGTCTTGATTAGTTGCATGTATGTGTATATTTTCATATAGACCTATATATAAACTAGCATATTAGAAAATGGAGGATGTGGGTCTTAAATGATACATAAACTTCATTTGTTCAGATTCACGCTGTGTTTATTCAGTCAATTTTTGGCTAAAGTGTGTATTCATGTGTTTGGATAATGTTTTAAGTGAGACCCATTTCCTAATATGTGCATTTTTGTTTTAATTTGATTAACACTCTGAGAGTATATTTGCCTAATCGGTCCTTTTGAATAGTACGCAGCAGATGCTTATTCATCTAGGTTTCAAGTGGTTGTATGCTATAACTTTGCCATTCATTGATAATTTGGAAATTGCTCGACTGTTCTAGAGAAGTGTTGGACGAAGCCCGAAATCTGTTTGTGATGATGTTGGATTTCCTGTTTATACTTGCTTGTGTTAGTTTAATCTGTGAATGTATTCGCAACAACTTGTACTGTTGTACAGTGTCTATTAATTGCGATTACCACAACAAAAGTCTTGAAGTTTGTTCTAATAATTTCAACAGTCATGTCATTGCAATTTTAAAGTTGCAACTTGCATGTATTCTGACTCTTGTTTACCTGTAGGTGTTAAAATGTGTAATGGATACATGTTCTAGTGCTGCTTATTGCATCGATGGAGTCTCCTGTGTTGGAGAATCTTGTAAGTTTTTGACTTACTCGTCAATCATATTTTGTACATTATTTGACTTATAAGGCTGCTGGAATATTTGTTCTTTCAGTTGATAGCTGTTGTATAATGGATGTTTAGCGGTGACAGTCCAACTAAATGCATCATTGTCATGCATATGATAGTTCCAGGTCTAAATAGAACTTCTTTAGTCAGTTTTGTTTGCAATTCAAATTCATAGAATCAAGTTCACGAGTCAGTGCTATGTATCAGAAACTTATATTTGTTATATAAACACTTGACTCAGTAAATTCTAATCACTCAGGTTGTCATATATTTTCTTCCATTAGTCTTTCCCATATGTTTTTCTTGCTTTCAGGATTTTGAAACAAAGGCTCCAAGTAGGATTGGTGACCGATCAACCAGTGATGTTGTTGTGAGGCTACGAACACAGGATGGGCGGGATGAATGGTTATATTGTCATTCTCACATACTTGTGGAGAAATGCAAGTATTTTGCCGACCGCCTCTCTGAAAATTGGCCAACGTGCCAGATCCTTGACTCACGAAGTTGTGTTGAAGTTTACTGCCAAGAGTCTGACTTTGATCACCATGTCAATGTTCTACGCCTTCTCTATGTTGCTACAGATGGCCCAGTAGATGATATGTGGCACGGTGTCAGGAATGCCCTTGGTATTCTCCGAGTTGCTGTTGAGCTCGAGTGCCCACAAATTGTTACTGCTTGTGTTAACTACTTGGAAGCAATTCCTTGGGAGGAGTCTGAGGAGGAGGAAATTCTAAGGATCATACCGAGAATGGGATCACAAGCAGAGCCAATTCTCGCCCGTATGCAGCCAGTCAATCCATCTGCTATTGTGGGAATATTTCTCTCAGCCATTAGGTTTGCAACATCATCACCTCCCTCATCCTTCAATGACCTTAAATCTTCTGTGCAGGAGCAGCTTGAATACATGATCACTGAAGATGATGATGCCCCTCTGTTAACAGCAGATGACGAGATAAAATCTGAGGTAAAAGAATGTGTAAAAAGATTATTTGCCAGATTTAGCCATGTATTGGAAGCTCTCTTAGCCGAGCGCACAGAATCTACCTCTGTGGAAAGCAAAATGCAGCTGTTTCAATCCCATCTATCAGATTTGTCTTGGGCATGTCAGATGTTGACTAAGATGGAGATTATGAGAGAATTTGTTAACACTTGGGCGGATGCATCTGATAAGATAGTTCAGGTTGTTGAGCAAGAAAGTCCAACAGTTGTAATGGTTGAGATAAAATCGAAGGCTATTGAGGTGGCAGCGAAAGTGTTAGATGCAATAGGATATGGCACCGTCATTCTGCCAACTGCCAAAAGGTTTCATTTGGTGAAGGTTTGGCTTCCATTTGTACGGGTTACAAAACCTTTAATTGATTCCGTGGCTACAAATGACGAGGATAACCTGACTTTGAAAATAGACGGTGAGCTTTGGCAGTCGTTGGAGTCTACATTTGTTTCGATAATTCTAGCATTACCATCTGTGGACCAGGCAGAGATTTTGACTGAATGGTTGGAAAACGACCATATACGGTATCCAGACTTGACGGAGGCATTTGAAGTCTGGTGTTACAGGTCCAAGGTTGCCAAGAGAAGGCTAGCATTAGTAGAGGAAGCCTAGCATGACCAGTTTGAGTACCACAAAGAAACTTTTCCCATCATTTTATTCAGGTCAGGCACTTATTGCTCAATCAAGCGTTGATAATTCAAACTTTTTTAACTCTTGTTGCATATAGATAAAGAGCATTCTTTAGAAGGGTGTTCCATAACTGTGGCCCTTTCGACTATTTTTATTTTTTATTTTTTACCGGTCTGAATTGTACTTCTAGGCTTTGTACATCTTGTGATGCTAGTTCTTGCCCAATTGTAAAAGTCGTAATAGTCAAGGCGAGTAATTTTGTCGAAAAGTAAGCTGTATAATTTTATACTCTGCTTGCTAGATTTGAGCTCTAAATTATTAAATTTATTAGGCCAGTTTTGATAATTTTATTGATGTATATCTTAGGCCAGTTTTGCAATATATATTTGGTATGTTTGGCAGAGCCTACAAAATTTTGATGGGTTTTGAGTTTATATATAACTGATCACCTCATTGCGCACCGAGGAATATACATCGGTGCATTACATATGGACCATTAGATTCACATGCTTTGACTTGGTCTGTATGCACTTGTCAGTGCTTCTTCATAATTTATGATCATCTTGAAATTGTAATTTCAGGACGACATGATAGGAGAACCTCCCATATATATATATAATAGTATAATTTGAATTAAGTTTGGACAACCTTATTTTTTAATTTTATGTTTAGGGAATTTGTTATATATAGAATGGACTTCAAATAGATTCTTTGAACCTATATAATAAAAAATAATGAGGTAGAAGCGTGTTATTGTCCCCATTAATTCAACATTATAAAAGAAATAATATAAAACAAGCTCTGAAGTGATAAAATGTGTCCACATAGTCATGTAATTCTAGTTAAAAGTCATATAGATACGACTGTCCTTGTAGGAGAAGCAATCTACTTATTACAAACAATAAACAAATAAATAAGTAAAAGAGTTGAGTTCGGACTATGCTTGGTTCTTTTTATACATACAATTGAATGATTGATAATATAACAATTAATTAAAAAATAAATAAATAAATAAATAAAAACAATTTATTTCCCTAATCTATTTCAACAACTAATATCAAATATTTATTGAATTTTGTCTTGACTCTTGCTATTTTAGTATTTTTCATATCAGCATGAAACGTACGTGGGGTCAATTCTCAACAACTTTAGATATACATAATCTAGAAAATTAAACGCATGAATTTTGTATCAAATATCAAGGTTCATATATAGCTTCATGAAATCTTACATTCATGATAAGAATTCTGCTTAATTAATAAACAAATCACAAACAAAACAAAAAGTTGACAAAGTAAACAATGCATTAAACTTACTTGTGTCATTTGCCATTTTAATTGTCTGTAATTGAAACCAATACTTGTCTTTTCTTTTACAAATCAGTTCCTTTTTCATGCTCAGAAATGGAGTAAATGAATTGAAAGGAAAACATCAACATTTTTGCATGGAAAAACACCATATACAGCCACAATCAATATATATATATATATATATATATATATTGGTGGTATATATACCCAAATTATAACTAAGTTGAATGATATATCAATCCATCTATCCCATATATCTTCAAAACTTACAAAATTAATATACAAATCCTCAACCCATATGCTCCAAATCCTAAGCTGTCTAAGAACTCAAATGGTTCTATGCAAAGTATAAATCTATACTAAAGTAATTTTTTTTTTTTTTTTCCTTCTTTCTTCTTTACACTACCATGTTCCCAAATCATATTATAGGGAATACCAACAAATAGTGAAAGACAATCCTCCCTGGATATCAAGCCACAAAGTCAGGCAACAATTGTGCTACAAACCTCTTGCCATTCTGGATATTGATGCTCTCGTATGCAGCCGAAGAGTGCGGTGCAGAGGTGTTTATGGCACCAAATTCATTTGGTTCACCAATTTCTACTCTTCTCCCCAGTTGAATGTTTTGGTTTGGGAGAAAATTTTGATGGTGGGTTGCTGACAATGACAGGTTTTCACAATGTGGAAGGCCAAGAGTGAGCGAAACACCGTTGCCTGAAAACCTTGGTGCAAACTGTTCTGCATCAAACCTTCCAATTTCCCCAATTGGGTATTGGCCAAAACCTTGAATGAAGTTCATTTGATTCCCCATGAATGAGTACTCGTCTCTGCTCTGCCTGTCATTCCCAAACTTGATAGAAATCTGGTCATTATTGTTAGTCTCACCACCTTTCACATCCATGTTAATAGACGGGACACTGCTTGGAGATGGTAACATATCATTGTTCCTCGGTTTCTTGGGACTTGCTTGTGTAAAGCCTTCCAATTCTGATGAGCCGATGAGGGAAAATCCAGACGGGTTCCGAATATTTGCACCGATTGGAGACGTTGAAGATGTGGACATTGAAATGACAGTGTGAACATTCTGGTTTGTTGAATTGTCATGATTGGAATTGAAGCTCTTACTCTGGTCAGTGACAGGGCTTTTCTCTAATGCAGCAGTGGACTTTGATGTTGAATCTTCATTGTGTTCGCTCTTGCTTGATTTGTCTTCTGATCCATTCTGTTCATGCTCTTTGATTTCCTCTAAATACATCTCTTCAACCATCGGCTTCCAAAGCCGAACTCGAGCATTAATGAACCAATTAGAAACCTGCATTAGAACCAAATTCACAATAAGAATTGCCTACATTTCTACAATTAAATGCTCAAATTTGAAGACTAATTAAATCTTTACCTGGCTCCTAGTAAGCCCTGTTTGTTTGGCTAGCATTTGCTTATCTGAATCTTTCGGATAACTGAAACACAAATTATCATAAAATGAGTATGAAACGTGAAGGTACTCTCTTACATAACTACCTAACAACTATAAATTTTATGTATAGTAGATAAATCCAATTATAAAAATAAAATAAAATATCAAACAGGAAGTGAGAAATTAACGGTGGCTTACGGATGAAGAAAGTGTTCGAAAAGCCAAGCACGAAGAACAGAAACTGATCTTTCAGGCAATCCTCTCTGGGGTCTCCAAGCGTTGTGTTGTATCATTCCCAATTGTTGAAGTGCGCGTTGTTGTCGAAGATGATGATCGACAAATTTGAGTCTTGACCCTTCAATTTTCCCTCCAAGGCATTCTTCTTCACCTAGCATCTTGTTCGCTGCTCGAATTTGGCCTGTAATTGCGTCCTTTAGGCACCTAAACTGCTTCGAAATCGTCTTCAGTGCAAGAGCTGTGTATGTTTTCGCTGACCCAATTCCTGCCGCTTGTTCGAATGATGAAATTACTATCTGCATCTGATGATGATACTGCCTGTACCTTTGCTCCACCTTCATTCAATATATATATATTTTCAAATTAGGAACTAGTTTTTGGTTTCAATTTGAGAGAATATCTCATTTTTAGTTGATTGAAAAAGACCCTTCACTTCACCAAGATTTCCTTGAAACACTCAACTTAATTTCTCGAGAAAACAGATTCTGTTATTCTTGGAAACTAGACTTTTGATTAATTATAGAAATACCAAACTTCATTTCAACATCAAACAAGTTGATATATATTTGCAAAAAAAAGTATATATATTCACTCATACATACCTCATCAAGCATGTTAATAAGCTTAGCTTTCTTCATCTGAATTTCTTGCCTCTCCGCTGTGGTAAGCTCGGCCGCACGCTTCCCAGCAGCCTCACCGCCATCTCCGGCGGCTGTTACGGATGATTCTCCGATCTCCAAATTGTTACTAGTGATATTGTTTCCATTACCCTTCTTTGAAAATTCACTCTTGTTATTGTTAATCCCACTATTGTTCACATTAACAACTTCATCAAGAAGCTCTTGAGCGGCCTTCAAGTACTTAGAGCTCACCAACACACTTTGCATACCCGAAACCCCGTTGGTCACGCCTGAACCCGATGACGCTGACCCGCCGGAGACCCTCATATCTTCACCAGAAAGTGCCTGGCCTTGACCACCACCCTGCGACGCGAAGCCACTGGTCTGCTGCTGGGAATTAGAGAGACTCAAAGACAGTCCCTGCTTGGCGCGTGGAGTATCACGCGCCGTCGGGGAAGGGTAATTGGGATTGTACAAGTTGTAGTGAACACGAGGGAGGAGGCCATGCAAGGGGGAGATGCCGTCGTCTTGGGCGGTGGTGGGTATGCCGACAAAGTGCTGAGTGTGAGGAGGTGGTGGCGCGTGGGGAGAGAGAGATGTGGAGTTGAGGAAAAAGAGGTTGTTGTGGTGCTGCTGCTGCTGCGGCGGAGGGGGAGGAGTGGCGTCAGTGAAGTGTTGTTGGTGGTGTTGGACATAGGTTGTTGGGTTCATGAGAACGAGGGTTTGAAGGCCATCTTGAGCTTGGAGATCCGTTGGATTCCCATGAAAGTACGTAGCCATTTTCTTGGATTTCGTTTACACAAACTCTGTAATGAAAAGAGACTACGTCAGTTTAGGTTTCACATCCATATATGTTTTCAATTCAAAAAAAAAAAAAAAAAAAAAAAAAAAAAAAACACTAACACGCAGACACGGACACAGTTAATTGTATAAATATAAATAATTATATGTTACTTTAGAAGTACTCTACAAGTACGTGTACCTTGTTATATATTATGTGATGTGAATTGAATCTTGAGGAATCGAATCAACCCATTTGCTTCTTGTTGCTTAATGACTGCTAAAGTTGATTGGAATTTGAGTGAAAGCTAGCTTCTGTGATTGGGAGATGCTATAATAGTACTAGTCTTCTTCTCAAGCCAAACCTGTACGTGGATGATCAAGAAAGATCAAAACAACACAAATGGATGGTGTCAAGATCAAACTGAATTTGTGTTTCCATATTCCATCTGACCAAGGAGGATCAATTGATCATCAATTCAGGATTCATGATCTTCTAGGAGTTGAATACCTAGAAGATAAAGAAGAAGAGGGAGTAGGATATGGAGCCATGTTGGTATATATATATATACATATAGATATAGCTAGAGAGGATGAGGAGAGAGATATGTAGGTACAGAGATTGATAAGGAGAGAGAGAGAAGAGAATTGGTTATAGTATTTTGTAAATAATAATAATTAAAAAAAAAAAAAAAAAAAAATTGGTACCTGCTGGTGTGATGGAAATCTGAGTGTGCACGTGCTTCATGATCATCTGCACTGCAAAGGAAACAAAGAATTTCATTTACAATGACCTAAAACCACCCATGAATATGAGAATTTTTAGTGAGAGAGAAGTGCATACAGTTATATAAGGCTAAAAATACATGAGAGAAAGAGAGAGAAAAGAAAAAGATAGATGAAAAACACCCAATATCCACCTACCTATATATGATCTATGAATGGATTTTATAATTAGGGTCTCTTCGCATATAAGCGAAAAGCCTTTGTCAGACTCAAAATCTCTGCAACTCTCCTCACTGAAAAGGGAAAAAAAAAAAAACCTAAAACAAGGGGGGAGAGAGAGAGAGAGAGAGAGAGAGAGATGGGGTTAAAAAGGCTGAGAAAAAGATACCCTTCTTTATTCACTCATTATCCACACATTTATTCATCACCATTAAACTCTTTTTTCTTTTTGCTAATAAAACCAGTACATGTGAAATTCATGAGCAGTAAGTAATAAATTGATGTGTGTGTGTGTACATTTTGTAACTGTGAAAGGTTTTCTGGCTTCTTCTCTTTAGCTATCTTTTTCTTTCGTGGCTTTTGAGTGAAGTACCTGCGAATACATCAAAACAAGGGAACTTCTGATCTGATTTGACCTTCTCCCTTTTCAAATCATTTGTACACCAAAAATAAAAATAAAGAGACAGATGTGCTGCCTTGTGTATGTATATATGTAAGTGTGTGTGCTGATAATATATATATATTTATATTTATATAACTGTATAATAAAAATGAAATTCAAAGTGTGTCAGAGAGATGATACAAACAGCTGAAAAACGAGGAAACGTCTCCTTCCACACCAAAGTTTCCAACTAAAAGATTAAAATAACAAACAAAAAAAATATGAAAGGGAAGAGGATGATGATGATGATGATGTTGATGACGATGATGATAAAGAGAACAGACTTGGAGGGGTCCCTATTTGTTGAATTTCATATTAAATATCTCTTTGTCTTTTTCTCATTTTCTATTTTTTTTTTATAATTTTTTTATTATGGTTGGATGAGAGAGTTTGAAGATAAAGCAATTAAATTGCCATTGGAACACTGGACCAACCACCATTAAACACCTTTAAAAAGTTATTACATATATGTATAATTATCTATAATTTCCTATAATTGGTTTGTTTGCATTCTGCATGCTATTACTTTGTCTAAATCTAGTATCCAAATGATGTGGCAACACCGTAATCCATTCATTTAAATTATGTAAATCTAATACAATTTAAATGAATGAATTACAATAATGAGTGTTGCTATTGGCACAACCCCTACCTATCTATTTATGTCCCACTTTTTAAATTATACAGTATTTTTTTTTTCTTTTATCAAAATTACTTAAAGGGACATACAATTTAAGGAAAAAAAATATTCTACAAAGTAAACCTATTAAAACCTCATATTCCTTTTCAAAAAAAAAAAAAAAAAACATTTTCTTTTAAACCTTTTTTATTTTTTTTTTATTTATTTTTTATTTCTTAACTCTTAAACCCTAAATTTTTCTTCTTATACACATACAAAAATATTATGAAATAGTCTTTGAAAGATATCAAGCATATGGAAGAATCGTTCTTTAGAATGATATTAAGCTATCGTTGTGTTGAAGCAGCCCTGTTATTTTTTTTTTCTTTTCCACCATGAAATAAGAAGAAGAAGAAAACTCAAAATAAAATAAAATAATAAGAAGAAAAAATAAATCATTTAATGGAGGTGAGAGAAAGATGTTTACAGAGATCAAATATGAGGTGTATTAAGTTTGAAAAATAAGTAAATTGAGTAGTTTTGGAAATAAATCAAAACAATTAATAAAAACATTTAATTTTATTTTATTAAATTAAAATTTTAAAAAGTGGGGCATAAATAGATTGGTATGACCAATAGCACCACTCATAAATACTACATCATTTGGGCATCAGATTTTGACACCAAATTTAAACATTAAATTTAAACAAAATAATATTATTAGCACTGTAATTATTTTTTATGTTATATTTTAATTGTTAAATGAATCTTGTAGCTAGTGACTAAAAATTTAAAATAATTTTATTTTCTATTGTTGTTTATGTTCATTTTTTTTCTCTTAGGCCCGTCCAATTTTACAGTAAAATTTATGTTCAAATCGTCTTTTTTTTTTAATCACGACAATCCCCATCTAATAAAAACTATATTCATCTATATTTATTTGTGTAGATAATTACAAATAAACACAACATATACTGTAGCATTTATGTTGAATACAGCTTCTATTAAATTTGAAATTTCAAACTTTATTGAATCTACCCAAATAGTATATTTCATCGATTAAATAGAAAAAGAAAAAAAAAAAAAAAAGTGGGGTCG
The DNA here is from genome assembly GCA_035582765.1 of Acer negundo. NCBI lineage: Eukaryota > Viridiplantae > Streptophyta > Magnoliopsida > Sapindales > Sapindaceae > Acer > Acer negundo. The sequence goes on from CM069243.1 coordinate 12,960,530, forward strand.
GATAAAAATTGATTACTAGCTAACAAAATCATAGAAAATTTATTAGAGAAAAAAGAAATGATATATGGTGTCTAGTATTTGCTTCTACCACTTTCTTACTTTTTGAGTTATTATTTATTTATTTATTTATTTATTTGTCTTGTTCTTCCAGCACCTTTTGAGGGTTTTCAAAGGATCCCTAGCTTGCTGTTCATCCAGATATCAAATTCAAAGAAAATATATAGAACAAACATAAGCATTGCGTTAGGTGGCAGAAATTATAAAAAAATTTAAATTGAATAATGAAATTGCCCATTAAAAAATAAAGAGAAACCCCAGAAGGAATTAAAAAAATAAATAATAAAATCTGATGATCAGCTGCAATTTTCTTGATCTGAAAACTGTATTTTCAGGTACTTTTCTATCATTATCAGTAACAAACTAACAATGATAGAGCAAGAATTATGAGTACCGCTGACAAACTTTTTGAGTAAATGATGTTAATAGGACTAGTTTTTCTTCCAAACTTTTTTCATTCATGTTTTATATATATAATTTATCTCAGCTCAGGTTAGCTGACAAATGTTGATTGTTGCAGTAAGTAGCACTATATATAATTAATGTTAGATCAGGTTTCTGTAAATAATAAACTTTTTGTGATCAAACTGTCATTCTCTCGTCAAATCAATATCGATTTGGTAATAGTAATTTAATTTTCTGATGTTTCCATAATATAAAGTTTCCTAGGATTCTCTCTTACTTGTTATTGCTTTCCAATTGTATCTGTCAGCCCAGTAAGTTTGACTGAAAGTAAAGTCCCTCTATGACTAACCATTATTTTCACAACAACTACTGTGTTGTGTGCATAAATGTATATTAATATATCGATCCCGTTTCTATCAGGACATCCTTATATAACTTTGTCAGAGTATTGAATATGAGCCACCCATTTATAAAAGTAATTTGACAAGTATTATACATATCAAATCAAAATATGTAAAACGAGTGGCTCACATTCAATATCCTTATATAATTTTATGAGGACATCCTCATAGGAAAATTTCTGATTAATATATATATATATTTCTTTATTTAACTATTCCAATTATTTTTGGATTTAATCTTCAGAGAGATGAGAACATAACTCGAATTCATAACTATAATATTTAATAATAAAGTAAAAACTATAGTCGATCTAAAAATTTAGTCCAAAAATTAACTCAAATGATATGGCTTTGATTAATAAAATGATATAGTTGTTCAAAAAAATAAAATAAAAAATTATATGGTAAGCGATCTGTTATTACAATATCATTCATCACATCACCTCATCATTTGTGTGGTGATGACAACTCATTTATCACATAATTTGAATTGAATTTTAGGTTAATTTTTTTGGGTTATATAGTATTACTAAAAACTATAAATATCAATTAATTTAAACCGTATTGGATATTATAATTGGTATCCCATAAATAAAAAATATTTGTTATTAATTTCTTGTTTAATTTCATAACAATTAAGTTTATGAAAAATACATATCTCTTTTTTGTAATTTCATGCTATCATTAAACAATTCTTTGGAAAACAGATTGTTTGGAGTTTTTTTTTTATAAAAAAAAATCTCTTGATCATGTGGTTGGATTTCAGTCTAGATCTTGTTAAGAAGTTACACTAAATTTGGAAATAATTTTGAACAGGAAAATGAAACCAGAAAAAGAAACAATGTACTAGAGGCAATATTAGTGATGATGACGAGATGAGGTTAGTCCGGTGGTAAACCCTTCATACCTGCACCACGAGGTTGAGGATTTGAGTCCTCTCCCTTCCTCAAAAAACCCCGAATTTATATAATAATGTAATATTTCAAATATATATATATATATATATATATTAGCGATGGCAAAAATGGGGCACTTATCTCATCTATAACTGATCTAAGTTCCTATTTGGTCAGATTCTTTAAAAGAACCTTAAAATAAAACAAATGGGATTAATTACTAACTACTCTATTAAGTACACAACATACAGGCTACACATCTATATTTACTAGAAACTAACCGCGACCGTCTTTGTAGATTCTAGTACAGTACTATATATGTACAATTGATTGTTTACACGTAATTAAGGGGGTTTTCAAACAGTTGAATTGATTGTCCTTGCAATGCAATTCATGACTTACATGAAAAGTTTTCCATTCATACTCAATTTATTGATGCAACCATCTCAATTTAGCTTTTCCATTCATACTCAAAATTAATACAGATGCTGCCCTTGATATGGAAAATAAGTCTTCAGCTATTCGCATTGTGATTAGGCATTGCCAGGGAAATTTCATGGTTTCTCTCTGTAGTAACTTTGGGGTGTATTATCAGCCTCAAGTTGTTGAAGCCTTGGCGATTCGGAGGGGAATGGTGTTGGCGCTTGAAACGGGTCTAGTCCCAGCTATCTTGGAGTCGGATGCTTTAACTGTGGCTAATATGATTAGTTCTTCAAGGGTTCCTAGTTCAGATGTAGGGGTGATAATCCATGATATTCTTTCGTTTTTGGATTCCTTTAATTTTTTTTTCTTTTGCTTTTATTCCTAGATTAGCTAATAAGGTTGTCCATGGTCTTGCTAAGATCGCTCTTGTGAATTTGGGTGAGTTTGTCCGGTTGGAAGTTTGTCCCCTTGAGGTGGAGAGTCTGGTCTTGGGTGATTGCCCGAGTTCTATGTAATCGTTGCTTCTTTCTATTTATTGAATCCAGTTTTCAAAAAAGAAAAAAAAAAAAAAAAAAAAAAGTCCTCAGGGCCATCTATATATATAATAGTATTTTGAAATTGAATGATAAATTATTTAAATAATGTTTTTGGGTGAAATAAACATTTTAATTCATATATTTGTTAAAACTTGTATTCAGTTTTAAATAAAAAATTAAAAAAACCAGCATGTTATTTGGTTTTCAATTTTTTTTGAAGCATTACATTGTTATATAAATTCAGGGTTTTTTGAGTGAGCGAGGAAGACTCAAACTTGTAACCTCATCACTATTCAGTTTTCATTAAATTAATTAAGCAATGTTCATTCTTGAAAAACTAACAAACAAACAAACAAAAGCAACATATATATAAGTTATCTAATAAATTGGTCTTTAAGCCTCATGAATGTAGCTGCGAGGGACTTTCCATGAGATAACCTTATATTGTTTATGAATTGGGGATTAAGATTCTCTGTTGTGCTGATTTTTTTTTTCTGATCTAAAGCATTTGAGAATAAGACTTTGCATTTAAAAATAAGAATTTGGATCCTCTAATAATTTGATCTTTTTCCTGATCTCACTTAATCTCATAACACATAAGCATTGCAATAAATATGTAGTTAAGATGTGATTGATTTCCACAACCAGTTTATCAATAACCAATCATATGCTTTAAAAAGGCTAGGAAAAAGATTAGATCATCAAAGGATCCAAATCTTAAAAACAATAAAAGTGAAATAAATTATAGGCATTGATTACATATGTCAGCACATCCATATAGGTTAGGACAAATATCAACTCAGCAGAGGATCCAAATTCATGAATTAGAAAGTTAGTATGGCGTGTTTAGTTTTAAGTTTGTAATTAAAATTAATAATTAATTTGAGTAACTGTACGATGGTTCAATATTTCATACCTAATATGATTTATGTATATAATATATTTATGTTTTGAATTAAAATTGACCAAGTTGCAAAACTAAATGTTGTAAAAGGGAAATCAATTTATATCATATTACTATAGAAAATGCGGTAATTAAAAATGATTTCACAATGTAGTCGATGAAAATAAAGATTCTCTTGTTCAACTCTCTTGAAACTAAGGACACGTTTGATATCGTTTTTAAAATGATGTTTTTAAAAACTTTTTTAAAAAATGGAAGTCATGTTTTAAAAATGATATTTTTAAAAATGTAACGTGTTTGGTAGTGTTTTTTAATAGTAGTTTTTTGAAACGGAAAACGATGTAAAATATTTGGTTGTTGTTTTTAAAATGGGTAAAGTAGTTGTTTGGAGGAAAAAATTGATTTGTTTTGAAATGATGGTTTTGAAAATGGTGAAAAACAATAAAAAATTATTTTTAACTTTTTAGTTATACATTTTAAAAAGTTGTTTTTTGTTTTCAAAAACAGTTTTATAAAACGTGTAAACAAACAATATTAAAGTTGTTTTTAATTTTTAAAAACAGAAAACCGTTTTTAAAAACGGTTCCAAACAGCACCTAAACTTTCTTAACAGATATATATATATTTTTTAAATTACAATTTTAAATTCACGTGCTCAAATTATTGTAGGTTAATGTAGATTTGGTAATTGTTAGTATCTATCAACAAAAAATTGGCAGAGAGAGTGTTGTTTTATAACCCTAGTACATAGCCGTACACAAATTGAAATGTTCCCTTAATGGAATTTGTTGCTTTCGAAACATGTTATTGCCTCACCTCACATCACATCAAAATAACCCCAAACTCATGAGTTGCCAACTTATTTGAATATTCTCCCCTTCTCTCAGTCTTATAATATATATTTTACATAAAAATATATTTGTAAGTGGGTGTTCAACTGTTGGGTGTATATATATATGGTCCCTTTGTGAGTTTTCTGTATATTTCAAGATTGCTATGATGGTGGACTCTTGCTTTGTTGCTGCTTGTCTCTTCTTTTCCGATCTCAATTTCTTTTCACAATAAAATGACTACAAAGGAAGAAAACATGGGGAAAAGTTTGGAATTTTATACTTAAAACAATTCATGTATCTGTCACAAAAATAACAAAGATCATATCACCATTGCTCTAAAATCTGGTATACACCGGATGCAATGCATCTGGCCAATGGGTGTATGTCATGTGGCAAATAAAACCAATCAAATGAGTTTATTGCCGTATAGTATGCATCCATCGGTTAGGATACATTTCATCGGTGCATGCAAGTTTTTCTCCATCAAAGTCGGTATGGAAAAATTTAAGTAGAATCTACATGTGTACCAATCACCATAGTTCCAAACTAGTTGCATCATCATCATCAAACACCATATAATTTAATCATCAACTCAAATAAAAAATATATATTTATTAAAATAATACTAGGTTATCTAAATTGTTTATCCAAAATTATATTCAAATAACATGATATGTGAGTTGTCAAGATTATATAAATTATGAAACTATGGTATGAGTTATATAATTTTGATAACTCACATATTACGTTATTTGAAAATGATTTTGGATAAATAATTTAGACGACCTATCCTTAATATATATATATTTTTAATTATTATTCATCATAGGAAAGTTTTTGTTACAAAAGGAAGAAAAAAAAAGGACCCACTTCTCAATCTTCACCGTCGGGTTGGTGAACTATATCTCCTATATGGGCCATACCCAAATTCATATATTTTGATCTTATCTGACCAAGAACCTAACCCATTTTATCCCCTTTAAAAATTATTTCTTTTTTTTTTTTTCTTTTTTTTTTCTTTTTGAAAATTGAATTCATTTCTATTTTCAAACATAGAAAATCCCAAATAATAATATATATAAATATTTAAACCAATAGGGTCATGTCCTCTTTCTTTACATGACAACATCTAAAATTGTTGGTTTATCAATCTTATTAGAACATCTCTGATGCTAAAGTGGATTGATTGTCTATCAATAATCGTTGACATGAAAACAATATCAAGAGATCTATTTCTAATGTGACATAAAAATAGATTTGATAGACAATCAATTTAAAGTTTGGTCTCCAATATTTCTGTTTAAAACACAATTTTTTTTAATGATGTATCTATTTTTTATTTTATTTTCTTACCAAAAATATATGAAAAATTAATGTCAGTTTTAATTGTTTACTGAGTCAACGTAAAAAAAATAGATGTGCAACAGACCATCTACTTTCAAACATCTAAAAGTAGATGGTCTTATTGACAATATCTAATTTTTTTTTGTTACGTCAGTTTGAGGTTGAATATGCACGGTTGCATTAGAGACACAATTATTAACAGAACGTCTATTTATTCTACGTGTTTTTTTTTTTTTTTCATAAATCACGTTTACATTTGAAATGCTCTTAATAGTTTTCGGTAACTTGCTTTTGATTATCATAGTTAGGTAGTAGCTAGGTCTATACTTTTTAAGTTAATAAATAAATAAATGCAAACATAAATCCTCTTATTACTGCCAAATCAAATTCAAGAAATGATATGTAAAAATCAAAGAGAAAATTATGGAGAATATTAAAAGCTTGTTGACCACGCAGAGAGAGAGAGAGAGAGAAGTTGCTTTCAGTGTGGACCATATTTAAATTAGCTACAAAAGAGGGGTGCTATCTTTGTTCTCTCAGTCTACTACGTCTATTGTGATTCCTTTATTTTATTTTATTTTATATTTATTTATTTTTTTTAGAATACCCGCCTCAGTACGCAACCATTATTGGTTTTTTCTTCAACCCCTACCATATATTACTCAAAAGCCTTTAGGCTACAATTACCTACTTGTGACCCCACACTTAAAACTGTACACGCTTGTTTTGATGGAAATTGTTAACATGTGTATTCAAAAGTCATTTGAACAATTGAAAATACAAATTATATTTATTTTTTCAAGTCACCAAAAGGCAAAGGCACTCGAAAAATCAAAAAATCGAATAAAAGAGTTATATATATTGGTACATGAGAGGGCAGATAGCCCAAGGAAAGAAAAACTAAGAAGAAGAAAAAGAAGGACACGACCTGGATAAGGCCATGCCTTTCCAATCGTCTTGAAACACCAACTAGGTCTCCAGCGAGAGAGTTTCAAAATAATGAATACCAATCTCCAAACCATTCCCCATACACGCAAAACCATCAGCCAACCTATTACCCTCCCTGTAAACATGCTTCACCTTATAACACCAGTTAGAAGCAATCAAATCTGAGCAGCCTCTAGCAATACTAAACCGGGGGTGGTTAATAGGAATATCCCTAGCAAGAAGATGAACAATGCATAGCGAATCCATTTCCACAATAACCTTCCGATAACCAGACCTCTAAACCATATGAAGACCTTCAAAAAGACCTCAAAGCTCGGCTTCATGCGCACTTCCACTTCCTTTATGCAAAACAAACCCTCTCAACCAATTCTTCGAAAGATCCCTCATCACCCCACCAGCTGTGATCGTGTTAAAATTACCATCACAACTCCCATCCACATTCAAATTAACCCAACCAATAGGAGGGGGCATCCAAGCAACTGACACAGCAGAAGTCTGATTACCAATAGGACTCGAATTGACATTAACCCAATCCAGACAAAACTGAGAAATAACCAACTGGGAGAACTATGGGTAACAAAACCAGGCTCAAACAACAAATTGCATCTCCATTTCAAGATAAAACAACAGAAAAAAGAAGCCAATAAGGGATCTTACCTTCCATCTGGCTACCATTACAAAGTTTACTCATCAACCAATCTGAAATGTCACATGTAGAAGCAATCATGGAAGGTTTACAGATAGGCAACCTGTCCCAAATCATCATCGAATATTTGCAACCCCGAATCAGATGCTCGATATCTTCATTCCCAACAGCACACCTAGGACAAAACCCATCAGACACCATCCCATGAGCAACTCTCTGGCAGTTAGTTAGAATTTTCCTATTAAAAAGGAGCTAGAGAAAATGCTGGACACTAGAGGGAGCCTTAATTTCCAAATGAACTTCCATTTCCATGGAAGTCTATAATCATAATCTAAGAGACCAATATAAGTAGACTTGACAGAGAACTCACCATTGTTAGATCATCCCCAAATAGCTTTATTAATACCACTACTACTCCTACCAGCATGGATACTGGCAATTCTATGGATAATGCTCTAAGGAAGGACCAATGCAAGATGCTGCAAATTCCACTGACTATCAACCAAATACTCGCTAACTGTCTGACTCACCATATCCACTGAGAAAGTAGATAAGGCATGATCTTAAAGCACCCCAATATTCGGAACCCAGTCATCTAGCAAAAAATGAATCTGATCCCCATTACCAACTCTCCACTGCAAACCCTTGTTCGCCAATCTAGCACCAAACGCAAAAGTTTTCCAAGTGCTAGAACAAACCACCCCTTTACTAAGCTCAGGATCAGAAAAGGATTTTGATTTCAGATACTTATGACTAAAGAGCTAGCACCAAATTCCAGGGTCTTCCTAGAAAATCCACTTACTAGCTTTAGCAAAAAGGGCTTGGTTTATGTTCTTCATAGGCTTAATACCCACACCACTACTATTCTTCGATAGACAAACCGAGTCCCACTTAATAAGATGCACAGGTCTCCTATCATTGGTATGACCCCACAAAAAGCTTTTGTTAATTTTGTCAAGTTTTACACATACCACCATAAGGAGTTTGATAGATTGCATGATATACACAGGGATATCAGACGTAATAGCTTTAATAAGAGTGACTCTCTCAGCCAAAGAAAAGGCATTGCATTTCCAAGCAGATAGTCTCTGTTGGACTTTCTCAATGACAGCAGCATAAGTATGATTAGTAACTCTCCTATGAATAAGCGGAACACCCAAATAATTACCAAGATTCTTCATAAGCGGGGACCCATATGCATGAGCAAGACTCCTAGCATCTCCCTCCTTAATATTATTGGAACAAAACACTCTAGACTTACTGTAACTCACTTGCTGCCCTGATAAATTGCAAAACTGATCAAGACAATCCTTCATAATACCTACTTGGTGGATAGAAGCTTGACCAAACAAAATAAAGTCATCAGCAAAAAATAAGTAGGAGATGTTAGGCCCCCCATTAGAAACTGTAACATACTTCCACAATCCTAAATTCAGCTTCTGGTTGATAATGTGGGAAATTTTTTCCATACATAAGACAAAAATATAGGGGGAAAAAGGATCCCCTTGACGAATACCACACCCTAGAGAAAAGGCTTCAGTTAATTCACCATTCAACACCACTTTATATTAGACACTAGTGATTGGCCACATGATATAATCCACCAAAGTACTTCCCAAACCAGCCTCTACAATAACACTTCTAATAAAGTTCCATTGTAATTTATTGTAAGCTTTAGCGAGATCAATCTTCCAAGCTATACCACCCTTTTTACCTTTCATAATTTTAAATTTGTGAAGAACCTCTTGAGCAACCACAATGTTGTCTTAAATCTGTCTACTTGGGACAAAAGTCACTTGGTTAGGACTAATAAGCTTAGGCATCAGATGTCTGAGTCTCTAAAAAATAATCTTGTTAATGATCTTGTAAATCGTATTACACAGACTAATAGGTCTAAGCTGGGTCATGTCGAGAGGGCTAAGGACTTTAGGCACCAAAGTAATAATTGTCTTATTCAGAATGACGAGAAATGTCTTCAATCAAAAGCTATATGCCATAAACTTGATAAGGTCCTCATTGCAAATATTCCACTGATTTTCGAAGAAAATTGCAGGAAACCCATCAGGTCTAGGAGCCTTAGGCCTAACAATCCTAAACAGACCAGAATGAACATCTTCTTCACTAATCGCCTTACACAACTCAACTGTCTCATTCTCACCAAGACAAGGAAACGAATGCGAAATACAATCATAGTTAGCTCTAGGGGTCATTCCTGCAAATAGTTTCTTGAAGTAAGATATAGCAATAACTTTCATATTCTCTTTACACACCTCCAAACACCATCCTCACTTTTAAGGCCTTTAAGCTTATTGCGTCTTTTCCTGTCCATTGTAGAAAGAAGAAAGAACTTAGTATTCCTGACCCTATCTTTAAGTCACGTATTCTTGGATTTTTGGCTCCAGAAGATCTCTTCCTGATCAACAGTGAGATTATATTCATCACGGGGTTCATTCTCAAGGATATATAAACTAGACCGAAACCTATCACCCAAAATTTTTTGAATACCATGCAGTCTTGCAAAAAGCCGCATTTTCTGTTGAAAAAGGCACCCAAACGAGTCCATATTCCAAACTTTTAAAGTATCTGTCATACTGTTAACCTTCTCAACTTTATTCCTAGCATAGAGACCCCATTTCTGTCTAACCAGGCCACCAAACTTCTCATGCCTCAACCACATAACCTCAAATCTAAAAGGCTTGATTACTATTTAGACTCGGCATATTAGGACAATGATCAAAGGACACCTTAGGTAAATGGTGAACGAAACCTTCAGCATACGTAGTTCTCCAATCCATAGAACACAGAGCTCTATCAAGACGCTCCCATATCTCCTCACTGAGACCCCTCCCTGTCATCCAAGTAAATTTCTAACCAATAAATCTATGGTCCACAAGCTTAATATTACCAATTCAATAAGCAAAACCTGTATTGGAGAAGCAATTCCTTTCACCCCTTTTCTCATCACTACAAGCAATCTCATTGAAGTCTCCCATAACAACCTAGGGTCCCTTAAAACAACCTCTAATAGCACTCAGATAGTCTCACAAATAATTCCTAATAGCAGCACTCGAATTAGCATAAACAAAAATAAATCCCAAAACTTGTTTCCTTCAGCAATTACAGCAGTAATAGACTATTTAGAACTAGCAGTAATAGAATATTTAGAACTAGCCGTAACCTTAAGCTTAACGCTACTACCATTCCACAATAATTAGATACTCCCAAAAAACCCAGAAGCATGCACCACAAAACTATTCGTAAAACCCAACTTTTCAATAACCTTAGCAGCCCTATCACCACTAATCCTAGGTTCAAGAATATATAGAACTTCAAAATAAAACAACTTCAAAATGAAACATATTCCTAAAATAAAAAAAAACAGTTTGAACAAAACCTTTTTTACTAGTACCCTTAATATTCCAAGAGCAAATAATTAAAAAAAAAAAAAGATGAAGGTAAACACACCTGAGAGAACCCTATTCAAGGGCGACTTCCATTGTCTCACGTAGATTCGAGGCCACCACACCTAAATCGTTAGCGCTAGACACATCAACCAACTGTGGTGGTGGATGTCCGACTACAGCATTACCCAAATCATCACTACCCATCTGTCCCTCACCTGGACCAGAGATACACCCATCAAGACTAGGGGTGGGGGAGAATTACCTGCTCCCATAGACTCCAGCAAACCCTTGTGGAAAATCTATAGAACATATGAATCCTTAAGATTCTCCTTCATCTCAATCGAAATCTGTTTACCCTTATTGATACTCTTACCAATAGTCCCTTTCTGTACACCACTTAGATTTTCCTTGAGCGGTCTATTGAGATGGCTCTTATTAGTACCTACATAAACCATTTACTTACTAGCAATAAAAGACACATGTTTCTTATTGGAACCTTCCCTGTTAGAGCTTTCAGCCAACAGAGGGATTTTAGGCGGCTTAGTTAGCTAACTAGAAATATTCAAAAATCTCTTTCTAGTTGGGGCTTCAACCTCGTCCTCAGCCAGAACTGCAAACCTAGAACCCCCTATATAAATGCCATCCCTAACATACTGTATAGCTTTTCAGCCATTTATCATCCCAGAAGCTGTAATAGCCTCTTTCCCAATGCCCACAACCTTTCCAGATATTTTAGCTCTATGAGAAGGAGAACCATTACCCTGTCTGGTATCACTACTCGCTTTCCCTGACCCAGCTAACAACCCATATTTTTTGCCATCAAAAGACAAACCCACAATATTCCTTCCATTCCTTCTATACAACACCTGTAGCCAAGGTCCAAAATTGTCCTGACTAGGTCAACTCGAACCAAGAACACTACTGGTAGCACCAAATCTAGTCCCATCCTCAGAGACCAGAGCCATTTCTTCGTGGTTCAAAACACCTTCCATACAAGGATCCTTGTTATGCCCCACTCGACCACACCTAAAGTAAATTAAACCCAAATTCTCATATTCAACCTTGATACTCATGTTATCAACTTCCAAAGAACCCTTAAGCGGCTAGGTAATGTCTAGATCAACATAAATCCTAGCAAATCTACCCATAGCTTGCGATTATGTGATTGGATCAACCTTATAGGTATCACCTAGCATGCCTCAAATCATCCTAAATAAGTTAACATTAATCCACTCCATGGGTAGTTTGGATAGTCTCACCCAAACCGGCATTCTCTTAATCTTATCCTCTCTAGGCACAAAGTTAGGTCTCTATTTATGTACAACCAAATGCTAATTAACTATTACCCAAGAGCCACTTGTTAGCACAAACTCCAAATCCTCTCGCATCTGAAATCTTGCCACATGGTATTCATCTTCCAAATCTATAAGTTGCCATTGTCAGATTAGCTGCCACTTCTGACTAAGTTTTGCCAATATGAAATTGAGTGTATGAGGTCTACCCATAATTTTTAGGATAAGAGTGTTTGCTCAAGGTTTACACAACTAATTCTTTAAACCATTTGACAGTAGCATGCTCGGACCATTCGGACCTGTTACCACTGTGACATCTCCCTTTCCAATCTTCAAACTCGCATTCACACCACCAAAACCCAACCAGCAACCAGGGTTGGATGAGCTTAACAATTTCGATTTGAAGCTTTTCCCGTCAAATTTGCATAACCTGTTCTCGTCATCTTCAGAGGTCGCTCGTGCATGCTTAGCACCAGTGTTGATGTCGAAAGACTTCTCCTTGACCGCCGTTTCCTTACTTGGCACCAATTGGGCCGAAAACAAAAAGACATCCTTCATGAAATGCAGAAAAAACAAAGAAGAAGAACCCTAACTTGGTGGTGCATGGATCAAAGAAAGAAGAAAGGGGACACACGCACACAGCGCATAAATTTACTGTAGTGCGTACAAATTTATTTTTTCAAGTGACGGTAAATAGTGTTTTTTAAATAAAATAATAATATACTTACGTTGTGTATTAATTGTATCGAATAACAATAGACGGATGAACCTCCTCCATCCAGACCAAACATGGGTCCCTTGAGAGAGCTAATTGAACTAAAGAATGAGCCACCAAGTTAGCCTCTCGAACAATAGAATGAAAATCCACAACCGATAACAAACTAGAGACAATAAAGATATCTTGTAGAAGTAAAAACCAAACCAATCTCCAAAAAACGCAAAAGTAGAAGACTATAAGATTAATGAGCGCTAGCAAATTCGACTCAAGGCAAATCAGAGAAATACTCGAATCTCGAGCCAGTGTCAATCCTTTCAAGATAACCAAGTATTATGTGCAAGTTCAACAGACATAGAAGTTCAGAGGCGCTAAACACATGAAGCCATCACACAATAGTAGTAATGAAAAAAAAAATGCATAGTTGAATCAAAATCTAATAAGGAAATAAAATCTGATGAGGAATAAATTCCTTTGATTCTAGAGTTGTCAATGAGCATGATATGGAAACAAATTCCTTTGATTCTAGACCTATCAATGAACCTAATAAAGAGGCAAAGTCAACAACCATTGAAGACACTAGAAATGAAAGGAATGCTACAACTAAGCAATTGAATCAATCAAAGACATTGTAATCATCAAAGAGATTGTCAACTCTCTAATTATGTCCTGCTAATAGTTCCTATTATTATGTAATTTATTTTAATTAGCTTCGTAAAATTCCTTAAATCTTAAGGATCTTCTCTGTATATATTTTGATAGCTATGCTGAATAAAATCATCGTCTATTCTACAAAAGATACATAAACTTGCATGGTATTAGAGCTTCAAAATCTGCAAGCCGAGAAAATGTCTTTAGGCCAAAATATGTCTTCATCACGTTCCATCCCATAAACAGAACTTGAACTAAATATCCAGTCCTTTCATCGGTGCTCTAGCTTAATTTCAATTAAGCTAAGCACAACCAATTTTCTCATATGGCATAACTAGAATATTCTCTTAGTTCATGGCCTTGGGGTTCTCCATCATGTCTTAAATGGAGAAAATCCTGCTGAAGAAATTAAGGGTGACAAGGATGAGAATTGTGCTACCCCAAATTATCATAAATGAATTGACAATGATGGACTTTTAACTTCATGGCTTCTTGGAACCATGAATGAATATGTTTTAAGCTTGATTGATAGTGAAACAGCTCATAAGGTGTGGACTTCTCTTGAAGAACAGTTGTTGCCAATTACAATGGAGAAAGAGAGAAATTTAAAAAATTTTCTCATTGCCATCAAAAAAGTGTCTAGGTCTTTTGATGAATATCACAAAGACTTCAAATTAGCATGTGATAATCTTGCTGTCATAAAACGCCCAGTTTTGAATCAAGACAAGGTCTTCCAATTTGCTCTTGGTTTAGGGATGAGGTATAATTTTTTTTGTATTTCAATGCTTAGTAATGCACCTCATCCCAGCTTTAATCAGTTTTTACTAGCTCTCCAAGGGCATGAACAATCACTAAATGCTTAAAAAGAAGAGGATAAGCACCTACTAAATCATGCCCAGGCTTATTTTAGAACACGAGATCACGGTCAAAATGGACAAGGTAGAGGTCACTTCAATTCTAAGGGGAGAGGTTCACTCCCACTAGTCGTTACAATGGCCAAAATGGACAACAAAACTCTTTAAATATTTTTGCTAAACATTCTTACAATGACAAGGAATAACAACGTTCTAATGATCATAAAAATGGTGGTAAAATTTCTTGTCAAATTTGTGGGAAACTTAATCATTGTTCTGTTGATTTCTGGTATAGATTCGACTATTCCTATCAATCAGAGGATTTTCCACAAGATCTTGCTGCCCTTGCTTTGAATGACACCAACAATCACTCATTCATTATGGATTCTGGTGCCACTTCACACATGACGAATGATGCAGGTAACCTCTCCTATGTTAGACCTTATTATGGAAATGATGTAATTTAGGTGAGAGATGGAAATTGTTTATCAATAACTCATACTAGTGACACCTGTTTTATAACCAATGATAGGAAAATAAAATTGAAAGATGTTTTAGTTATTCCAGAATTGAAGAAAAATTTATTATCAGTTGGGAAATTAACTTCTGATTATCATTGTTCTTTTGAATTCACCTCTTCTGGTTTTATTGTTAAGTACCGAAATCAAAAGACGATAGTAAGGGGCATAAAAGAGGGCAACTATATGCATTGAATGAAGGTTAACAAGACGCTTTGAGTGCAATAAAGAAGTGTGACTCTCCTTTGGTTGTGTGGTATCAATATCTTAGCCATCCAAATTCAAAGATTTGTCTTTGTTGAAGTATAAAAGGGTTGTTAATGTTACAAATTGGAATTATAAACCATTTATTTGTGTTAGTTGTCAAATGTGGAAGAGTTGTAAATTATCTTTCAATAATTCTAATAAAATCTTAAAATTCACTCTTGATAAAATACACTATGATCTTTGGTGGCCAACTCCTTTAACTACAAATCAATGTTTACATGGCTATATCCTTTACGACGAAAATCTTAATTTTTTTATTGTTTAATTTTTTTTTAGAAATTGGTAGAAAATCAATTTGATATGAAAATCTAGATATTTCAATGTGATGGTGGGAGATAATTTAGTTCAAATGATTTTATTAATCACATTCATGAAAGTGGAATTGAACTTCATGTTTCATGTCCTAGGACTCTTGAACAGAATGGAGTGGCGGAGAGAAAACATCGTCGCATTGCTAAAATCGCACTCACTATGATCTTTCATGCGAATTTGCCATTATCTATTTGGGTAGAAATTTTTGTTACAACTGCGTACTTGATAAACTGGTTGCCATTGTCTACTTTGAATAATGGTAGTCCATGTTTTAAACTTTATCAACGACCTCCTGACTATAGTGGCTGGAGGGTGATTGGCTGTCAATGTTTTCCTTCTCTACGACATCAAGGTGAAAATAAATTTAGGAAGAAGACTTTCCCTTGTGTTTTCATAGGGTATAGTCATATTCATAAAAGCTGTAGTGCTTAGATCCAACAACGAAACGGGTTTACATTTCAAGACACGTTGTATTCAATGAAGGCACACATCCATATAAACAGTCATGAGAACCATCCATAACATGAAGCTGTCTAAATTTCCCAATATGGATGAATGACTTGGTTCGGTGAAGGAAGCAAATGTACTGACTTCCAATTCCTCTTCCACAAAAAAGGAAAAGTCAATGAGAACAATATTAAAATAATTATTGATTGTCGTAATTCAAATTCTTCTAGCAAAAATATTGCAGGTAGTATTCTAGAAAACCATCAACTTATTGAGGATCAAAATGGAGTTGATTTGCCTAATTTTATTTCACAAAATCAGCAACAATTTGAAGAGTAAAATGATGTAGGCCAGCCTACTTTTATTCCTGAAAATCTTGACTCTCATTTGAAAGTTTTTAATTCTCCAACTAATATGGAAGCTGCACCTTTTGATGATTTTGCTACAAATTTGAGAGTTTTTGACCAAATTCAGTTGATTCTCTAACTAATATGGAAGCTGCACCTTTTGATGATTTTGCTACAAATTTGAGAGTTTTTGACCAAATTCAGTTGATTCTCTAACTAATATGGAAGCTGCACCTTTTGATGATTTTGCTACAAATTTGAGAGTTTTTGACCAAATTCAGTTGATTCTCTAACTAATATGGAAGCTACACCATTAAATGATTCTGCTACGAATTTGGAAACTGCCTGCACCACAAATTTGGAAGGACAACTAGTTTTGGATCTTTTTGTGACATATGATGTTAAAGATGTCAACAACATCCTAGCAATCTCTTAAAGAACTGATCGAAATCGCAAGGCTCATTCATACCTTAATGACTATGTTACCAATGTTGCCACATCATCAACAACCTTGTAGCCTCAGGCCTCTTCACGTTTTGAGCCAAAAGCATTGTGTATTACTCTAAGGGTGTGTTTGGTATGCAGGACTTGTCGCAAGTTTGGCGCGTTTTAAACATGGAACGGGATGGGGTTAGATAGGACAAAAAACACCAAAATTTGTCCCACCCAAAACCCTCGACCAAACTTTTTCTATGTATGAGACAAGTCTCAAAAGATATTTTTACCCTTAATATTTCCAAAAATTACAAAAATGTCCAATACACCACCTGAACCCATCTCTCTCTCTCTCACATCATCGAATCCCTCTCAAATTCCTTTATCTCTCTCTTTCTCCCGAATCCCTATCAAATTATTTCTTTCTCTTGGTTTGAATCTCTCACAAATCCCTCTTTTCGTGAATAGTTTCTGGTGCGAGTCGATTTAGCGGTTAGTGAGTTCGAGCGCCGATAAGGTTTCTGGTAGTGGTATGGTTCTGGGTCTGGGTGTTGTTGTGGTGGTGGTGGGAGTGGTTAATGGTGGGGGTGGTTGTCCGTGGTGGTTTGGGTTTGGTGGTTGACTAGTCTAATCAAATCTATCTTTTTCTTTCTTTTTTTTCTCTTTTTATTTGTTGCGCAACATCTATCTGCAATATATGTTTTTTTTTTACTGGATTCTAGAGTTTTTAAGTTGAGAGTAAGATTTTTTGAGGTGGGTTGATTTTGTTTTACAACAAAATTGATATATTTTTGTTGGGTTCTTGAAGTGGGTTTGATTTTGTTTTTGTCTGAATTTGGGTTTTTGCTTTAGTTTTTCATATCTGAATTTTGTTTGTTTTTGTTTTTAGATGGTTGAATTTTAAACTTTAAACCAAACACACACCTGTTTTTCCTCAAGTAGATTGATTCTGAGTAATTAAAATTTGAACACTGGAATAGGATTTTGTTATAGTGAGTGGAATTTGTGGTAAAAAATTAGATTTTTTGTTGTTGTTAAAAAGTAGAATGAGAGGTGGAAGAGATGATGAAAAAGTGACAACAAGTCCAATGTTTCTAAGACTTCATGTGAATGATATAGAGAAAGGAAGACTAATTCTACTTTCAATTTCCAGTTTGGGTAATATGGATTTTTTTTTTTTACCAAAAAAAGATAAAATGAGGAATTTGTCAAAAATAAACTTGTAAGATTATTAATTAAGAATATTTTTCGATCACAATATTATTATTTTTGTTAAATATGATATATAAATATATTTATTTAATAAAATCAAATAAATACTGATTTGTCCTATCTCATTTGTCAATATTATATGGTAATAAACATTAGACAGGACAATATGGGTACTCTGGTCATTTGAACCTCTTGTCCCATTATGTCTAGTCATACCAAACACATAACAGTACAGTTAACAGTTATATTCCATACATTTCAAACACAATATAGAACAATTGTCATGTCCTGTCCCATCCTCGTACCAAACGCATCCTAAAGGATTCTTAAGTAGTTGTACCGAATTAAATACAATGAAGACGGCTCGATTGAACGGTTCAAAAGTCGCTAAGTAGCTAAAGGCTTTACAGAAATTTCAGGGATTGATTAAGATGAACGTTTAGACTTGTGGTTTACCAACCACAATTCGGCTTGTCATACCCTATCACTATCTCTTAAACGGTCTTTATGTCAGTTAGATGTAAAGAATGTTTACTTGCATGGTCATCTCAAGGAGAAAGTGTATATGGAGCAACCTCCCGAATTCATCAACAATTCTTCACTAGACACTGCTTGTCTATTAAAAAAGTCTTTATACGGATTAAAATAAGCATCGCTTGCTTGGTAGTATCACTGAAAATGTTTCAGATGAAGATTCCGATAAATCAACATGATAAAGGGCACTTCTCCACATTAAATAAAAGTTTGGACTATGAGATTCTTTTGCTGATTTATTCATTTAATTTTGTAAGATTGTGAGTGTGTGTAGAGTAGAATTCCAGTGCTTTTGTCTATTCAATGATCTACCCAATGTAGTCAAGTTTTGTTTTGTAAAATTTCATAAACAGGACTCTTACCAACTTACCGCATTTAAAGACACTTAACCAACAAGTGTCTGATCAATACCATTTCACTTTCATATTATATTTTATCTGTCTAATGCACCACAAGTGTTTGATTTATTATTTAAATAAGATCAAGTACAAATATTTTTAGGGTTTAAGAGTTATTAAAAAATATATATTTCAAGAAAATGATTAAAAGAACGTTTTTTTTTTTTTTAAGAATTCAATTTTTTTTTTAAAGGAACATGGAGTTTTATTAGATTTACTTTATATAAAATTTTTTTTCTTAAATTGTATGTTCCTTTTAGTAATTTTGATAAAGAAAAAAAAATAATATTAAATAATTTTAAAAGGGAGCATAAATAGATCAATAGAAGGTATGCCAATAATACCATTCTTATATAATTTATTTTAATTAGCTTTGTAAATTTCCTTAAATCTTAAGGATCTCCTCTATATATATTTTGATAGCTATGTTGAATAAAATCATCATCTATTTTACAAAAGACACAAAAACTTGCAAAACCATAATGTTTCTCTTTTTCGTCTTTATTTCTCTACTTTATTGCTGATCTTGAGACTGAATTTTTGACATTTCTCCACCATAAATTTTAATCCAAAGAAAAAAAAAAAAAAAAAAAAACTCATGTAAACCAATAATCATAGTTGAAAGAGTGAAAATTGAGCAAACAAGGTATTAGCATTTGAGTATTAAATTTGGGTTTTCAACACTTGAATTTTTGGCATATTTGAATTTAGCCTGTATGTAAAGAACTGATATATTATATTTTTATATCAGTTCGCACTGACAATAAAAAGAGTATATATATACATGCGTGATTTTTTTTAGTATTGGTTTTGAAACACGTAAAAGCTATAAAGATTATAATAATGGGTGTTTAAAACACGTTGAAATTATAATTCAAAAAAATAAAAAAACAAAAGGATGGAAAAAAAAAATGGATGGTAAAGTAACAAGCATCTTTTTTTTTTTTTTTTTTTTTTGTCATTACTGCTATTTGAGAGCTACACAGGAGATTTCTAATGATTCCTTGATCAATTATAACTTTGCAGAGATGATTTCCTATGATTTCCTGATCAATTATAACTCTTGTTTTTTTTTTTTTTTTTTAATACGATTACTACTATATGTTTCTTTTTATTTATTTATTTTTTGTAAAATATGAAAATAAAAGGACAAACCTTTTTGAAAAGGATAATTCTTTTAATAACAATCATTGGATTAATCCGAGGGTTTTCATTAAAATGTGCCGATTGTAATACAATAAAGGAGTGCTAAACAGAAAATTTATATATATATATATATGTATATATATATGTGTATATAGAAAAATTTTCAAGTCAATGTGTCCTGATACAGTGCGTTGGATGTGGACCATTAGATTTACATACTTTGACTCAAAGTGTATGCATTTGTCAAAACTTCTCCATAATCTATGACCTACATACAACGCACTAATAGAGTTATATTAGGACGCAATGAGGAGGAAACAACTATATGTGTATATATATATAATTTTTTTTTTTTTTTTCTAACCATCTCTTATTTAGGATAATATCTACGACACACTCACGACTAAACGATGTAATCAACTTTTGAAAATGTGATATGCGGTACAAAAATAGCATATAGGCATATAACACACTTGACATTATCACTTGTCTATCTTTGTCGTGTAGCTACTTTAGGTTTTGTTATTTATGTCAAATTCATTGTACTACCCACCCCTATCATACGTAGTCAATTCCAACCGAGTGAAATGTTAATAACAATATGATGCAATAATTGTTTAGTATACATATTACAATTATAAATTACATTTCATATTATTTAAGATTAAAAGATTAAAAGATTAAAATAATCAATATTATTTTTATATACTTTTTTATTGTATTATATTTAAATCAAATATATTCAAACTTTAATGCGAATAATACTCGAACTCAAAATATCTTTTTTTTTTTTTTAAATTTTAAGCAAAGTCTCAAAATATATTGCATAACAATAATAAATCCCTTTTTTTAAAAAAATTATTACAGTAAAATCGGAATTTAGGAAGAGGGACACAAATTGAACCAGTAACATTTTATTAAAATGTGATGGAGTCAACCTTATATCGTCAACGATAAGAAGTTTTACCAATTAAACTAGTGAGTACCTACATGGCTACATCATGTAATATTTATATAAATCAATTTAGTTAATTTCATAACTGATCTAAAATCTCTTTGTTAAAAATTATGTCTAATTTTTTTTTTAACAAGATTGAAAAGATTTTATAATATTTTTGGAAATTTTTGACAGATACTTAGGTCTAAATATATATATATATATATATATATATATTAATAATGGGTACCGATATTATCATCTATAAAACTAATTAGTACACCCATATTTTATTAAAAAAATTAATCATAAAAATATTCCAATAGAAATTTACAAATAAGGATAAATTAGAAAAAATTACTTTAATTAAAATAAACCAAATACCATATACACTCATTAATTACACTCATACCTTTAACTATATCATTTTATTAAAAAAAATAAAAAATAAAAAATAAAAACCATAACTTATAATAAACCCTAATGAAACTCTAATTTTATTTCAAATATAAACTTTCTCTTAATCACATGATTATCATATAATAAAGTAGTGAAATTTTTTTTTTTAAGAGGACTTCGATAATAAAGAGGTAGATATTATTTTATTTTTTATTTTGGCTTTCTTTTATGTCTAGTTATGAACTCTATCGATAAAGAAAATAATTTTTTAAAAAAAATAGCTGTAGATATCAATGATTTTTTTTTTTATTAATTTTTTTTTAGATAGCACCATCTCCAACCATTCTCCCTAAATTTTTGCTAATTTTTTGCTATTTTAGCTAAAAAAAACTATTTTAGCTAGCAACTTTTCAGATATCACTCCAACTATCCTCCCTACTATAGCTAGCCATTAATATTTTAATATTTTTTAAATTTAAAATATAAATAAATTTATTTTGTTTTAAATGGTAAAAATAAGAGATAGAAGATGATGTGAGAGAAGATTAATGTTAAAAATAATAAAAAATTAGGAAAGAGAAAGTAGGGAGCTCCCTACATTTAGGGAGCCACCAAGAGACTCTCTGAAATAGGGAGCCATTTAGGGAGCCCCTTGGAGTGCTCAAAACCCAAATTGGTTCCATTTTTTAGCTAAGGAGTTGTTTTAAGGAGCCTTTTCGTATTAAAAATCTCTTGATATTATATACAATCTAGTTGTACATATTCCCTTGCTCATACATTCAAAACATTTCCAAAAGTAAATTGGACCATCATTACAAGAGGATTTGATTCTAAAAATGATATGATTTTTTTTATTATTTTTAAATTGAGTGTATTAATAATTTAAGAGGATTTATAAATAAAATATTAAAATGAATACACCAATTTCAATAAGAATACTATCGGTATTATGATAGATGCTTATAGTAATATTTATTTTTCAAATATTAAACATTAATGTATTTATAAAAATATATGTACTAATTAAATTTATCGATGGCAATATCTACATCCGTTAATAATAATAATAATATATATATATATATATATATATATATATGAAAGTACGGAAAATTAACCCTTAACTTAAAGAATCCATCGTCAATATCCATTTTGGTGTGTGATGATGTAATATGAAGAAATGAAAACTATTATTGAGTTGGACCCCAACGCACTATCTCTAATTATTGAGAGAGAAATGAGAACAACGTAATTAACAGTTGTTTACTAACAAACCAACAACAATTATATATCATCAATAGTCCAAATTCTCCTACATGAGCATAAAAAAAAAAAAAAAAAAAAAAAAAAAATACATTAAAAAAAAATTTAAAATTCTCCTCTATGAGAAAAATCTTACATACCTATATGTTTATCCTTCTTATATATAGAATCGTATTATTGATCGTATGATATTGTATGTCATCTCTTAGCATATGTGTATCTCCATTTTCACATTAGTGGTTGGGGGTTCGAGTTCTACCATGCACATTTTATAAATATGTGCGTAAAGTTTTCTTCTCGATGTTGTGAGAGTAAATATTTGGGTAACACATATAGTGTTTTATCTTAGGAGATCCCAATAGACCCCTAACCTGTTTGGTGTCAGAATTTATAGTAATAATTCAAAAAACAAAAATGTATGATATTATATTTATATATATGGTTATATATATGGTACAATTTTATTTTTGATCAATTATATACCGGGATCTATTAAGATCAAACACTACAAGCACGGTCTAAATGTCTACTTCCATAACCAGAAAAAGTCGACTTCCGATACCGAGAGAGATCTCCCCACACTTATTGTTGTTTTATAGGCAATGATGAGGCAATATATACAAGACGTCAAAGTTTGAACCTTGGTAGGTTGATGGAGATCGAGTGTAAATCTCCAACCACTTAGGCAATTGGCCTTTGACATATATGGTAGACTTTTATTATTATTATTATTATTATATTATGTATTGTCTATATATGGGTTATGCTATAGAACACTAGTGTTTCTGAGCACCGTGTAAGAAATATTGTGATCGTAATTTGAAAAAGTGTGATCCAAGCTTCAATCGCACTATTTTCTACACGGTGTACGGGAACACTGGTGTTATATAGATTGTCCATATATATATATATATATATGTCCATATATATATAAATGTTCAATTCAGTACGTATTGATATAACTTCATCAATGCGTTGGATGTGGACCATTAGATTTACATACTTTAACTCAAAGTGTATGCACTTGTTAAAGCTTTTCCATAATCAGTGGTCCACACATTGGTACTGATGTAGTTACATTAGTACGTTTAACGTTTAATGTTTAGACACCAAGTGTTTCAACTTGTAAACATTAAGAAATGTGTAAACTAGTGATGCACAAAATGTGGCAATTGGCATGTGTACTTGGTGATAGATCTAATAAGTTCATTAATCACAAAATATTTATCCAATTACATATCTAGCTTTGCATTAGGAGCCTACCTCAATTTTTAATTCTAATCATATATATAATTATATATATATATATAATCAAAACCAATTTGAATTAATATTCATTGGTTTTTTTAAAAAAATCTATTTTAATCTCACGTGAGGTTAAAATCCAATTTATTTTAACAATATAATATATACAACCTAAAATAGTTCAAAAATCAACTTAAATATTGTGGCAATGATTTATAAAAATATATATAGTAATGATATATCAATAATCACTTTTCACATAATTTGTTTTGATTTTTTCACGTTGATTTTTGGTTGTATAGCATTACTCTTATTTCGAATGAATAACATTTTGTCCCAAAGTTTTATAGTGTTATACTGTTATTGTATAATTAATCCAAGATCTATTTTGTAAAGTAGGTTGTTGAAGTAAAATTAAATAGTTAATATGAATGTAAATTGTAATCAAGTCACATCGTAAAAAAGTTGGATAACCTTTACTCCTTTACTCCTTATATATTGGATGAGGAGGAAATGTTCATTTATATTTTTTTTTTTTAAAAAAAATTGTAAGAGATTAATAGGTAAAGAAAAAGATAAATGTCTTTGAAAAAAAAAAAAAGAATAAATGGAGTAAGAGTTCAAAATAGAAATATGTAATTATCATTTTTTTTTTTTTTGAAATAATGGAATTATCATTTTAGTCCTTATCATTTTTCAAAATATGAGTTTTTTTAAAACCATGTTTATTTATTTATTTATTTTTTCTTATGGTCCTTAAAGTCTCGTAAATACATCAAATAAGTTATTCAGTTAATCAACCGATAGTCAAACTTAACGATCCAAGAGTTTTGACTTTAAACAATGAATATGTCATGTGTCACCACAGCAAAATAGAAAAAAAAAAATCATATAACATAAAATTAATATATAATTAGGTTAATATAATTAATTTCTTAATTTATTTTATTTTATGTTTATCTTTTTTATTAATTATATTTTAAAAACAACTGTGACACATGACAAAGTTAAATTGCACAATTTAAAGGGTTAGAGGGTAAAATCATACTTTAAACTTGTCAATTAAACTTAAAGGTACCATGACCAATTTACATATTCACATTTGATCATTAAATAGTTTGTCAATGAGGCCTAATCGATGTATATTTATTTACAAAAATATTATAATAACGGGGCCAAAAATGTAAATACAGTTAAAATTTTTATATTCCAAAAAAAAAAAAAAATACTAAATTGAAAATCCAACAAAAAATTAAAATCATAGCACTTTAACACTTTTAATTACACACATCATCTCTTAGTAGAGTTGATAGTACACCTCCCTTCCACCTAAGCAGTGGTGGGTTCAAATCTCACCATACACATTTTTCAAGCATGTGTGAGAAATTTTCTTTCCGGATTATGGAAGTAGTTATCTCCCATAATAAAGGTAGATATCCGGATTGTCCATGTCTCGACAATCCTCTTGTAATGCTTTAAAAAAAAAAAAAAAAAACCTTTTAATTACTAGGCAGTTTAATTGCCACAAATAGTATGTCTCTTTGAAAAGGTTTTTTAGTTGGGTTGTTTTCAAAACGAATGAAGTGGTATCATATATTCATGTTACATGACAAGCAAGGAGAGTTGACTTTCAAGTGAAATATATGTTTTGTAAAAGCTAGTGTAGCATATTGCATGGATAAATTAGTAGGAGGCAGAGGTAGCTATCTCGCATGATGTAAAATTATTACCTCATTAAATCCTAAAAGGAGATATGATTTATTTCAATAATACATGTGAATTCATGCACATAAAGTTTAAGAAATATAAAATAATAAGACAATAAAGCTAGGGTTTTTTTTTTTTTTCCCTAGATTACTTGACTTGACCATGACCGATCGATTGTATAGTAATCCCACTGAAACTGAAAGTAAGAGAAAAGTGTCATGCAATTGTTAGCATTAATAATAATATATATTGAGAGGAAATATCTTTAAAACAAATAGAGATATGAACACCTTAGCAATAATAGCCATGTCTCATTATATCATTATTTAAGATTTTTTTTTTTTTTTTTTAATCAAATCGGACACCAAATAGAAGACAGATCTGACAGGACTTAGACCAAGATGCCATAATCAAGAAGTATCTACTTCCACTGCAATGAAAGAGTCTCTCTACATACCCACGCCATATACAATATAAACAAATATGAGATAATATATACAATATCATTATTTGAACTATGGTTATGGAGCTTCGTTTTGAAGACTCTACACACGAAGTTAAAAAAAACCTGGGACTTGGCATTAATTAAGGGTCGGTTGTAACTGATAAAGCACAGCTCCATTTTGTATTTCCAACGACGGTTTATTTTATTTCGTGTTGTCGGTGGTGCCCGAAGTGACAAATTGAAAAGATAGGGTAATGGTGCGAGCCTGACAATCTGACATGACGGTTTTTAGATTTAGTGAACTGAATGTGTGGGTTTTTGAAATTTACCTAAACAAATTGGTTTGGTTTGGTTAGGCACTTGTCTTCTTTTTGAGATACGATCCCACACTTTTTTCTGTAAGTGTCCGTAATCATTGGGGAAAAAAAACAGGTTCGATTTTATCTACTTTTTCCATTTTTCGATTGACCATGCTTTCACAGAAAGCTCATTGCCCTTTCATTTCTGCAATCCAGTTAAAATTTGGGTTCAATGATAGAATAAGTGTATCCCAAATTCCGAGATGAGTAATACCGTATAATTCAAGAAATTAATCTAAAAGTTAACTTAAATAACGTAAGGAATCACGATGACAATGACAAATAACTTACAACGTATTTAGGTTAATTTTTATACTAATGGTTTGATTATGCAATATTATTTAGGTTAATTTATTTAAACCGATATGATTTTATGATAGATTTTATTAAAATTTAAATAAAGGATTCCATTCAAAATATATATGCACGTGGTGTTAGGAATAAAATCTAATTCTGTATTAAAAAAAATCCAAATAAAATTAAGGTTTTCCACTTCTTTTTTTTTTTCTTTTTTTTTTAAATAAAGGTTGTACTGTCTTATTAGGTAATAGTAAAGTTACGTATCATTATATCATAAAGTATCCGTTAGATTGCATCAAACTATTGCCTTTAATAAGAGAATTAAATTAAATTAGATTTATACAAGCTAGAAATTAAATTTCATTGGAATAGAGGCAAGAGAATAACTATTAGATATATCCCATTTGGTTGAACCATTTAATCGATACAATTATTATATTGTTTGGTCAATTGTGAAAATAACACCTTTTTATTTTTATTTTTATAAGTATTATACTATTACATAAATTCGAGGTTTTTTGGAAAATGGGAGTACTCGAACCCGCAACTTTATGGTACAGGTGTAAGGGGTTTATATCACCATCTCATCGTGTGTGTGTATATATATATATATATATATGTAGATTTCTAAACCTTTTTTTTTTTATATAAATATAACAACTATTATAAATAGGACTGTCAGAACCTACCAAAATCAAATAATATACATGCGGTCCGGATATCTACTTTTACAAACAGGAAGAAAACTCACCTTATATGCTTATAAAATACATGTGTTGTAGAGTTGATGTGATGCGTTGCGTTGTAGGGAAGTGCACAACCACCTGTGCTAAGAGGTGATGTGTTGTAAAGTTCTAAAACTAAATAGTATATTTTCAAGAACTTTTTATAGCTTTGACACTGGTTTATTAAGTTTAGTTTATATAAATTTCTCCAAAAATGCCCTTACATCAAATATACGTGACCTATTGAAGTTTTTTTTTTTTTTTTTTTTGAAGAAAACGGCGACGGTCACATAACTCACATAGAGACCATTAAGACAATGCACAGGAGGAAATAAGGCACGGTTAAAAATCAGAATTTGGGGATTTAATTTCATGAGTTAAAAACAATTTCAAAAAAAAAAAAAAAAAAAAAAAAAATACCTTTCTGATGGATGGCTCTCCTGCTGAAACTTCAATTTATTGTATTATTTGTGATTATTTTTGTAGAAAATTTGACTTTTGTAAAATCTGAATTCGGATGTGGGAAAGATGATGAACGATGGTTGTTGGCCAAAGAATAATTTATTGAAAAATCGATACATAATATATTAAATCAATGTTTAATATATAAAAAGATCAAAAATTACCTTAAGTCTCGACGGAAACTTACAAAAGAGACTTGCAAAGTCTTGATCAAGACTTATTGTAAGTCTCCTATTTAAAATGATTTTATTTATTTAAAATTTAATTTAATATAATTTTATACTAAACTTTAACATAAACAATTATTTTTTGCTTATTCTCATGATATATTGTTTAGAGACAATATTATTTTAATCAAATATGTATTGTACTAATATATCACAGTACTAATTTAGTCTTATTTAATTCAATACAGTACAATCCAATAATAATAATCTAATTCTATCCGATCTAATTCCGTGCACCAAACGAGCCCTTAATACTAAAAATTTAGACAAACAATTCCTTTGTTGTGTACCACAAGTCCACATATAAACAGTTTTTCATTTAAATTCAAAACTAGATTATTGCTTTAGAAAACGATCAAAATTATCAAAATTCAGTGAGATTCTCGGGAATCTACCATTTAATTTAATGATCATTAGGAATTGGTATACTATAAGAGGCCTTTAATTAAGTAAATACTAAAATAAGCTTAGCAAAAAATATCTCTTATTTGGTTTAAAATAATATTTAGACCCTTTTTGTTTTTTAATTTATTTGACCACGAATAAAGAAAAATTTAAAAATAAATTTTGAAATATATATATATATATATATATATATTAAATCATCAATTTAACAATATTAATTTTCGAATTTACAACAAAAAGTTATCGAGCCAACAATATCTGTACATCATCTTCTCCATATTCAAATCTAGATTTTACATAAATGAATTTTTCTTAAAAAAAAAAAAAAAACAATCACAATCAATGCAATACAAAACACAACCCAACTTTAAAATCTAAATAACTAAAACACTTATAAAACAAATAAACAAAAATTAACTTTAGAGAAATGTAGATCTACTCTTTTAAGTGGGTAGAATTTAATTTCACGGAAAGATTGAGTGAAATGAGTGAGTGTTTTTTACTTTTGAGAATGGGGAGAGAGAGTGTTGTCTCGAGAGGAAGGAAAAATAGGGGTAAAAAGGGTCTTAAAATAAATCAATGGGCTATTTTTAACGGTTAACATATTTGGTGCTATTATTTAAACTTAAGTTGTTCATGTTAATGTTTAAGAAAAAAAAATCAGAGAAGATCAAATTCATACTACCTTCAATTGGAGTAATTATATTCTTAATTAAGCTTCACCTTTACGAATATAAAGACGCAATTTCTTTTGAATACACTTATATATATATATATATATATATATATATAATTTTGTGAAAAGAATAATATATATCTGAGAGTATAAAATAATGAACATAATAATACTTTTTAGGCTAATTAATACTTATACCCATAAACTCTTCTAAAATATACACTATGCTCCATATACTCTTTTTTTGGCCACTAAACTGACTGAACTCACATAAATTGGTAAAAGCCGACTGTAGATACCTTCTCACAGGGGGCAATAAATCCAAGTATTTACCAAAAAATGAGAGTTTAGAAGGTTTAGTGGCGAAACAAAAAGTATAAGGGACATAGTGTATATTTTGAAAGAGTTTAGAAAGGCATCAATGCTAATTAACCTAATTTTTATTTGAAAATTTTTAACATATAACTGATGTATGATTGTATATGATGTTTTTTCTCTCCGAATCAATCCGATTTTATCTAAGCACAAAATAACCTGTAAAAATTCATGTATTAACATTGTGTATACACCCTAGTCCGGAAGAAATGAAGGCAAGCAAATGTATGTATAACTTATATTTGACTTCTTTTTTATGAAATTCTTAGATTATCTTCAAAATTTTCATTTTTCTGGATGGAAAGAACAAAATAGAGGTTTGTAGGGCAATGGATACGCCACGTCACATTGCGCACTAAATGGTGAAGTTAGGCATGCAAGCGGGTCCTACAGCGTCGATCCCACGTGCCACTCCCTATACCGTAAAGCACTTTATAACACAAACTTTATTAATATCAGAGTGAGAGAAATTGGATTTGGACTTTTGCGAACACCAAGTGGTCCCCACAGTCCCACCGCACTGTACACGCGTCAACAGCTAAGGCCCCTCCACCCTCTCCAAACAACGAAGATTCGTCTCCCCTTACTATCTCGGTGGCCCCCACCACCCAATCAAAACCCCCCAAAACCTCCTTTAAATTTTAATTTTTTTAAGGCGTGTAGTTCCACGAATCGACGGGCCCCACGTGTTCACAAGGTCAAGAAAGTAACCAATCAGAGGAGAGATGGGTCTCTCGGCAACTGCCTTTATTTTCCTTTAAAATTTATTGCGGATATATCTTCAAGCTTGTCGTTGTCGGCCGAGTTGATGTGACACGTGTCGAGCAGTTATAGCATATGACAAACTGTCCGCTCTACCCATGGTCACGATTTCCTGACACGTGGTTATGATCCGGTCGGTCTCTTTCGTTAAATTGACCGTTTTAGCCTCCTTTTTTATTGCTTAACTTTTTCAAAATCTGTCCCTCCTCTCCCCCTTTTTTTTTTTTTTTTGTTGCTATATTCTACAATCTACACTGCCACTTGTATTTCGATTTCTGTCAAAAATTACTTCACGAGTCTTCCATTTTTTCACTTAAATAACCATCGATCAAAAAAAAAAAAAAAAAAACCAACGTGAATCGGACGGTCATCAAGAATGGACAACATTAAACTACTAAAATTTATAAACACAGAGGATAACAGTAGAGTTACGTGTAAGAAAAGGTCAGGGAAGTGACGTAAGCAGTACGCAGTATTGTGGCATCTTTCAACAACGACAAAAATCCACAGTGAAATCATCCGACTTTTGAATGACGACTGTTAGTCGTGAATTCATGATAATGGTTCAGACAAACAAATGGAGCGTGTCAAACACCGTCCAATGAAAACAGAAGAAAAGTTTGTGTCATCTGGATAACTGACACACGAGCGAGTTAAACGTTCCTGCATGGAAGATATTTTTCACCTACAGCACACAACGTGAATCAACCAAGCTCTCTCAAGTCTTATTTTCTATTGCCTACAATTTTTTTTTATTTACGAGTTATTATTATAGTAGTTGCAACTGCTTCAATTTTGTTGATAATCAAAAATATTGACGATAATTCAATGATTAAGAATTGTATTATTGAGTGGATATAAAAGTTTGATAATAGCGTTAATGGCATATTGGCATGGTGGCCCGAGTGTGTTGAAGCAGCAAAGAATAAGGCCACATGAATCATACTGGTAGAGGAGCATGGACCACAAAAGAAAAGAAAAAAAAAAAAAGATGTAGTTAGGTTCTTTGCCTCTCCCCAATAAATACAACACAACAAAAATTTTTGTTGGGGCTTTTTTCCAAGGCTTGGATTCAAATTAAATCACATCTTAACTAAACTGTTGAGCATGTTATTATGCTATTCACAGATCTTATCACCAAATTAATCACAATAATGGGTGGCTTTAAATTGTTTTCAATCCTAATTATCTTTAAAGCTAGACGGTTGTACACAATTTTGATCCCACCCCAACCAACATGTCTTCTCTTTTAATCGAAACGTGGAATTTGTCAAAAGGGTAGACAATAATTGTAGAAAATATCGTCAATTAGCTTGACTGACTTAGCTAGCTAGTTTTTCAAACTTTTTTTTTTTTTTTTTTTAGGAAAAACGTGGCCTATGTCCATCCACATAGAATCAACAACTAATTTTTGTAGAGTTAGGCAGGAGAGCTCCACATTTAATTTTTCTGTTTGACCCATTCGTTTTCCATTAAAAATCATGACATTTTCTAGACAACATTGTGCCAAAGCCACCACACACCCATTTATTGGAACAACCCATGCAAAATTAGCATACCTTTACCAAACTATTTTCTTTTTTGTAGAGATTTAATTAACTATATATATCATATATATATATATATATATGCACTTTAATTTCTCTGTTGGTTCTTCTTTTTTTTCTAAAAAAATTCATGTTTCTTCTACATGTGTCACTCTTAAAATATGTTTTAACGAAATGGGATTGTGACATTAAAGTTTCTTTCATAAAATAATAGCTTAGGATATCATATGAGAAATAATTATCAAATCACAGGATGCAAGAATGACCCGAAAAAGAATTGAAAAGATGCGAAGGCACTAAGACTATTGTTTTTTTCAAATGTAGTGGGTGATCATATTAAATTTTTTTTATTGAAGCCATTAGATTCTGGTATGATGATTTTGAGGCAACTCAAAGTCTAAAAAGTCGGATTTAATCACAACACAACTGGCAATCTAATGGCTAAAAAACTAGCTAATAAAATATTGATTCCCATTACAAGTGTTATATATAGCTAGGTTTAATTTATTATTAAATTATCAACTGAAATTAATTTTCAAATCAACATCTTTTGCTTTTTGTTCTTTTAAAATTGCTGTATTCTATTATATAATGATATTGAATCATGGGCAGCTTCTGATCTGATCTGGAATTGTGGATGCTGAGGTTTTTGTGAATGAGTGCCTCAGAAAGTATAGACAATACTATGTCCTATATATGTGTAATTCACTTCACTATCAAAATCATGCAATGTTATGTATCTTTCAATCAGTCTTTTGTTGTGTTTCTTTGTATCATAACCTAAACTAATTAATATTTAAATCAAACTTCATAGACTTGTCTCTTGACAGTCAAGATTCAATTACAAGATTATATATGTAACCTGATGACTTCTCTCTCTCCCCTCATAAAGCTATGCAAAAACATGTTTTCAATCAAAGCATCGTTTTCCATCGAAAGATCAAAAGATAGAAACTTAGCTAACTTGAAGTTGTTTAATAAGTTGAATTTGCCAATGAAATCTAGGGTACAAAGTGCATCAAATTAAATGGTGTCATTTTATTAGGTACCCAATTTTAAAACAAATAGTAAAAAAATGAGATTTGTGATCACAAGAGAGGTTGGCCCTTAAGTCAACTTGCATGCTAAATTGTGAAACAACGATAAAGAGACATGGGTCCTCGGTTCTTTCTAAAAAATAGTTAGTGTTTTCACTCAATCATGAGATTCCCATTTCATATATAAAGTAGTGGTATCCTACATGTTTTCTATATTAACTTTGCTTTTTTATCCAACCCCATTACATCATTTATGATCCCCACCTCCCTCATGTTGCACATTTATCTGTATACTGTACTATATATATAAATATATGTAACTCAGAAGGACTGCAGCTTTCAATTTGATGTAACAAGTGAACAGACTTACTAAATTCTTTGCTCAATTTGGGCAAGTTTTACTACATACTTTGTTGTTGTCCTATAATGAGAAAATCAACCGAAAGGGAAGCTAAGCTGAAGCCTGGTCCACCTCAAATTTGGACCTCATTAGCTTAGTAATCGCAATCAAAATCATTCGTTTTGAATACATGTTTTGGGCCATATTTCAGATCCTGGGCCGTCCTATCTATGACCAAATTAGCAATCGGTGAAAAATAAAATTAAAAAAATGAAAAAGAAAAACTTATGAGATTGGATTCAATGTTTAAGTCAAGACAACACTCTGATCTAGGTAGTACGGATATGGATACGGCACGATACGGGGATATGGTAAATCTTCAAAAACTAGGATACGGATACGGCAGGATGCGTCGATTAAAATAATATATATTTATATTTTTAAGAAAATAATAATATATGAAAACATATTTCATAATGCATTCAAGATCAAAATATATTCAGAATCAAAATAAAACATATCACATATCTATATAAGTCATAACAATGTAACATATTACATGATCTAAATTAAACATGTCACATAAGTTTTAACATATTACAAAATACAAATAAAACA
Organism: Acer negundo; assembly: GCA_035582765.1. Lineage (NCBI taxonomy): Eukaryota > Viridiplantae > Streptophyta > Magnoliopsida > Sapindales > Sapindaceae > Acer > Acer negundo. The sequence continues at coordinate 12,994,284 of CM069243.1, forward strand.
TACGTCACATAAGCCATAACACATTATAAAATATAAAGAATACATAAAAATAAAATAAAAAATAAAAAAAACTCATAAAACATATTCTAAATTCCTAATTAACTTCACTATCATCAATCATCAATCATCATTCATATTGTTAAATGTCTAGATAATTTGGCCTCTAACTTTTGTTTATCAAGAAAAAGGTTTTTAATATCATATATCCCGTTATTCTCCATGTCAATGAAATCAAAACCAAAATTTCTTTACAATTTCGTTTTGACACTTTAATTTTTTAAATTATAATTTGACCACGTTTTATACTAAAATAATTATAATATTGCCCCAAAAGTATCCTTAATGTATCCCCCAAGTATCCTTCAAGTATCTGCCAAGTATCCGCCAAGTATCCGCTGGTCAAACTTATGAAAAAGTCAACGGATACGCTATTTGGTGTATCAGATACGTATCCTGAAGTATCTGAACCGGATACGAGTTCGATACGAATTACCTCTATCAAATGGAGTATCCGTGCTTCCTAGACTCTGATCATATCATAATTTAATTAATTGCTTGTCAACACAAACTAAATGTTTTCCCACTGGAGATTTGATGGATTCTAACCTTTTGTAGCTTATAGATAGCTACTTGTGTAAGGGCTCAAAAATTTTTTGTCACTATTTGGGCCTGACTTTGTGAGAAAGTCACTGGTTTAACAACTTAAGTTTAAAAGACACATATTATGGTGAACGAATAAAAATGCCCCCCACAGTAACCTTCTTCACCATTTTGTTATTTTGTTTTCTTTCAAAATCATCCATCAATGGACGACGGTGGACCACGACTAAACATAATAGCGATTTTTTTTTTATGTCCCAGCCTTTGTTAGTTGCATATGAGATACAAACTGTCTTGTTAATTGTTTTTTTTTTTTTTTTTTTTTTTTTTCAATTTAAAACACTCTTTTGTAAACCTTAAACTGATTGTGCGAAGAATAAAAAATGATTGTGCGAAGAATAAAAAATGATTGTTAAAAAGGCTCGAAAAGTCTCGGACAAAGCTTAGAAAGGCTCGGACAATTCATTAAAAGTTTCGGAGAAGTAATGAAAAAGCTCGGATAGTTCATTAAAAGGTTCGGATAAAAAATGAAAAGGCTCGGAGATTCAAAATTAACAAAAAAAAAAATTATTATTGAAAAGTCTCGGAGAAGAAATGAAAAGGCTCAGAGAAGTAATGAAAAAGCTCGGATAGTTCATTAAAAGGCTCGGAGAAGTAATGAAATTAACAAAAAAAAATTGTTGAAAAGTCTCGGAAAAGAAATGAAAAGGCTAGGAGAAGTAATGAAAAGACTTGGATAGTTCATTAAAAGGCTCGGATAAGAAATGGAAAGGCTCGAAGATTCAAAATTAACAAAAAAAAAATTATTGTTGAAAAGTCCCGAAGAAGAAATGAAAAGGCTCGGAGAAGAAATGAAAAGGCTCGGAGAAGTAATGAAAAGGCTCAGAGAAGTAATAAAAAGGCTCGGATAGTTCATTAAAAGGCTCGGAGAAGTAATGAAATTTACAAAAAAAAAAAAATTGTTGAAAAGTCTAGGAAAAAAAATGAATAGGCTCAGAGAAGTAATAAAAAGATTCGGACAGTTCATTAAAAGGCTCGGAGAAGAAATAAAAAGGCTCGGATATTCAAAATAAAATAAAAAAAATGATTGTCGATAAGTCCCAGGAAAGAAATGAAAATGCTCGGGGAACAATTGAAAAATCTCGAGCCTTTTCATTTAGTCTCTGAGACTTTTCATTTCTTCTCTGAGACTTTTCATTTCTTCTCCGATCCATTTCAATTAGATTCAAAATTCATACAACCAGAGAAAGGCTTATAAAAGACTCATATAACAAATGAAAAGGAACTCAGTTAGGGTTTTAAATTGAAAAAAAAAAGCTCTGGAGGCGCTGCCCCTTGCACCCTCGCAAGCTAACCGGGGAGCTCGACCCCCGAATGCATCTGCGTAGCGCTATTAATTATCCAATGGAGATGAATTGATAATGTTATGGTATTCAACCTCCATCCTCCATTGAAGGTCTGTTTTAGAAGAAGATGAAAGAAAAAATCTCAGAAAACTTTAAGCAGTAAGAAAGAGAATATGTAAAATAAGAGCATTTTTGGAAATCACTTACTTTAGTGTCTTTTAAATATAAGTTATTAAACCGGTCACTTTGTCACCATGTGAGTTGGAAAAGATGACATTTTCCACCATTTCCTCAATTGTGTAATATATATTGCTGATTTGTTATTTGACAATGAAGCTACGATCCCATTATTGACTGGGAAATAATTTGTACAACATGACATCGAAAAACAGCTTTCAATACATTACTGGCCAATGCAAATTAAGTATATTTAGGAGGCACTGGGTTGTCTTTATTGGGCTTTGCAAGGATTTTTACTATAATTAGACATTTGGAAACGTTAATTAATAAAGAATAAAAAATGTGAAAACAAAATGGATAAGAATGGGAAGCAAATGTAAAAACAAATTTTATTCGCTTTTGAAAACATTAACTCCGAAGACAAAATGAGGTTGACTCAATGGTAAGTTTCTCACACCTACAAACAAGAGATTGTGGGTTCGAATCATATCCCTATTTTCAAAACACGAAATATTGTAATAGTTCAAAAAAAATAAAACACTTATGATTTGGCTTTTTGTTGGGTTGTTTTTAAATATACTTGAATTTAAATGAAACACTTACATGTAAGAGATATAAATAAAAATAACAAAATTTGACCATGTAATGTTTGTTATACATGCTTAGGTGTTACTAGAATAGAAAATATTTAACTAATAACCGGATCAAGAAGCAATCCGAACTCTAAAAACATAACAAATGGAGAGGGAAAGCAAAACTGACGCAGAACGGAAGTTCTAGGGTTTACCAGCGTAAGCCCTAAATCATACAAATTGGAATCCACCAGCAAAATAAATCGAAAACTAAAAGACAATATTATTTCATAATTCGAAACTGATAACAAAGAGCCTTAAATAGGCTCTGGAAACCCTAAAATAAGCAAAAAGACTAAAATATCCTCAAACTAAACAAAAGTCAACCAAAAACGGAAACAGAAAAAAAAACACTAAAATCTTCGGTCGCCTGACAACCTAACTTAAACAGCTCTGATGAGGGAGTAAACGACGTCAACCGGGGAAACCTTAGTTGCCACGGTATGGAGCACTGAAAACCCTTTCCAAAAACATATTATAATAGGAAATCTGACAACCGAGCTAAAAGTTATGTCCGTTTCTTCGGAGTAGCTCTTTTAGCTAATTTTCGGTCCATCTCTTCTTCAAATTCCAACGCCAATTGTCCTACATCAAAAACTCACTACAAGAAATATGACATATAGCTACAAAAAAACAATTTCACAATAAGTGAAACATTTGTCATAATATCAATACCGTGACAAAAAAAGTGTCACTAAAAAGTCACTTATACCTCCGTCACTACAAGTATTTGTGACACTTATAATGTCATTGTTACTATGGTTAGTGACAATTGTTTATAATTGTCACAAATCATGACTTTTAGTGACAGATTGTTAATCAACCCTAATGAGTGACGAAACAATAAATATGTTACTTATACAAGTTAGTGACAATTAACCGTTTAAAGATTTTATCACTGTACACATTTTTTGTGACAATTTATTCTTTAAAAATTGTGTAACTAGTCACAAACTTAGTGACAATAAACTATCTAAAAATTGTGTCACTATACACAAATTTAGTGACAATAATCTGTTTGAAGATTTTGTCACTATACACATTTTTAGTGATAATTTATTGTTTAAAAATTGTGTCAGTGTTCACAAACTCAGGAACAATTAACTATCTGAAAATTTTGTCACTATACACATAGTTTGTGACAATTTAAGGTTACTATTATTTTAGTCTCTGAGTAGTTATATCTAGGTCAATCAGTAATGTTAATATTCCAAACAATTGTCAATAACTTAAACTTTTACGATCAAATTAAAAAAATTATTAAAAATAAACTTATAAGAAGACATCATATATATATCTATATGATTTACTTGTATTATGAAATTAAAATAATTATAGTATTCATAAGCTATTTATAATATTAAATTTATGGATAATTACCTCGATGACTATCAATTTGATAACACACTATCAAAATGACCATTAAATTGAGAATTGGTTTCAAAATGATCATTTTTGGTGAAAAGTGTGACACTAATGGCCATTCTAACCAATTCCATCCAATGGGTGTCATTTTGGTAAATAAAGGGATAACATTAATTTATTTTATATGCTTTTTGGAAATCAATTTTTTCTTTTTATTTTTTAAAACTAATAATTATATTTAGTGTGTGTATATATGTATATCATATCTCATATATATATATATATATATTGAGAAGATTAAGGCTACAAAATCTAAAAAAACAAAAAAAAAAAACAAAAACAAAGAAGAGACATGTGTATTGATTTAAACCATTTCTTTTGTTTTTTGAAATGAATAATTATATTTTGTGTGTGCATACTTATAGCATATTTCAAACATATATATATATATATATACACACACACACACACACACTAAATATAATTATTCGTTTCAAAAACAAAAGAAAAAATTAATTTCCAAAAAATAAAATCTAAAATAAATTAATGTCATCCCCTTATTTACCCAAATGCCACTCATTGAAAAAATTGATTTCCAAAAAACATCTAAAATAAATTAATGTTATCCCTTTATTTACTAAAATACCACTCATTGGATGAAATTATATGGAATGACCATTAATGTCACACTTTTCTCCAAGAATGACCATTTTGAAACCAATTCCCAATGTAGTTGCCATTTTAATAATATGTCATCAAATTGATGGTCATCAAGGTAATTATCCCTTAAATTTAACATAAAAGAAGAAGAATAAAGAACATATGTAATTCAAGCCACACTGTTTGAATGTTAGGCATTCAAACACTTTCGAGTGGTTTTCCATAATGCAGCTTGCCCCGAATCCTACAAGAAGTTTTATTGGCTCATCCAAGCTTTGCTTCTCTATGTATTAAAATTGAATTCCAAATAATAATTGTTATATTTAGTTTCATTTTCCTTACTCAAATCTTGATTAATTTTTAAGATTCCAATTGATTTAGTTGGCTCTACTAAAATAGAATGCAAGATGAAACAAAATCATATATATATATATATATGTATGTATGTATGTATTACTTTGCAACAATATATATATATATATATATATATAAAGCAAGCAAACAAACAAAAAATCATCTATTTCAAAATATGTAAGAGTGAAAGGAATGATATATTATATGATCAAGACAATAAGGGGTTGAGAATCATGAATTGAAAAAAAATATATGTATATACATCAAGAGATTAAAGAATTATGCTTTCAAGATCTATAAAATCAATATATGGATCCAAAAATCTTCCGATGGTTGTTGAATCAGGGTCTGGAACATCAACAATGGGAGCTCTACACACATTGTTTTCCTACAACTCTATAATATCTAAGAAAAAAAAAACCACTCTATAACATCTAAATAGATTTCAGTAGACCTAGATAATGAAGTAACTTTTTTGTTAAATTGCAACCACGATTAGAGATCGAAAAAAAGCAAGAAGGGTATATTAGGAATTTGGAATAATAATAATAATGATGAGAGTTTTCAATCCCTAGCCGTCGTCGTCTCACCCTAGCCAAATCACTGTCGTTGCCCGACCAAGACCCGTCACCGTTAACCTTTCACTAGGTTGCTGATCGCACCTCGTCACCAATCGATCATACCTCGTCGCACTTCACCTCACTAGATCCAGTTCTGGTTTTGGGTGAATCTCAACGCCGATTTTCGTCTACCAGATCTCGTCCAGCCTCCTTGCTTCAACCGATCAGTAACCCGACCAGCTCTTTCTGCCGCTTAACCGCCTCTTCCCGTCAAGTCTCCTTGCTCTGCTTAGCCAACACCATCCGCCAATTTTCTTTATATCATGATCTAAATACTGTCTCACCCTAGCCAAATCATTGTTGTTGCCCGACCAAGACCCGTCACTGTTAACCTCTCACTAGGTGCTGATCGCACCTCATGACCAATCGATCACACCCTATCACGCTTCACCTCACCAGATCCAGTTCTAGTTTTGGGCGAATCTCAACGCCGATTTCTGTCTGCTAGATCTCGTCCAACCTCCTTGCTTCCACCGATCAACAACCTGTCCAACTCTTTCTGTCGCTTAACCGCCTCTTCCTGTCAAGCCTCCTTGCTCTGCTCAACCAACACCATCCGCCACTTTTCTTTATTTCATGATCTAAATACTTTATAAAATTTTAATATACTGAATATTTCTTGTTTGTAGACCTATGGCTTCTATGGAATTATCAGACCTCTTTCCAGAGCTTGAAGTGCGGGCTAGAGCCCCTTCAATCCAAATAGACTCTCACATGGATAGACTTTCGAATCCTAAACCAATAATGAAACCTTATGCTCATGAAATCTCTACCGCCATTGCTCCGGTTTCTTTGGCTCTAAAGAAAAAAAAGTGATTATATTGCAGTCAAAGTCAATCTGAAAGCTTATGAAGAACGGTTAAAACTTTACAGTTATTCCCTTATCGGTCGAGTGGTCTTGTCAAAGGGAAAGAAACCATGGAAGATATTGGCTCTTAAAGAAAAACTTCAATCTATTTAGAAATTGAACTCATAATGGCGTCTCATATCTCTTGGACGAGGATTCTTTCAGGTTCTTTTAAATTCAAAGGAAGATAAAGCAAGAGTTTGGGGCATCAGATCACTTCATTTAAAACCTGGAATTCTAAGGCTTTAGCCATAGACTCAAAATTTTAATCCCAACACAGTGTACGACAAATGCTCAAATATGGGTGCAGTTTTACGATTTACCTTGGGAGTTTTGGCACCCTCAAATCCTTTCAAATATGGCACGTGGGATTGCAATCCCTCTAAAGTTTGACAGGGCTACCCTAGAGGGTGATTATGGTCACTTTGCTCGCATTCTGATTGATGTTGACTTTTTTATGCCTTTGCCTAACTCCATCGTGATAGAGGTTGGGGAAGATTGTTTGTTTTAGACTCTTTACTTTGAGAATGTTCTAAGTTTTTGCTCTGTTTGTTGCTCTATTAGTCATACGGTCGCCTCGTGTCATCATGCATCCTGATTTACAACGACTGTCACCACCAAGCCAAAAGAAAAGAATTCAAAAAGAGGAAGATCTAGAATTCAACATTAGTACATACCGAAACACAAGTCAAGAGATGTTCTGACCTCTTGAGTCTTTGAAATTTTCATATCGGGTATTGATACCATTGTGACTAAGCCTGATAAAGTTGCAACCTCTTTTCCAAACAAGACAAATTTAGACCCGACTACCTCTTCTAGTTCATTTAGGCCAATCATTTCTACTAGACAAGGGGAGGCCTTGAAAAACACTATTTATTTAGATGATTCCATATACCTATTACATATTGAGCATGTAGATGTTGATGCCATGACATATCCTGTTTTTGCTCATATGGAACCCTCGATAGATCCTCCCATGGTAGAGCCACATTTGCACACTCTTGAGAGTGAAGTTAGCTCTAACACTGATAGTAAAGGCACCGAATTAGACTTCAGCCATCTGATCGGACCATATTTACACCTATTTAAGGTTCTCATTTCCTATCATTTGTTCTCGTTTTCAAGCATATTTTGGTATATAATGTATTTTGTGAGCCTTGTGTAGGTTATTCACTATAAATAAGGTATTTGAGCTTAATTGATGAGTTTTTGAAGTTATTTGAACTGAAATAGTAATAGCTCGTGCAGAACACCTATATTTTAAGGGCCATATCTCCTACCTCAGATTGAAATATGTTTTGTGCTACCTATTTTCGGAAAGCCCCAACTGTCTAGTTTCCAACGGTTTTTACGAATTGCGATTTCGATATTTTTAGAGAAAGTTATGGCTGTTTTCGTAACGATACGCCATAATGAAAAGCGGAAAACTAAAGAAAAAGCTCATGCGCTTGACAAAGGGCGCACCACCAGCGTCACACCAGTGTTTTTGGTCCAGAAGTTCACTGCTGGTTGTGCGTCTAATGACCAGCGCCATACCAGTTGATAGGGCTCCAGTTTTACGATTTTTGGCCAAATTTGAGATGCAATCTTGTCTTTCACACCCCAAATTCATGCCCTAACCTCTCCACTGTTTAAATACCCCATTTTCTCTCATTTTTAGGACTTTTACGCCTCTCACACCCCAAAACCAAAATCCCCTTCTTCTTCTTCCTCCTCTACCTTCTTCCCCAAATAAGTGTCAAGCTCCCATAGAGGTTTTTCCTCTATGAGAGTCATACACCCACAGCACATTGGGTAATTCTTCAACCCATAACCCCTTCTTCTGTTGGAGCTTTTTCTTTAGGAGCTTCTTTATTGTCTTATTGGTAGCTTCTACTAACCCATTAGTTTGAGGGTGTGCCACTGATGCAAATCGGAGATCAATGTTTCAATCTTCTCAGAATTCTCTAAAGTTGGCATTATCAAATTGCTTTCTCAGATCAGTTATGATGGTCATCAGGGTACCAAAGCGGCAAACGATATTCTCTTTGACAAAACTGGTGGTCTTTTCTTCAGTTATCCAGACAAGTGTCTTAGCTTCCACCCGTCAGGTGAAGTAGTCTATTGCTACTACTGCATGTTTGGCCTGGCCGAGTGCAGTAGGAAGTGGGCCGATTAGATCTAGTCCCCAGATAGCAAAGCGGTAGGGTGTATTGATCGAGGAGAGCCTTTCCAGGGGGAGGTAATGGAGGTTTGCTGTCTTCTGGCAAGCTTCGCATTTTGCGAACTGTTTTGCATCTTGATGTATAGTCAGTTAGAAGTAGCCCATTCTAAGTATCTAATAGGCTAATGTCTCGCCTGCTACGTGATTACCACAATCCCCTAAATGTACCTCGTTAATTGCCCAGGTAGCATAATTTAGGTGAAGGCATCTAAGTTGGGGGAGGGATTTCCCTTTGCGGTAAAAGTATCTGTCTACAAGGCAGTACCGGGTAGCGATTCTCTTCAGTTTGAGTGCTTGATCTAGATCTGTAGGCAGAGTATCACTTTGGAGGTAGTCTGCTATTGGATCCATCCAACAAGGGAATCGGTTGACTGGTTGGATCTCCACCCCATGGCTATGCTAGAACAGGGTATCAGTTAGAGGGGTACCCCCTTGGTAAGGTATGCCCCTCACCTGCTGCGATCTTGGCTAGAACATCTGCCCGGTGATTTTTCTCTCAGGGTATCTGTTCCATCCTCACGCATTTGACTCCCGACATTGCTTCTCGGACTTTAGCCAGATATGCTACCATATTGTCACATTTTGCTTGGTACTACCCCAACACCTGGTTGACCACCAATTGGGAAACACTATTGACTAAGAGGAAATCGGCCCCTAAGGCTTCTGCTACTCCCATTCCCGCTAGTAAGGCTTCATATTTTGCTTCGTTATTAGTAGCCCTGAACTCGAACTTGAAGTAGTGACTGCATTCGACCCCCTCTGGGTCTATCACAACTGTTCCTACTCCGCATCCTGATTGACTTGATGCCCCATCTGTGTATAAAATCTAAGTCTTGTTATCTTCAGGCCAGTTCAAATCAGTCTAATTCGGACGGGGTCGGGCTTGGTAATTGGGTCTGGATTTAAGCTAAACTCCACTACGAAGTCGACTAAGGCCTGAGCTTTGATCGTGGACCTTGGCTTGTATTTGATGTCAAATTGGGTGAGCACTAGGGCCCATAGAACCAACCTTTCTGACACATCCGGCCTCTGGAGGAATTGTCGTAAGGGCTGATCGGTGACTACCACGATAATGTGTGCCTGAAAATAGGACCGGAGTTTTCTGGCTGTAGTTACCAAGGCATAGGCGAGCTTTTCCAAGAGGGTATAATTTTTTTCAGACTTGGTGAAAGCACGGCTCACATAGTACACCGGTCTCTGTATTCCGTCACTACATTCCTTCACTAAGGCCCTACTAGTGGCAGCTTCTAAGACATCTAGGTAAAGTTGGAGCTCCTCTCCCGTGAAGGGTTTGACCAGTAGAGGGGGACTAGCCAAGTATTCTTTCAAGGCATGGAAAGCCAACTCACTTTGTTCATCCCATTTTAGCTTTTTTTCCTGCTTGATAATCTTGAAGAAAGGGAGGCACTTATCGGTGGAGCGGGATATGAATCGGTTCAATGCTATTATTCGGCATGTCAATCCCTATGCCTGCTTTAGTGTTGTGGGAGACTTGAGGTCTAGGATGGCCTTGATCTTCTCGGGATTGGCCTCGATTCCACTTTTATGGACCATGAACCCTATGAATTTTCTCGCCACTACCCCGAAAGCACACTTTGCGGGGTTCAGTCTCATCTGGTTTATCTTAATTACCTAGAAAGTTTGGCGTAAATCTTCTGGGTGTTGCCCGGCCTCCAAAGATTTTATAATCATGTCATCTATGTACACCTCCATGGATCTTCCTATCTGCTGTTTGAACAATTTGTTCACCATACGCTGGTATGTAGCACTTGCATTTTTAAGTTCGAATGGCATTACCTTGTAGCAATAGAGGTCTTGCCCAATGATGAAGTTGGTCTTGTCTTGATCTGTGGGATGCATCATGATCTGATTGTATCCCGAGAAACATCCATGAAGCTTAGAAGCTTGTTTCCCGCGGTAGAATCGATGAGCTGGTCGATCTTAGGTAGCGGGAAGCTATATTTGGGGCAAGCCCGGTTGAGATTGGTGTAGTCCATACACATTCTTCTTTTTCCGTTATATTTGGTTACCATGATCACATTGGCGATCCATTCGGGATATCGGGATTCCTTGATGAAATCGGCCTTTAAGAGTTTGTCTACTTCATCCTGAACTGCGGCGTTCCGTTCGGCATTGAAGTGTCTTCGTTTCTGTTTCACTAGTTTGACAATTGCGTCTATTGCCAACCTATGAGTGGCCAAACTAACAGGAATGTCGGGCATTTCCTCATGGGTCCAAGCAAAAATATCATTGTATTCTCTAAGGAGCTTTATCAAGCCCTCATTGACTTTGGGATCCAATCCCCCTCCAACTTTCACCACCTTATTGAGATTTTCTCCCCTGATGGGTATTTCTTCTAATTGATCTATGGGATGACCACTAGTCCAACCCCGCTCTTCATCCTGCTATTCTATAACTATGTCTAGTAGCTTTCCTTCTTTTATGTCATAATGACATTGTTCCGACATATCTGGGTTTACTTCACTGGCCACGTGTGCGCACTGTCTAGCAAGCGCAGCGAGATTGGTGGATACCGTATAGCAATTATGCGTTGCTTGTTGGTCCCTTTTGACTTCTCCCACTTCTATTCCCACTGGAAACTTTAAGACGTCGTGATAAACGGATAGTACCCCTCTAATCCCTAAGAGGAAGGGCCTACCCAGAATGACATTGTAGGCAGACGGGGTATCCACCACGATGAACTCCATCATCACGTTCTGCTGAAGTGGAGTTTCTCCGACTATCACCGATAGGATTTTGGATCCTATGGGCATTACAGAGTCCCCTGTGAAACCATACAAAAGTTAGGTGCAACTGTTGTAGTAAGAATTCTTCAAGTTAAGTTTCTCATGAGCTCCCTTAAATAAGATGTTGACACTACTTCTTATATCGATTAAGACATGGTCAACCCGGCAGTTAGCAATCTGTACCGAGATTACCATGGGATCGTCATGTGGTTGGACTGTATTGTAGACATATTCCTCTATAAAGACAATCTTGGTAGAGCGGGATGGATCTAGGGACCTACAACTGATCTTGAATATCTCATGACATGCGTTGAGTCTGGGAATCTTTCTTGCGTGGTTTCTACTAGAATTGTTGGAAGTTCCAGCCAAGGTGGGGCCTCCACTAATGGTATGAATCACCTGGACCTGCTGCATCAGATCCTTCTCCCCATCCCTCCTTCTATCTGCCGCCTCCTGTATCCCGTTTTGTACCCGTTTCCCCTCCTTGATGTTATCCTATACCTGTTGTAGAAATTTTGTCAGCAGACCTCCCCTTACCAATCCTTCGATTTGATTGCAGAGGTTGTAGCATTCTGAGGTGTTGTGTTCGACATCCTCGTGGAAATCGCAATACTTGTACTGGTTCCTCTTATCAGCTGGGACTTTCATGGAACCCGGCTTCCTGAGTAGGCCTTTATCCCGGATGATGGTTTCCATTGAAGCGTTGAAGGGGGTGTAGTGATTATATACATCTTCCTCCCTTGCTACCTGAGTAACTTCTTTCAGAGGGGCCACCCTAGGAGGCGATCTCCTGAGAGGGGATCTTCTAATCGGGTACCTTTCCTGGTATGAGGGAATAGGAGGCGGCCTGTAAGTTGACCTATTTGGGGGCTGATTTTGGAATCTTTTGACTGGTACAGGCTTTGGAGCCTTCTTCTTAGGACGCGGGGCCAGTCGGGCTTCATCATGTTCCACCTTGATTCGGAGTTGCTCTAGAATATCCTGATTAATCTCCTGCCTAATCGAATCTCGAGGTAAAGGGCCTACGGCTGTGACTGGAGGAGGTATTGGTGCCGGATTGTCATTCCTGGAACCTCTACCCCGTCTTTGAGCTCTTTCGGTGGAGGCGAGTGAAAAGGGGCCCGATGAAGCCGGATAAGCCTAAAAGGATCGTAGTCTCATCTTTCTGCTTTGCCGGGTAGAAATGAGATAGCTTTTATGTAAATGTTGAGAAGGTATTTCCCATAGACGGCGCCAAAAGTGTTAATGAAAAATTACCTAGTCGGAGGGGTATCACGTAGTTCGATACCAATAAGATTCATGTTGAACAAAGGCGATATGTGACGGTATTCAAGGTACTGATGGATAATAGAGATGGCGCGCTCATGCGTGTCGATAAGTAGGACTAAATGTGAGTGTAGTGTTTGAGGAGGTGAATTTTTGATCCCTTTTCTAATGAATGTAATGTTGTATATATAGGTCTCGTTGCTTGCCATGCACTCTTATAATTTCGGTCTAGGGTTTTGGCGATCATATGACTTTCCTTTCTTCTAGGAGACAACCTCGTAGGAGCTTTAATTATTCGAATCAAGTGATTGCTTTTGGAGAGGATTCTGATACATGTGGACTCCTTATTCTAATGGAATTCTTAAGAGGCGGGAATGAGTCTAGCTTTTTTTTCGAGAGATGAACGATCGCGTTTCATCCCCCCAGCTTGAGAGTTTCAAGATTTGTCCGCCTAGACATACGTATTTCAAATTCTGTTAATGTTTCTTATGGTTAACTGGTGAGAGGATCCTTGGAGGTATTTAGGTTCATCTGGTTTCTCATGTACCCCGCCTCTTTCTAGTTTGATGCTTTCTTGGTTAGGTGATTGGTTGGCGAGGTATCCTAATATCGGTTGTTCTTGTAGCGGGGTACCCAGTTTGATGTAGAAGCGGGGCATTTAGCTAGATGTAGAAGCGGGATATTTCAGCTGAAATTGTATCTGGATGTCCGTCTGATGCGGCAAGAGGGTACCTTGCTGAAATAGTAGAGGGGTACCCTGCTAAAATAGTATCGGGGTATCCTGTTGATCTAGTAACGGGATACCTGTCTGGTGCAGTAGCGGGGTACCCCATTGAGCTCTGTGATAGGATTCTGAGTTGAACTCTACACTGGAACATTTTAGGGGTCATCGGGATTGCTGGGCTTTGTTGGGATTACTCCAAGGGAGGAGGTAAGTATCCAGATTTGATCAAGTATTCTTATTTCTAGGAGTACCTAGATGGTATCTCGGCCTATGCTTCTTCCTTGTATCCGGGTGGAAAATTCTTCTTTGGTCCTTTGCCAATTTTGGTGGTTAACAGTTGAGTTTGGATGTGGATGACCATTCCATTTAAATCTCACCACAAGCTTATTAATTGGGAAAGTTGGTATATGCATGACCATGCTATGTTAACTTGGCTTAGAATTTTATGTTAAATAGGGGTGTTGACCATTGCTTGTTACATGGCCATGTGTAAATAATGGGAAAGACCTAGAACTTAATTGATTTATCTTAAAATAAGCCCTAAAATTGGAATGAAGTGCTTAATGAGACTAATTGAGAGCATTGAGTGGTTTAAAAACGGTTGCAACGATTCCCTAGTGCCTTCTCCCATATATTCATACCTTGTGTGTTTGTTGTGCATAGTTTAGTGTTAAGTTACAAGTTGCAATTAAATCATTTTCAAAGAATCAAATCGTTTTCCAAAACCAAGCATTATGCAATTTAAGTTTTACACATTTAGAGTAGATTTTCCCTAGACTAAGTAGTGTTCAATCGATAGAATTACCGATCCTAACGAACAAACTTACGTTTCAAATTGAACGGAAAATACTACATCAAACACCATATGATCATTTCTCATATGATCCAACGAATCTAGACCATAACTTGTTTTTGGATTGAACAACGCCAATTCCATTGTTTAAGAAGGTAATGAAAACTATGTTTGATATTATTTCAGAGCGTCCTACTTCTACACAATTGAATTTTGCGAGCAAATAAACCGAAAATGCAACATCCAGTCTAACACATTTTTGATATATATATATATATATATATATATAGTGAAAATAAAGGGAAATATCACTCTTTTTTTGTTAACTTTTAAGAGTAACACTAATTTAATAAGTTAAGTTTAAATGATACCAACAGATAAAAATACCCTCTTCTCCTTCTTTTATTATGTTTTTACCATTTTTAGCTTTTTTTTTTTTTTTTTTTTTTTGTTAAAAACCTTCGTCGATGGAAGACCAAAATGGAGATGTAACAAACCTTCAATTGAGGTCAAATGGAGGTCGATGAGAAGATGAATAAAAAAAAGATATGAAAATGTTCGGAAACTATAAAATAAGTCTTGAAAATACAAAATAAGACTCAGGAACACCAAAATAAGTCCTGGACACACGAAAATAAATCTAAAAAAAAGCAAGAGAATTATTTTTGTGAGTGTGCTTTAAGGATATTTTTGTTAGATCTATATTTTAGGTGCTATTAAAACTTAAGTTATTAAGTTTGTAATAGTCTTAAAACTCATTCTTCAAAGAGTGTTATTAAATTTTCGAACCATATATATATATATATATATATATATTCTTAGATAGACAAATATTTAATTTTGATTTGTGCACAATCTCTAATCCATGGCAATATTTTTTTGTCTCAATTTCATTTTCTTATGTTTCGCCAAGATTTTTCATACAAAAAGGTTCTAGTGCAAACATACATATGTTTAGCAGGTATTAGATTCATCTAAATCTACTTAGCCAATGTCTTCTTCAAGATATATAATAATAATAAGGTGCGAGATATCACACGTTTTTCTTAAGGACTCTCTGTAATATTACAGGGTGACTTTAAAACGTTATAGAATTATAACGTTATAAGGAAGTTTAGGGGTATTGTTGTCTTTTTGGACATTTCAGGGGCCAAAGTGCAAATATGGGACATTTAGTGATCATTCTATGAATAGAGGAGAATTCAAGCAGCACAGCAGCACTACATCATCTACTGAAACAGTGTCATTTTTGCGCCTGCTGCCATCAGCCTGACGTCATGCTGATGTTAGGTCGTCTCTCACCTTCAGCAGCCCGCATGTAGACCCGAAGACCCAACCCAACCCAGCTTCGACCCGGTAACTTACCCAACGGTTTTCGATCATTTTCCAGTGATTTTTTCAACCAAACTCAGTCCAGATCGTCGGCACTACTCCTTTCAGTCACCCTAAATCCCTTTTGAACGTCCAAATCGCCTGTTTCTCTCTCCTTCAATTGCCACCTTTCCTCCATTGTTGAACAAGCTTCAAGCTCACTAGTTGAGAGCTCTTTCCTGCGAACCAGGCGTGCCAAACCAGCGAAATCTCCGCGGTTTCATTCCAAGAGAAGGAACCCGCGAAGCAGAGTGACTGAACTTGCAGGTTAACACGTAGAATTTTTTACAACTTCGTATAGCGGGAATGAACCCGCGAGCTTATCGTTTCAGAGGGATTTTGATGTCTTTTAACGTCCAAACCTTGCCCAAAAAGTTCCCCATATAAATATACCTCTTTTGCCAACTTAAACACAATCCCTAATGTCCAACAAACATCGTAAATAGCCTAGACTAACTTAGAAGCTCACCAAGAACACCATACTTCACTTAGCATGTAACTAGAGTTAATGTGGTTTTCCAGCCACCAATCTTGATCCAAAGCTTCAACACATTTATTTCGAGCTTGGGAAAGCAATAGGAGTTGAGCTAGCTTAAAAACTTGTCCAAGATCATTGGGTTGTCTCTATTGTCTCTCTTATTTCCTTAATTTGTTATTAATGTGTAATTAAATAGCTATGTTAAGGATGTGGTTTATTCATGTATTATTATCTATGAACTAGTTGTATCTATTATTTGAATTGAGCTTTAATAGATGTATGCTTGTTAATTGATTAATCAATTGTTAACTTGCAAGATATGATTTACTTGATTAATACAAACCTTGCTTAATTTAGTTAACCAATAATTGAAGTGCTAAATCAACTAGTAATTGGATAATTGCATGATTCATCACTTCCTTAATATATCTCATTACCACTCTTGCATAACCATTGCATGAGTTGGTAATTAGTTTAGCTAGTTAATGTTAACTTAAATATTTAGTTAGTAAGCTTAGTGATAATTTAATTAATTGTCTAAAGGAGTGACAACCCTTGGTTGTAGTTGGATTTAGTTAACTTAGTGGTAATTAGATTAAGGCTTTCTTAGTGTAATCTTATATTACTTAGTTAATTTGCTTGTGACCATTTCCATTTACTTTTCTTGCATGTATCTAGTGTTGTACATAGTATCAAGACTAGAGTTGATAAAAGGTACCTCACCTCCTCGTGGGAACGATACCCTCACTATATGAGTTGAACAATTCGTATACTTGCGAAGGGTGAAAACTCGCACTTCATATCATTTATCATAGTTTTTAGAACTATCTCGATACGTGTCAAAGTTTATGGTGCCGTTGCTGGGGAGGTGTTTTATCTTTTGTTAGTTTTAGTGTTAGTTTTATTTTCGTTATTTGTAGTTTAATTTTTATTGTTCATATCGTAACTTGTTCAATTTGATTTTTGTTTGTTTGGTTTTTCAGGATTCATATTAACATGGAGAACCTTACCATTGTGCTCGTTACTCAGAGGCTAATGAAGGACTTTACTTTGCCGATTATAGGAGCTTAACCGTCAGTGATTCTGTTAAGTGATTTGCAACAGAGCTACAAGTTGAAGAGTTATCTTTTCAACACGCTTCTAGTCTTCCGAGGTGAAACAGATGAGGATTCCCTTCAGTTCATGAAAGAGTACTACAATGGCATGACTACCATCTGACTCAGAGAGCTCATGGAAGATCAGTTGAGGATGAGATGATTCCTGTACTGCATGAAAAATGAGGTAAAGAAGTGGCTATTGGCTCTACCCGCAAGTTTGTTGACTACTTGGGAGGCGGTAGAGACCAAGTTCTTCTCAAGGTTCTACCCCTCTTGGAAGACACGAGAAATCTAGGGCAAGATAGTAACCTTCGAAGAAGAACCAGACGAAGCCTTCCATGTGACTTGGGACCGATACAAGTTACTCAATGCACAGTGCCCGCATCACATGTTCACTTTCGTTCTGCTAGTACAGTGTTTCAACGGGACTCACACAAGCCACGGTTGATAATGCTTGTGGGGGATCAATGAAGGAGAAAACCGTCAGCGAAGTATTTGCTGTTTATGAGATGTTCTGCGAGAATTCCCAACAATGAAGCGGAAGGAATGGTTCTCATGAAGAGAAAGCCAAGGCAGAGTTAGCAATGCAACTGGGTGACTTGTCATAGGAAATGGAGAACCTCATAGCACATTGTGGGCAACAACCGGTAATAGGAGAAGTACATGCCGTGTTTCCATATCAAGCAAGCAACAATCAAGGATGGTAAGACCATCAGTAGGGCAGCCAAGACAACCCAACGTTCACCGAGCAACAGTTTAGTAGCCTAGGAGAATCTGTAAAGATAAAGGCACTAACCGATCTTCGAAGTGGTGAGGTGAATTCACTAGAGGTCGAAGAACCAGAGTTCATTTTTAAATCCTCTATAGGAAAATACAACCATATAGATGAACTTACGCTCACATTAGAGAGGGTGTTCGAGGAGGAGTATGCAGAGTCTGAAAAGAAGGTAGTAGAGGTTGCACAAGAAAGTAAGGAATTGATAAGCCAAGATATGAGCTTTGAGATGAGAATCAATTCGCTTGAAAAGGAAAATGACTATCCTTAAGAGAGATTGAAGAACTTAAGGATAAATTGGCTCAAAGAGTGTGGATTATGCAAGCCAAAATCAAAGCAAGGGATGAGGCTTTAGAGATAATGAAGACTAGGGAACACGACCACTTTGCGAAGCTTGCAAAGGCTAAGCAAGAGTTGATGGCAAAGGGCAAGAAAGTGATCCCACTTCTAAATCCTATATAGGAAAATACAACCACATAGATGAACTTACGCTCACATTAAAGAGGGTGTTCGAGGAGGAGTATGCAGAGTCTGAAAAGAAGGTAGTAGAGGTTGCACAAGAGAGTAAGGAATTGATAAGCCAAGATGTGAGCTTAAAGATGAGAATCAATTCGCTTGAAAAGGAAAATGACTCATCCTTAAGAGAGATTGAAGAACTTAAGGATAAATTGGGTCAAAGAGTGTGGATTATGCAAGCCAAAATCAAAGCAAGGGATGAGACTTTAGAGATAATGAAGACTAGGGAACATGACCACCTTGCGAAGTTTGCAAAGGCTAAGCAAGAGTTGATGGCAAAGGGCAAGAAAGTGATCCCACTTCTAAAAGAAGATAAGCTTGACTTAAGTCAAGCAATTTCAAGTGTCATAGTCACCAAACCAAGTCTCCATAAATCAAATAAGGAGAAAGCCACAACTAAGAGCAAACAAGTCCCACCTTCACTTCTATAAAGCTTGAAGGACAAGCAACCAATGTAAGAAGTCCTCAAGAGATCTACTCCAAAGTTAGCCCCAAGGCAAGATAAGATCAAGCAAGCCTCCAAGCAGCCCGCAACAAATCAGAGAGGTACAATCTCTCACTTTTGTCCCATTTGTTACAAGTGCCACATTAGAGACCATATTGGATCTCAATGTGCCAACATGAAATGGCAGCGTGTGACAACTGTGAGTCCTAGGATTAAAAAGTTGGTTGTTAAATCCATATAAATTGACAAGACCAAGCTTGAAGGACTCAAGAGGAATGGACCCCTTTGGGTCAAGAAAAGTGAGAATGGCTATGTTGTGGTAAAGCCACCCATCTTTGATGGTGGTTGAGTGCTTGAATTGTATGAACTTTTTGATAGGTTTGTTAATGTACAAGAATTTCAAGCTTTAAGGAAAGGATGCATTTAATGGACATTCATTTTTATTTAAATATTAGGACTTTTTAGTTTGTAATTATTTTGAACAATTCTTAGTTTAGTGTTTAGAGTCTAGAGTCTTTATTTATCCACTTGTGATGTTGCATTTGTGCTTAACCATAGATATGAGATGCATGGAAATAGATAGGTTTGGGGGTTATACTCCTTACTTATATCCTTGCATAGCATATACTTGTGGTGTTTTGTGTTGTTTTTATGTGTGCAGGCTATGGAATAAAGGAGAAGGACTAATAGGCTAAGAATGCCTATTGCGGGATAATTCCCGCTTAACAAAGCCACAGGGTTCTCTTGGAACCTTGCGCGAGATATGTCCATGAGAAAGCACCCGAGGGATAAAATGGATGAACCCGCGTGAAGATTGAAGGGCCTCTGCGATTTCATATCCGCGAGCATAAACTCGTTGGCCAGAAGGCGCAAAGCCGCGTCATTCTTTGGAGGCAACTTTGCGACTTCACATCCACGGGAAAGAGCCCACTAGCCAGAAAGTGTGAACCCACACGGATTCCTGAGAATTGCCTGCGAGAAGAGACCGCGGGAAGAAACCCGGGACATAAAGCCACGACACATCATGCACCATAAACCATACAACAAAGCCACCCCATCCTAGGAAGGTCCAATCTCTTACTTTTAAGCTTTTACTTCAAGTTGATATCTCATATTTAGTTTAAGTGTGTGAATTGGTTGTTTTTACCTAGTGACTAGGATTGGTTGTCGTAATGTGATTAGTGGCGGATATTTTGGATTGTAAATATGTGTTTACATGTTAGTTGTAGATATTATGATTGTTTACTATGTTATTGTATATTTTTGTTTTTGATTTTAGTATTTTTATTCAAACCTTGTGATGATGCCCTACTTTGAATTTTTGAGGCGATATATTTCTTGAAAACTGTACTAATCGGTGAAGAAATAAATTTTTCCTCCCACGATATAAACTTTTCATCTTTTTTTTTTTTCGTTACGATTCCAACGACATAAAGAACGTAAATTTTTGGGCAGCGGTTTAAAAGTTATGAGTATTTCTTAGATCGAAGATCATGAACGTGCCATGTTTTCAAATTTCTGCACGTGACCTATGTTCAACGTCTGTTTTCACACTTTTCCAAATTAAATTTTGAAATGTTATCAAAATGAAAAGCAATCATTTGCATGTCAATATTCTTGTGTCAAAATTTGAGCAAGTTTTATTAAGCAGCTTTGAAAATATGCATTGAAAAGCAGACATTATTCGAATTCGAAAAGTGAGAGTTTTCTTGAAATATTGTCCTCTATGTCTAGATGCCTTCTTCACATGGTATTTTTTGTTAAGTTGTTTTTAATTTTGTGTTGTGTTATATATTTATATTGTGTGTGATTATTTGTATATAAGTGTTAGTATGTTTGTGCCCGGATTTCCAAATCACAAACTCTTTGTCATGTTCTTTAATTTTTCAACATTGAGGACAATGTCGAGTTTAGGTTTGAGGGTGTGGACACATATGTGTCATTTAGTTTTTGTGTTTTTGAATAAATTTTTCAAAATTTTGCAAATTGAGCCATCTTTGAACAAATTGTTTATATGAGATGTTTTGTGTTGTGTCGTTGAGAAGTTTTTCACATGTGTTAGTTGCTGAGTCTTGGCTAACTCTGTTCGTCTAGGATTGCTTCGCATGATGTGAATTTAGTCCCTTTCTCTTATTGTCTAAGTGGACGAGACTCCGTACTCGATTGTTAGGATTAATAGTGGAGACTACCCGTGAAATTTGTGCCTTAGCGTTCATTTTTAGGGTAAATTCTTTTTCTACTCTTAAACACTCTTCGAATATGTTTTTCCTTGTGATCTCATTACTCAGCATTAGCATTGTTTGTCATAGAACTTTCATAAATGTGGATAACATGTTGAATTTGTATTCCCATGATAGATAGACTTTTAGAAATGATATTAGGACTTGTTAGTGTTTCACGACCATATTGCCTAAACACGTCCATTTCCCTTTATGCGTGATTCAATAGAAAAAGGTCAAACACTTACATAAACACATAAACCTATCACACAACACCCTAATCCATAGGCCTATACACTTAATCTTACATAGCTACTAATCTTGTCAAGTTCTACTAAGTAGAGAATTCAACCGTTAAGCTCTAAAAATTAAGCACTTAAAGCCTTTAATCTTCAAAGCAATGACTACTCCAATGAGAGTAAATAGATAGCACAAATCATAGTTCAAAATTGTAGCCTAGACGATTGTGTAAATGAGTATTCTAAAGTGAGCTTCGCGTTGAAAAATGTAAAGTGAAACATTTTGGCATGATTAGTATCTTCCATATACCATTCACCGTAAATCACCTTGGCCAACACAAGTAAAGAAGAATCTAATTGATCTTTTAGGAAGTTTACTTCGAGATTACAAGTTTTTATATGCTCTACCACGTTCGTGACATTCAATTCCTTCATGAGATCAATTCACTAAAAATGTGCTTTATTTCGAATACTCACATGTGTTACATATTTGATTGTCATTTACATAACTTCCAAGTCCCATATGTTTGATAGAGAGTCTGCCTAGGACTTTGAGAGAAAAATAGAGTGAAATCCAGTGAGGATTAAAGTTGAGGTGAATTACATCCGAAACATTTGAGTATTGAGTATGTTGAATTTGATGCTATGCCCTTTTAAGTGTGGGATTTGCCTTATGCGTTTCAGTCAATTGAATGACTTTATGTTACCCTTCACTCAACGGTTTTCACATGTGTTATTCCTCATATGCACAACTTTTTGATCTCATTTTGTATGACTTTCGCAATTTGCTTTTGATTGTAGTTTTAATTTTTAGCTTTACATTTGTAGGTATCGTATCGGTAAACCCTCAGGAGACTACACTCCTCCTACTAGGGACACCTAGGGGTTTAAAAGGTTTGTGGCACATGCTAAGTGCAATCGTTTCTCCCACGACAGTGGACTAACTTAGTTTATGTTTATTTATGCTTTAGTGTTTTATTTATTTGTTTTGTTTTGCTCTAGAACTAGCAAAAGCTAGGTTTAGGGGCTTGATCGTAACCACTATACGAGTCGAACGATTTGTATACTTGCGAAGGGTGAAAACTCGCTTATCATATCAATTATCATAGTTTTTAGAACTATCCCGATACGTGTCAACAGTTCGATTCTAGTCAATGTGCACTGATATAACTTACATCAGTGTGTTGCATGTGGGTCAATGATTATGGGGAAGCACTGACAAGTGAATACACACTGAGTCAAAGCATGTAAATCTAGTGGTCCACATACAATGCACTGATGTAAGTTATATCAGTACGCACTGACTTGAAAAATATATATATATATATATAGTTTTTCTCTTGTCAGTTCGACTTGATATAAATTACATCAGTGCCTTGAATGTGGGTCATTAGATTCAAATGCTTTGACTCAGCCTGTATGCACTTGTCAATGCTTATCCATAATCTATGGCCCATATGCAATGCATATTTTATATCATGTCGAACTGATAGAAGAAAGACTGTATATATATTAGGTGGTACTCTAAAATTATAAAGTAAGGACAATCACCCATAGCCACACATTCACATTGGGCCCACATCAACAAATACCCATGCCCAATGTGAATGTACGGCTCTGATTGGACGTCATGAAATTATAAAGTCAGGACATCCTAACTAGAGAACCATTGTGTGTTTGTATATATATATATATATATATATAATTTTTCTATTGTCAGTTCCTTGCATGGGGTCATTGGATTTAAATGTTTTGATTTAGCTGCATGGACTTGTCAAATCATCTTTTAAATCTAATAGCCCATATGCAAAGAACTGATATATTTTATATCAGTTCGAACTGACAATAGAAAGATTAATGGCCCACATGCACTTGTCAAATCATCTGTTAAATCCAATGACCCATATGCAAGGAACTGATATATTTTATATCAATTCGAACTGACAATAGAAAGACCAAGGGTGAAAACAGACTTGGCATGGGTGGGCTATACATTTGAAATATATATATATATATATATATATATTAATGCTTTCAAATATTATATATATATATATATATATGAAGTATCCCTTGTTAACCAAAAAAAAATTAGGGGCTTTTTTGTTTTTAACCGGAATTAGTAAGTTGACTGTTTTTGTCAAACAATCCACTGTAGGGCCTGAATTGCCCCTCACTTTCCCAATTTCATTATTTTCTTAACTTTGCTCTTTTTGTCTGAATTTACCTTTTCTCACTCCTTTTCTCTCTCTTTTGGTGATAATTTTTTTTTTCTACGTTCTCTTTTCCTTCTTTATCTCTCTTCAATCTCTTCATTCTCTCTCTCTCTACAATATCTTCCTGAAATGTTCTTTCTCTTCCTTATTTTTCTCTCTTCAATCTCTACATTTATTTTTGTCTGAAAATCGTTTTTCCTTGAAATTATATCTGTTAGAAACTCATTTATTTTTTAAACTATTGTTGATAGAACACAATATCTCTGTAACAACACCATTGTTTAAACCCATATATTTTTCTCTTTAATGAACACGATACCTATATACACGAAACCTATATAGGCGTCTTCAATATATTCGGATTTTGCTTCGTTTGTCATGGATTTGGTGTCCTTTTTCACAGATTTGAGTTTTTATTTCATGATGAATAGAGATGATTCAGGTCCTTGTCGAGGTATGTATCTGAAACCCTAATATTTTTTTTGTTCCGGTTGCAGATTTATTGATGAATTTAGGTTGAAGAAGATGGTTCACATTGGGGTGTTTAATTGATTAAATGTGGTGTATTTAATTGATTATATGTGGTGTGTTTAATTGGTTTACTCTGGTGTGTGTAATTCAGTTTGCTATATTGTGTTTAATTGGTTTGTCCTAGTGTGTTTAATTGATTAATTGTGGTGTGTTTAATTGGTTTGCTCTAGTGTGTTTAATTTAATTTGTCATAGCATGTTTAATTAATTTGCCTTGGTGTGTTTAATTTAGTTTACCCTAATGTGTTTAATTTAGTTTGCCCTAGTGTGTGTAATTGGTTTGCATTGGTGTGTTTAATTTAGTTTGCCCTTATGGGTTTAATTGGTTTGCCCTCATATGTTTAATTTGGTTACAATGTGCGAATGTTTTAATAAATTGAAATCTAAATGTGAGATTTTGATTGGTTGAAATGCAGTATTCGGACATAACAAAATTGGTAAACATTTTTTGTGGCAAATGGGTGGGGAACTTTTAAGGATGATATGAATGATGAGCATGCATATTATTATGGAATGAATTCGAATCCAATAGATGGTGGTCGTACTGGGTCCGTTCCACTGGCTTTTGGTGGTCCAAGTCAAGATACATTTGAAGATGAAGGTATTAATGTTGGTGATAGGTCCATAACTAAAGATAAACTACATATAACACAATTATGTTTGTGTTATTAAGAATTATATTGAAATTGTTATGGATTTAGTAGTATTTCATGAACTGTGTTGAAAGTATGTTGAAATTTTATTTCATGAACTT
Organism: Acer negundo; assembly: GCA_035582765.1. Classification (NCBI taxonomy): domain Eukaryota; kingdom Viridiplantae; phylum Streptophyta; class Magnoliopsida; order Sapindales; family Sapindaceae; genus Acer; species Acer negundo. Next base: position 13,019,261 of record CM069243.1, read on the forward strand.
CTGTAAGGATTTTCCATTTTGTTGAAAGCACATGTGTTGAAATTGTGATGAAACGAATGTTGATTATTTATTGATGAAACAGGTCATTTCATGAAATTGTTGAATCCACTTGTGATGAGATAGTGATGAAACATTTAATTAGGTTTTAAATGTGAGAGACTTTAGGGAGAGAAAAAAGCTCAAGTGCTTCAACGCTTCAGTGCTTCATTGCTAGATATTGGATATGCAATTTCAAAATAATATGGGTCATGCTACTCTTGTCATTAGTTGATATATATCTCACATTTAGAGAGAAAAAAGCTTCAGTGCTTCAACGGTTCAGTTTTTCATTGCCAGTTATTGGATACACAATTTCGAAATAATATAGCTCATGCTACTCTTGTCAGATATTGGACACATAATTTCGGAATAATATGGCTCATGCTACTCTTGCCATTAGTTGATATATATCTCACATCTAAATATATTATTAAAACTTCTCAATTATCTAGCTTTATGTACATATTTTTTGGTATGTAGTGCAGCTTTGGAAGCTCACAGATACAAAAATTGACATTCCTTCAATCACAATTTATAACACTACATTGAAATTGGTGACTACTGATAGTTTTCACAATCAAGAAAAAGGGTTCTATCCTTAATGCCATATCAAACAAACTGAGCAAACACCAAGCTTCAGATTTGATTCAATATTAACTTAAAAAATTGTATCAAATGTCTAGACTCCAAAACATGTATATGTACAACATCCAATTTCAAAAATCTAACAATTCATTCAAAGCAATTAAACGCAATAGGCATCAACATAATAATTTTCCAAAGCAATAGGCATCTAACAATATGATTTTCCTCCCAATAACATACAAACAATCAAGCATCAACATACCCATTTTATAAAAGCATCATAAATGCTTTTGAAAGGGATTGTTTCCTAAAGACACTGTCCCGATCCAATTCAAAATTATTAATCCCGTCATTCACAAACTAATATTCAAGAAAAGACAAAACTAAAATAAGAAGAAATTCGAGAAGAATTATATTCAATATTTTGTCGCCTTTTGTCACAGAAGCCAACGGTCGACTGGGTCACGCCATAGACACCGATTGCCTCTCGTCAAGCCCTAAATGCCGTCGGTCGATTGTCTCTTGTCGCCGGTCGTGTCTCTCTCTTGATCGAGTCTCTGTCGTGGTCGATTGTCTTTGAATTCAAACTCTAGGGTTTCTCTCTTCTCTCTCTTCTTTCACGAAGACAATTACTTTCCTTTTTACAATTTACCTTTTCTTTCAAAGATGAACATAAACACTCTATACATTAATGAGTAAAGGCAACAATTAAACAAAACGACTTATAAAGCATAATTGCAAACAAACTCGAGGGAGACTTCACAGTTACCAAGTACAAAAGTGAATAATCAAACAAGACATCAAACCCATCTATTCAGATTTCCAACAATCAGTGAAATCAAAATTTTGATACCCACACTATCCAAATAGAGAAATGCAAATCAATCGAAAATCCAATATAATTTCAAATCTATTTCAGTATTAACTAAAAAATCAACTCCCAACAACATAAGCAACACAAAAAAATTAACTCATTTTTTCTTAAGAGAATATCTTCATTGAATAATATAAAAACCCTAAAATCAATCAATTAAACACTCAAAGGGGGTTCGAATTAAACAGAACATGTTTCTTCCATGTCGCTGCGTAGGGTTACTTCAAGTTTCTTACTCTGCCGCCGTGTATGTTTCGAACTAGAGAACCAAACCAGAAACCCTAAATTCAGTTTCGCCATCCAAATCACTTCTTCAACCCTCGCATGGAATTCAAGACGTTTCTCATTCTAATCCAACTCGTCTCGTCTCTCTCTCTTTGTCGTCTCTCGTTTATTTTAAACACTGAATGTTTCTCTCTCTATAACTTTTGCTTTTTAATTTTTCTTTTCTTTTGTTTTTTAATTCATTTTGAATGAAGGGTAAATTGGTACAAAAAGTGGATTGTTTGATAGAAACAATCAAAACACTAATTCAGGCTAAAAACAATATAGCCCTTAATTATATGGTTAGTTATCAATTTTACCTATATATATAGTCTCGTTCTTATATGGACGTCTTGATATAACTTCATGAGGATATTGAATGTGAACAATTATAGTTTTGAAAAATGCATACACACTTGAGTCAAATCATGTAAAACTAGTGGTCCACATTCAATATCCTCATGAAGTTATATTATGACGTCCTCATTTGAAAATTTATATATATATATATATATATATAGTTTTTCTATTATCAGTTCGAACTGATAGAAAATATATTAGTTCATTGTATATGGGCCATTAGATTTAAATGATTTGACTTGGATGCATGCACTTGTCAAAGTATCTTTTAAATTCAATGGCCCACATGCAAAGAACTGATATATTTTATATCAGTCCGAACTGACAATAGAAAGACTATATATATATATATATATATATATTATCCATTAAAGAATTAAAATTCTATTAGTTAATACCCATAAAATGCATTATATGATTAAGTATTTTTTTTCCTCTTTTATATATGTAAGTATTTCCATGTTTAATTCAAACTCAATTGCTCTTAAAAAGAAAATAAAAACTATTCGTCCCCTTGTCGGTTAATTTTAGATTTTAAAGTAAATATATATATATATATATCAATTTTTCTATTGTCAGTTCGTCCTGATATAAAATATATCAAAATGAAGAATGTAGACCATTAGATTTACATAATTTGACTCAAAATGTATGCACTTGTCAAAACTTCTCTATAATCTATGGTCCAAATAAATATATCAGGACGAACTGACAGTATAAAGACTATAAATATATATATATATATATATATATATATATATATTGAACTGTTACAAGAACTATTACAATAAGACTGCTGGGACTTATCGAGATCAAACATTACATGTACGGCCCAAATATCTACTCCTATATCGGGAGATAACTACTGCCACAACCTGAGAAGAAAACTTATCCCACGTGCTTGTAAAAAGCATATGGTGGGATTTCAACCGCTCACCACTTATGTAGAAGGGAGGTGCACTATCAATTCTACTAAACTTATTATTAATTTGTCAATTTCAACTATACGTTCGTTTTTTTTTAATTAATGAAATTTCTATCGTACGGTTGAATATACCTTTATCAATATGTTTTTTTCTTCCTAAAAGCCCATCTTGAAAAAAAAATTATGGTTTCGCACCTGAGAAAGACTGTATATATATATATATATCAATAATGTTAAACATCTCACTTACAATCTCACCATTTCCATCTCAACACACGTGGCAGCTGAGGTGTCACTTGGTGAGTGGACAAACATTAATTGGTGAGTGAATACATAGATAAAAGAGATAAGTATCAATTAACATATATCTACTCACCAAGTGACACCTCAGCTGCCACATGTGTGGGGATGAAAATTGTGGGATTGTAGGTGAGATGTTTATCATTTTTGTGTATATATATATATAGTTGTTTGAGACAAACAGTAGAATTATTAAATCTGAAGCGGGCTTACGATGTGAGTCCATCCATTTGTTGTCTCAAGCACATCAAAAATAGATTGGGCCTTTGAAATTGAATGGGGTCTTCGGCCCATGATAAGCCTAGTATTTTCACAAAACTGAACAGAAGGAATTGATCATTAAACGCAATTTCACAAAGTTTGTTAACAAATTCGAACGGGCTAGCTAATATAATTAGCGAGTAATGTTAAGCTTTCTTAATTTTTCCAAAAAAACTTTTCAAATCATGTTGGTATGTTGGTTGTCAACCTCACGTTCCTCACCATATAAATTCATGATTTACTATATATTAACAATGTCATATGCCAACATGATTTGAGAAGTTTTTTAGAAAAATAATTTGGGAAACCTAGTATTACTCACTAATTATATTAGCTAGCCCGTTCTAATTTGTTAACAAACTTTGTGAAATTGCTTAATCATGTTGGTATATGAGTTGTCAACATCATATTACTCACCATATAAATTTATGATTTACTAAATGTTGACAACTCACATTTCAACATGATTTGAGAAGTTTTTTGGAAAAAAATTTGTGAAGCCTAGCATTACTCTATAATTAATATATCCCAATAAATATTATGTTTATTGGTGTTTGTTCAATTGTAGAAGGCCTGGCAGGTGCACAAATTTACGGTACTAATTATGTAATTATCGTGTCATATAATGATTTTATTTATGAATTTAAAAAAAAAAAAAAAAATTGTTTTTGAAGAAAGGATAATGATTTTAATACATGCAAGTGGAGTGGTTTATTTCACGAAACATTAAATTTGTAGCTTGTAGTCTTGTACAAATAATCGAGATCCCAATGCAAGCCAACATGTATGGCTATATGTGATAATTTCATAATTTGCATCATGGGTTGAACAAAAAATTATACCAAAAATAATTTGCATCATGAGTTCATTACAAGATAAATAATTTATTTTAAGTAATCAACTTGGAACACTAAGATCTTAGAAACCTTTTACAACAATCCACTTAATTAAATTTAAAATGGATGATAGATGGATGCCACTTGCCGTCTCAACTTCGTCGTTACGAATTAATCCATTTTAAATTGTCAAAACCATTAATTAATTATTATTAATTCAGTTCACCAACCAGATGGGACATCCATGGCGATCCGGCTATGGTAATTCCACTGCCAGTCTGATTGTGAAGGTGGCTTAAGTGACCTAAAAATCATAACCTTATAATTTGTACATCTCTTCAACAAAACCTAAAAAATTCACATTTATTTTATAGATTAATCAATGTAAAGTTCGTCATCAATTTTTTATTTATCTGCTTTTTCAATTTTTAAAAAGCTCATAATCTGTCAAATGCCCATTGATTTTGTGGTTGAAGACTTCGCACTACTATAAAAAAGCTGTTTTATTACCGCTAAAAACCATTATAAAAGTTAATTTATAACGGTTTAAAATCGTCAAGGAATCCAACGTCAAGAGCAATTTTATGATGGTTATATTTATGACGGTTTTTTCTGTCATAAAATCTTGACGGGTATTACCCGTCATTAAACTGTGACAGTTAAAAACCATCATAAATCTTGAAACATTTTGAAAAAAAAATTAGTTTTTAATTTAAATATAAATATATAATTAATTAATTTTCTTAATGTCAATAATCCATTAAAAAATATATAACACAATGATCTTTCGTAATATTATATAAAATCAATATAAATTTTATTAAATAATTTTTTTCTCATATACAATGAATAGCTATGAAAAAAAAAATCATAGCTAGAAGATAAAAAAATGTTACAACTGACAAATTACACCGGTAAAAATTATATAATAATTCTTGATTTCATCAAATGCCTCCAACAAATTCTTAACAACCTGCATGATTCAAACACAAAAAAAAAAATATCAATAACTAATACAAATGTGATATAAATAATTGCAAGATTTGTTTTAATAATAAAATACACAATTCCTCCTTCAAGCATTTCTTCAAACATGTTGTATGCAAAAAGTAGGTGGTTTGACATAAACAATTTTGTATTAGACTATTAGAGTATAAGTAGATTAATAATTGAAAAAATATATACAACAAAAATTAATTGTAAACATATGTCATACCTTTAATCCAAAACAAATAACGAACAGAACCACATCAAGCCAAGTAAAGAACTACAAAAATTGAACCAAATACAAGATACTAATATATGAAACATACATAAAACCGTTTCAACATACATAAAAAAAATGCATACATAAATACACGAAAAACACACACAAAAAGCGAGGAAAAAAAAAAGAACAAAACCTCAATTGCAGTTTCAATCTCAGCGATGGTGGAACTAATTTTTTATGGATTTGAGGGGAGGATTAGGTGTCCTTGGATATGAGAAATAGAAGAAATTAGAAGAGAAGTGTGGTGGTTGTGTTAAAATGAAAGAGAAGAAGTTAGAACAAGAGAAGTGTGGTGGCTATGTGAAACAAATGGCTAGGGTTTGGTTTTAAAGTTTATTTATAGTATGTTAAGGTGTGGATGGGCTTATAGTATTATTATGTGATCATATATCATAACATCTCGATGGTTTTTAAAAACCGTCATAATATAATGACGGTTTTTAAAAACCATCATGATGTGTTGATGGTTTTTAAAAAAAAATATCATAACTTTACGATGGCTTTTAAAAACCATCAAGATGTTGCGATGGTTTATAAAAAGTGTTCTAACGTTATGATGCTTTCTAGAAACCGTCATTATTTTGTATCATAAATCTTATTTTTTCTAGTAGTGTTCACAATCTTTATCAATCCACAAATGTAAAAATCTTGACACACTGTGTATATATTGTTCCACAATTGCTCATAAAATCGCAATAAGTGTGGGGAGACCTCTCCCAGTTTGACAGTGTTAGGAGACGACTTTTTCTAATTATAAAAATAGATATCCGAGCCATACATGTTATAGTGTTTGATCTCGGTAGGTCCCTATAGCCCTCTAGCCTGCAGTATGGTGTCAATTTTTATTATTTTTAAAAAGGGTTCATATATAATCCAATATTAATTAAAAATTATAGATATATAATAACCAATTTTGCCATTTTGATTTTCAAGCTCCAAGTAGTACTGTTCAAACATTACTGCTTGGTGTTCACCATATATAGGCTATAGCAATTGGTTTCAAAACTTTTTTGGTGGGAATGTAATTGAAAGGAAGTCACGTATCGTAGGGTGTCCATATATGTTGGCCTCAACATTCTCTTTGTAAAAAACACATCATCACACTATTAGAAAAAATAAGATTTATGGCACAAATAATGATGGTTTCTAGAAAGTATCATAACGTTAAAACGTTTTTTATAAACCATTGCAACATCTTGATGGTTTTTAAAAATCATCGTAAAATTATGATATTTTTTAAAAAACCATCAACACATCATGTTATGTTATGACGGTTTTTAAAAACCGTTGAGATGTTATGATATATGGTCACATAATAATACTATAAGCCCATCCACACCTTAACATACTATAAATAAACTTTAAAACCAAACCCTAGCCATTTGTTTCACAGAGCCACCACACTTGTCTTGTTCTAACTTATTCTCTTTCATTTTAACACACCACCACACTTCTCTTCTAATTTCTTCTATTTCTCATATCCAAGGACACCTAATCATCCCCCTCAAATCCATAAAAAATTAGTTCCACCATCGCTGAGATTGAAACTGCAATTGAGGTTTTGTTTTTTTTTCTCTCTTTTTGTGTGTTTTTCGTGTATTTATGTATGCATTTTTTTTATGTATGTTGAAACAGTTTTATGTGTGTTTCATATATTAGTATCTTGTATTTGGTTCAATTTTTGTAGTTCTTTACTTGGCTTGATGTGGTTCTGTTCGTTATTTGTTTTGAATTAAAGGTATGACATATGTTTCCAATTAATTTTTGTTGTGTATATTTTTTCAATTATTAATCTACTTATACTTTAATAGTCTAATACAAAATTGTTTATGTCAAACCACCTACTTTTCACATACAACCAGTTTGAAGAAATGCTTGAAGGAGGAATTGTGTATTTTATTATTAAAACAAATCTTGCAATTATTTATATCACATTTGTATTAGTTATTGATATATTTTTTTGTGTTTGAATCATGCGGGTTGTTAAGAATTTGTTTGAGTCAGTTGATGAAATTAAGTATTATTAGATCATTTTTATCGATGTAATTTGTCAGTGTAACATTTTTTTATCTTCTAGCTATGATTTTTTTTTTTTCATAGCTATTCATTGTATATGAGAAAAAAATTATTTAATAAAATTTATATTGATTTTATGTAATATTACGAAAGATCATTGTGTTTTATATTTTTTAATGGTTTATTAACATTAAGAAAATTAATTAATTATATATTTATATATAAATTATAAAAAAAAAATTTCAAAATGTTTCAAGATTTATGATGGTTTTTAACTGTCACAGTTTAATGACGGGTAATAACTATCAAGATTTTATGAAAGAAAAAACCGTCATAAATAAAACCGTCATAAAATTGCTCTTGACGGTTTTAAACCGTTATAAATTAACTTTTATGATGATTTTTAGCTGTCATAAAACAGCTTTTTTCTAGTATTTTCATATCATATTCATGCCAAATTTAGATCGGTGAGTCCACAACTGTTCAGAATTGCGCACCTAACTCACTCAGCAGCATAAACAATTACTAATATACACACACGTATATGCCTCGTTGCTGCTGTACGTAAACCCTAATAGCAAAACACACGAGTCATGAGTCATGACATGCCACCTAAATAGAGCTTTAGTTGCGGCTTCAACATTCTAATTATACACAGCATATATATTTGGCAGTCAATATCAATTCTGATAATCACATTATGAAACATAAATTAATTAATATATCTTTACAACTGTTTGGTAATCCAGTAAGGCATTGCCTAATCATCAAAGAGTTTGAAAAAGAAATGGATGATCTACAACAAGTACAAAAACCCATGTCTTTGGCCGTGCAAATTAATCTTTAAACAAATTCAAGACTAAAAAGCATGCATATGCATGGTGCTTTTGCTTTAAGCCTTTAATGGCTGTCTAAATTAAATCAAAAGATGATGATGAGTTTGAACCAAAAGAATCGACTTTCGACTACCCACTTAGTTCAACAATAATTTTGTTACATAATATATATTGGTCAATCGTAAGCAAGACAAATATCCAATTTAAGTATCGAAGTCACGACTTTAGAAACTAAATGACAAAGTACAGTTGCCGGTAACCAACTAACCATAGATTTTGAACATGTAGATAGAATAATTAAATTAAAGATATTCATTACCTCTTTGAACTAATCATTGTTATCAGATAATGCTAATAAAAACCTTGTACAGGTTTATTAGTGCTTCTCTGGTCCTGGCTGCCCCAAATTTAGTAGTGGCCATCATATATTTTTTTTCTATATACAGTAGTATCTATTTGGTGTAAATCAAACTATATATATATATATATATATATATAAACTTGCTTATTGGATGAAGCATTATGTTTGAGGTCTCCAGCTGCCATGTTAAGGACCTCTCTAAGATATGAAACCCCACAACATGTGCCACATTATATGTTTTTTAAGTTTGGCTTGCGGGCTGCTACTTTTTTGGTCATAATAATAAATCGTGTTTGATGGATATCTCTTAAAAATGATTGATTATTGAAGAAAGTTTAGGGGTTAAACTAGAAATTGCTCGAGAGTGACCTTCAACGTTTAACTTGACTAATGATACCAACAGGCATCAGATTCCAATACATCTTTTTAAACTAATTTTAATACCATATTAAATACGACATATAAATCTAAAAAATTAATTTTTTATATAAAAGTTATTAACAAATATAGTTTTATTTTTTAAGCTCTAAGTACAGTTTCCCTGTTCATTATCTCATAACTTGCATGTATAAGTGATAATATATAATAAATCATTCAGCTTGTCTTAAACAAGTGCATGCAATAATATTTACATTTAAGAAAAAAGGAAATACCCGAAATCATGCATGTAATCTTAACTAAGATACTAGTCAAGGATGGTTTGTTGTGCTTCATTTTCTAATATTACTAGAACAGTTTTTTTTTATTATTATACATAATTAATTGTGTTTGCCAACGATGCATTGCCCCGGCCAACCATCTAGCATACAAAAAATCTAATCAATTAATCTATGAATCAATAATTGTACTGACAATTTTATTTTCCTTAATTGATCTCATTTCTCATTACAGATTAATTAATTATATATCATTAATAAAATGATTAAAAGAAACCTAAAAAAATCATTTTTAGGTTTTGATAGTGAAGTTGCTGATCCATCTGCCGTTTCTTTAATCTTCGCTTCAGGCTTATTACATTTTAAGGAAATTAAGTTAAATGATAAGATGAAGTTGGTCTAGTGATATATCTCTTACACCTACACCATTACATCATGAGGTTGTGGTTTGAGTTTTTTCCTCTTTCCAAACCCTGACTTATTACAATATTTCATAAAAAAATAAGGTAATGTGTCACAAATAAAATAGACTTAATGGTACAAATACCCTATGAACTATACGCGTGTTGCTCATTTGCCCTCTGAATTCTTAAAATGGTCAGTAAACCCCCTAAATCCTAACGCTATCCATTTTTCTGCCATGCTAAATTGCAATAATCCCCTGATTATATAGATAATTGCATCAAACCAGAAACAATATAATAATATGACTTAAATACCCCTCTGACCAAATTTTTTAAATAAAATTTGAAATTTTAAAATTGAAATACTGCTACAAAAGGCAAAATTAAAAAGAAAATATACTGATATACAATGGCCAAATAAATATTTTATATTTTTTTTCAAAGAAATATAATTAAAAAATTTACTTTTTTTTCAATAAATATAATTTTAAAAAAGATAGGTTTCCACTCTCCATGATGGATGGTGGAGATCAAATTAAAAAAAAAAAAAAAAAAAAAAAAATTAAAAATTAAAAAAAAAAAAAAAAAAAAACACACATCCGAAGCAACAGAAAAAAAAAATCTGGTTTGACTCATCACAATCTCATCGTCTTCAATCAAATCCAAAAACAAAAAAAAATGTAATAATAATCTGGAAAAACAAAATTCGAGATCCAATCATCCAAACACAAACCTTCATCAATCAAAATCCACTTCAATCTATTTCAAATCACACCCAAAACCTATTGCCATATATCTCTCCTCTCTTCAAATCACTCCCAAAACCTATTGTCATCGAAGGCGACAGATTCAGATTGAGAGGAAAGATTTTTCTGGATGTGGAAGAGAGAACACAGTCATCGCCATCATCGACAGCTGACGATGATGAATCGCAATTGATATGACAATCATCCGGCACAACCGGCTGCACGCTCCTCTTCTAGACACGCATCTCTCTCTTCGCATCTCTATCTTCTCAGTTCTCTCAATCTCTTTTCTCTCCCTCAACGTTGGGGTTGCATTTGGTTGATGGGTGTTGAAGATGGTTTGGGGTGGATGGGTTGATGATGATGTTTGTGTTTGTGTTTGTGGCTAGCTATTTGGATGAGACGGAGGTGTAGAATGAGATAGGGCGGTGGCTGAGTTTTGCAGGCGGAGGCACGTGGTGTACTGTGGTCGCTGGGTTTCGTTCTCGGCGTCTCGATTCAAATGCCATGGTCCATGAGGCCGTTGGATGTTAGGTGTTGGATTAGAACGGTGTATGGTTGGTTGGGAAGATAAAGAAGGTGTGGGTGATGGTGGTCTGTATAAACAAATTTTCATGATTTTCATGTTATTTTGGATTTGGTTTGAATCTAGATTGATGAAAGATATGTGCGTTTGGATTTTATTTTATTTTATTTTTTTTTTGAATTTGAATTTGATTCAAAGAAAATTTTCTGAGATTGATGAATGCGTTTTTTTTATAAAAAAAAAAAATTCTGGATTGGTTGTTGGAGTGGAGACCGGAGGATTTGAGTGTGTTGATATCTTTGTTTGTGAAGATTGATGATCTAAGTTTGTTAAATTGATGAAGGAGATATGTTTGGATCTAGATTCATGAAGAAGATATGTGTTTCGTTTTTTTTTTTTTTTTTTTTTTTTTGGAATTTGATTCAAAGAAAGTTTTCTGAGATTGATGATTGATGATTGATGAATGCATTCTTTTTAAGTCTGCATTATTTTTGGTTATCTTTTTTTAATTAATTTATTAAAATAAATCAACAATCAAAAAATTTAATTTCGTTTTCTTTTTTTAATTTGATCTCCACCGTCCATCATGGTGGCCATGATGGACGGTGGAAACCAATCTTTTTTAAAATTATATTTATTGAAAAAAAATAAAAATTTTAATTATATTTCTTTGAAAAAAATATTTATTTGGCCTTTCTATATATATATATATATATATATATATTTATATCAGTATATTTTCTTTTTTATTTTGCCTTTTGTATCAGTATTTCAATTTTAATTTTTAAAATTTTGGTCAGAGAAGTATTTAGGTCATATTATTATATTGTTTTTGGTTTGATGCAATTATCTATATAATTAGGGAAACTTATTACAATTTGCTATGCAGAAAAATGGATGGCGATAGGATTCAAAGGGTTTACTGATCATTTTAAGAATTCAGGGGGTAAATGAGCAACACGCTTATAGTTCTGAAGGTATTCGTACCATTAAGTCAATAAAATCAGTAAAACTCAAAAAATTGTGTCAACATATGATGAGTATTTAATGAAATTAAATTTTTTTCATTGAAAATTAAAATCATGAAAGGAAAATAGATTGATTTTACGTCTTACTTTCATGAGCAATAAAATATGGAAAATATTTATTAATTAATTTATACTATTAAAATAATAGGAGAGGCTAAGATAGTATATGTTATTGCATGCATACTAAAATAACATAATTGATATATAATGAATATTTGTTGCATTTTCATTGATTGGGGAGCCATGGCCCCTATGGGCTACATTTAAATCCGCCCCTAACTAGTTTCATTTCATCATCGATGGCTGCTCGAAAAGACAAATTTTTTTTTGTTACAAACTTATGCTATTTGTAAATTCAAAAACAATTTGGTTCGAATATGGAGAAAATTAGAAAGTAAAAACCACCAAACAATGCGTTAGAAATCAGAATAGAGAAATCAAGGCTCGTGTTTCACTCCTTAAGACAATTTCACCGTATAACACCGTATGTGTATATCGATTGTCTCCTAGGATACAATGATTTAACAATAGAAGTGTGAAGCATAAACCACTCTCAACGAACCCAAATTAAGTTCGAACTCACCAAGCACAGAAGGGGAAGAACGAGAAGAGAGAATAGGCTGCTTTGTATTCATGATTTTCAGGGTTTTTTAATAGAAAACCTAATCAGTAGGGTTCAATTGGATTGATATGAAAATAACTTGATTATTACGTTTTTTATTGATAAAGGAAATTAATTAAAGAATAATCTCCAAAGAGATTTATTCCTAATTAAACACCGTTATGTTTTCTTAGTAATCAAGTAAGTATCAAAATCCAAAACAAAATTAATACTTTCCTTATCATTTAAAAAGTCTGACTTAGAGAAGTAGTAAAAAGTTAGTTGTACTCTCATGGTCCAATCGGAGCGGCATTCGTGTACGCATGATGCACCCACAAACGAGTCGTGCAACCGAAGGTTTGAGGTCTATGATTTGCACCTGGTTCTGTGAGAATTGCTGGAGAATATAGCCCTTCAATATTCTCTTTTAAAAGCAGTCTCACTTCTTTCTCACATAGGTTATTTCTTAATTAAGAGTAACCCGTATTACTCTGCTCATATTTCTATTACTTAGAATTCTGACACATAAGAATCATTAAAAACATAGTTTAACCTTTTATTTACGGGTATCACTGTTTCATCATAGCTAGGAATGAATTGGGGTTTAACCCCTACAATGATCCAACTAAGTCTTACAACTTGGTTGTCCCATTGAACCTAAATCTTTGGATCTCCAATCAACTAGGTTGGGTTGCCATTGTATCGACTTTTTATTTCATGGGATTTAGTCTCATTCCCCTCGATGATTTCTCAACTAATTCTCTATTTAACCTTTTAGTTAGCAGATCCGTAATGTTTTCTTTTGACTTTACATAGTCAATAGAGATAACTCCAGTTAAGAGTAGTTGTCTAATGGTATTATGTCTTCAACGTATATGTCTAAACTTCCCATTTTACATATTGCTATGTGCTTCTTCTATTGCTGATTGACTATCACAGTGGATGCAAATCGCTGGCATAGGCTTTGGCCATCTTAGAATATCCTATAAGAATTGGTGTAGCCATTCAGCCTCTTCACCATATTTATCTAAAGCAATAAACTCATATTCCATTGTGGATCTCGCTATACATGTCTGTTTGGAAGATTTCCAGCATACTGCTGAACCTCCTAGTGTGAAGTGTGAACACTTATCCACTAGTAGATTTTGAATCTTTCATATCAGATATCCAGTTTGCATCAGTGTATCCTTCTAAGACAATAGGATATCTGGTATAATGCAGTCCATAATTACGAGTGAATCGTAAGTACATCAGTACTCTTACTATCCCTTTCTAGTGATCGGTTCCTAGATTACTCGTGTATCTACTTAAGTTGCTGACTGCATTAGCTATGTCTGGTCTTGTACATCTTGTTAAGTACATTAGACTTCTTATCACTCTAGAATATTCTAGTTAAGAGAGCTCTCACCTTTATTCTTAGATAGGTGTAGATTTGTATCTGCTAATGTTCTGAAAATTCCAAAATCATTTTTGTTGAATTTCTCAAGAATCATGTCAACATAGTGTGACTGACTTAGAATAAGTCCGTTCGATGTCCTTGAGATTTTCATTCCTAACATTACATCAGCTGGTCTCATATCTTTCATATCAAATCTTGATTTCAACATATCCTTGGTAGATTTGATCATTTTATCATCACTACTAACAGTAAGCATGTCATCAACGTAAAGGCACAAAATGACATAGTCATTTCCTGTGTCTTTGATATAAACACATTTATCACATTCGTTGATTTTAAATCCATTTAACATCATAGCATTGACAAATTTCTCATGCCATTGTTTTGGTGCTTGCTTTAGACCGTATAAAGACTTCACCAATTTACAGACTTCCTTTCCTTGCCATGGATTGGAAAAACCCTCAGGTTGTTCCATGTAGATCTCTTCATCTAGATCTCTATTTAAAAAAGTTGTTTTCACATCCATTTGATGTACTTCAAGATTTCTCAAAGATACGATTGCAAGTATCATCCTAATGGAGGTTATTCTCGTCACAAGAGAATATGTATCAAAGTAATCTAAGTCTTCTCGTTGATTGTAACATTTAATTACAAGTTTAGCCTTATACTTATCAATTGATCCATTTGCTTTTATTTTCCTCTTGAAAATCCATTTGGATCCTAACGGTTTACATCTCGGAGGAAGGTCCACTAATTCCCAAGTGGGATTTTGCATAATATAATCAATTTCGCTCCTAATAGCCTCTTTCCACAAGAGTCCTTCTGAAGAGCTCACCGCTTCTTTGAAAGTTCGAGGTTCATCTTCTAGCAACAGAAAATCTGAACCAAAAGACATTTTCATCCTTGCTCTTTTGCTACGTCTAGGTTCATCATCAACTTCATTTTCTTGTTCTTGGTCTTTACAACTATCAAAATGTGTTCATTTTGATGAACTTGCTTCATTATTAGATTTACATGGAAATACATGTTCTAAGAATGATGCATTTCTAGATTCCATTATCATGTTTTTGTGTATATCTGGAATGTCAGACTTATACACTAAAAATCGATGAGTACTACTATTATATGCATATCTAATGAAAATGCAATCAACGATTTTCGGGCCTATTTTCACTTTCTTAGGTGTAGTTATGACCACTTTGGCAAGACACCCCCACATTCGTAAAAATTTATAGGAAGGTTTTCTTACTTTCTTTCGAAGTACCTTATTTAAAAGGTAATTGCTAGACATTATAGCTTCACCCCACATGTTCTGAGGCAATCCATAACTTACTAGCATTACATTCGTCATTTCTTTCAAGGTAAGATTTGTCTGTTCTGCAACACCATTTTGCTGAAGGCTATGGTGCAGTGGTTTGATGTATAATTTCGTTTTGTGCATGGAATTCACCAAACAGCACTACATATTCACCACCTTGGTCGCTTCTCCGTACCTCGATTTTCTTGTTAAGTTGATTCTCAATTATAGTTTTATAGAGACTAAACTTCTCTATAGCTTCATCTTTGTTTTTTAACAAATATACATAGCAGTATTTGGTGCTATCATCTATAAACATGATGAAATATCTGTTGCCACCTCCTATTTGAACACATTTTAAATCACATATATCAATGTGAATTAAATCAAGAGGTTTAGATGTCCTTTCAATAGTTTGAAATGATGACCTTGTCAGTTTTGCCTCAACGCAAACTTCACACTTATGTTTGGGATCAATATTAAAAGTGAGAATATGATTTAAGTTAATTAGTCTACGCAAAACATCATAATTAACGTGTCCTAGTCTACCATGCCATAAATTGGAAAACTCAAGCAAATAAACTGAAGCATTATCTTTATTGATGGTTCTTTTAACAACATATATATTGAGCTTAAAAAGCCCTTCAGTTACATATCCCATACTCACATAAGTTCCATTCTTAGTCAAAACTACTTTGTTTGATTCAAACACCATCTTGAACCCATGCTAATTTAGCAACAAATCGGATACCGAGTTCTTACGAATTTCAAGTACATATAGCACCTTGTTCAAGCTCAAGGTTATACCATAAGTCATCTTAAGAACGACTTAACCACGTCCCTTTACGTCAGATGTGGCTGAGTTGCCCATATACATCTTTTCCTCATTCCTCTCTGCTTCAAACGTATTGAACGTCTCCCGGTCAGAGCATATATGGCGAATGGTCTTAGAATCTAACCATCACTCCCTCGGGGTTTGACCCGACTAAGTTTGCTTATGTCACAACTGCAGAAAGATTGATCTCATAGACATCTTTTGAGATCCCAACAACCAAGTTTGCCTCGTGGTTCTTCTTCTTATTTGGCAACCTGCACTAAGAAGACTTTGGACCCAGCTTGTCACAATTGAAGCATTTCCTTTAAAATTTTGGCTTCTTAGAGACTCATCCCTTTGGACCCAATTTGAATCCTTTCTCAGGCTTGTTCTTCTTAGATTTGGAACTTTGCCCATGCTCTACGACATTAATCTTTGCTTCAGGCAGACTCGCATCTTTCTTCTCATACTTTCTGTGATCTTCTTCAATACGAAGCTTGAGGATGAGATCCTCAACATTTATCTCCTTTCACTTGTGTTTGAGATAGTTCTTGAATTTCTTCCATGAGGGAGGTAGTTTCTCAATGATAGCAGCCACATGGAAGGTTTCACTCAGGATCGTCCCTTCGATATGAATCTTATGCAGAATCACTTGAAGCTCTTGGACTTGACTTATAATTGTCTTAAAGTCCTCCATCTTGTAATCAAGAAACTGGCCCATAATAAACTTTTTGGATCCAGTATCCTCAGTTTTTTATTTCTAGTTTAAAGACTCCCACAGTTCTTTAGCCGTTTTCTTTGTAGCGTATACACTATATAGCGAATCTGATAGCCCGTTCGGTATGTAGTTTCAGCATGAAATCTGAATGGTTCCATGCATCAATAGAATTCCATGTCTGAACATCTTGCTCTTCACCGCTATTAGGTTTAGGAGCTTCTTCAGTCAAGAACCTAGCAAGGTTCAGCATGGTCAAATAAAACAGCATATTCTGCTGCCACTATTTAAAGAACGGTCCACTAAACTTATCAAGCTTCTCCATGTGATTCATCGGTAATGGAACCAAATTCATATAGGGGTTTGCCATCGAAACATTCCCTTGACTCACAAACTAGCTTATCATCGAATCTGGCATGTTTCTCAAGAATGAGCTAATAGCCGGAGTCATTATAGCCACACTTGGCAACACAATAGGCACTTCACCCACAAGCAAAGAGTTCACAGCCGAAGTATCTAATCCCACAGTTGGATTATCGTTCAAAGTCTCTAGTGGAACACTCGAGTTCACATTAGATTCAACCGTCATAGTATCTGAAACAAAAAAAGAATTGTTTTAGAATCACGAAAATAATAGCAACAATATCAATCAATCAATCAATATCAAAGCAGTGAATCAGCAATAGATTCTAGATTTCACAATAGAAATCACAATCAGTGTATAGTAATATAGACCCGATTATCCAATCGAAATCACAATTGATTTCCAAAACAGTTTCTGGTGAACAGACCCGATTTTCTAAAATTAAAACAGTTATTTATTTGAAATCAGTGTCTAAAAACAGACCCAATTTCCACAGTCCTTAAACCAAGTTTGTCACAATTAAAACCGAATTAAACAGTGATGCTTGATAAACACAATGTGTAAATCAAGTTCGTCACAATCTGTATAAAATCTAGAAACCAAAAAGTTTGTAGAAGTAGAAGAAGAAAACGATTTTAAAAAGAAATTGTCTTACTATTGTTATTTGTAAATTCAAAAACAATTTGGTTCGTATCTAGAGAAAAACAGAAAGTGAAAACCACTAAACAATACGTTAGAAATCATATTAGGGAAATCGAGGCTCGTGTTTAACACAATGTCCTTAAGACAATATATTTCACCGTATAACTCCGTATGGGTATAGTGATTATCTCCCATGATACAACGATTTAACAGTAGAAGTGCGAAACACAAACCACTCTCAACGAACTCAAATTAAGTTCGAACTCACCAAGCACAGAAGGGGAAGAATGAGAAGAGAGAATAGGCTACTCTTTATTCGTGATTTTCAAAATGTATATTATGAGGAATAGACTAGGGTTTTTAAATAGAAAACCTAATTATTAGGGTTCAATTGGATTGATATGGAAATAACTTGATTATTACACTTTTTAATGATAAAGGAAATTAATTAAAGAATAATCTCCAAAGAGATCTATTCCTAATTAAACACCGATTCTATACTCTCACGGTCCAATCAAAGCGGCATTCATATACGCACAACGCACCCACACATGAGTCATGCAACCGAAGGTTCGAGGTCCATATAAGTGTTTTCCCTAGCTAATGTGGGATGCACAATTTTCCCTACACTATGAGCTCAACTTGAGACTTAATTTCTCATTCATCTATTGATCATTTTGTGAGTTTAAGTATACCATTTTGAAGCTGTCACGGAGGAGAATTTGAATATACTTTAATCTTCCATTTTCATGGAATTAATCATGTCCAAATAATGCTATCAAAATGTGTGTTCATCACAAAATTTCCAACAACTTACATCAAAACTAATCAACATGCACAAGCTAGATGAAGTGGTATGTACTCACACCTCTATATATATATATATATATATATATATCTCATTGAATTGAGAGTAAATGGGTGTTGATAGAAATAATTTGGGTGGCAATAGACCCTCCCTACTCTTGTCATTGGAGACACCCCCTTGTTGCATTATAGATTTCCCAAAATCGATCGTTAAGTTGCGACCTTCATTTTTCAGATTTTTCCTTTTTTTGTCGGTATTTTTGGATCCTAATTCCTATTAACTTAGTAAAAGTTTCCGTTTATAGTAAGATTTGTTTTGTTTCGTCTCATTCCTTAAGGAAAACTCTCTTAAGATTTGTCAATAAAATAAAATAAAAATTTTTATTAAATTTCAAGATTTTCTTTTCCTTGTCGGTATAGGAGTCCAAGTCCTAGTGGAATCGTTGTTTTTTTTTTTTCCTTTCTATTTAAGCAAGTATACGAAGACTTGTCGCTATATTTGGATATTACTAATAAAATTGTTCTTTTGGAGAAATTCTTATGGTCGCTTTAACACTTTTAAAGGAAATGATGTATTGATTAAAAAGCATCTGTTGAGTTTTTGTCCATAAAATATATATATTTCTAAAGTAATCCCAATCTCCATACAAGCCACCACAACCAAAGGGATGCACTCTATATTTGATAAATGGAAGGGAAAAAATAAGAACCTTATCATTTTATCATCCCTATTTTATTTTAAATACATATATATATATATTACGATAATTCTAGATTTTATGAGAGAGGAGGGAGAGACTCGAACTCACAACCTCATGGTTTGGGTGTTAGGGGCTTTACCAGGGCCAACCTCATGTTGTCTATCATCCCTATTTTATTTATTTATTTGAGAAATTTATCATCCCTATTTAAACAATCATATTCTATATGAAAATTATACTACTTTCCCCGTCAAGCAATACAAATAGGCAATAGCTTTTCATATATATATAAATAAATAAATATATATATATATATATATATATATATGCCATTCAAAATTCTCATGCTTTAAATAGAGAGTAAAACAGTTTCATATAATTATTCTGCTTTCTAAATTTATAAATCTGCTGAATTACAGAAGAATGATATGACAATGCAACTTCATGCATGGAATACAATTCCCCAAGAAAGAAGATAAAATTAAGTTGATAAGAATTTGAGAATAACTTGAAACAAAATGCACATATTCTAATTGTCCAGCAGTACCAATAGCTAACAATAATCCTTCAATCTAAATCAAAAAGATCAAAATTCATCCGTCTTAATTCGGATTTTATTTTAAGCCATTCAATATTTTCCATACTCGGTAAAATCGTTTGTACAGGGAAAAGAAATATAGGGAGCGGATAAAATTAATTTGTATTCAAGCCATGGCTTATTTGGCTTTGCTTCGCTGTTTTCCTCTAAAAATATATACATTTCTGGCCTCATGGCCATGCCAGTACGTGGTTCTGCATCCAGGTCTAGTCAAGTTGCTTCTTCATTTTCATATTTAGCAAAAACAATTTAGAGCAAATAAATAAATGGCTAACGAAATTTTCGATTCTTTAGTACGTTTGCTGCATTCAATTAAGGATTTATTTATTTTATAAATTTCTTTGATGGCATTTGAAAAAATTGATAAGTGGCAAAAAAGAGAGAATGAAAATTTAAAATAAAAAATATTGAGCATTAGGCATTGTGCTTTTTTTTATTTCCTACTTTCCACGTACATCAAATGTGGGAGATCATGAATTTGGTCAGCCATTGAGATTGAAGATAGAATGAAAGAAGGAAAAAAAAAAGAATCAAATGATCGTGTCAGATCCTACTCACTAGTGATTGCTGACTTTGCTTATTTCAGCTATGAGAAATTATATATATTACATCATGAGTTTTATTGATAATTAATATATATGATCATATTAAGCATAGGAATGTTTAAAAGATTGAATTCTTTATATAGTTCTATATATATATATATATATATGGCATTTCTTTTGATATATTTATATATAAATTGAATATCTAATGTTAAAGTACTAAAGCAGATGGTATGGAGGAGTTTTTTAATAAGTCTGCTAATGACTCATTTTATCATCTTTATAAATGTTTTTGTACTTTTTTATTTTCTTCTTTTACATAGTCATACTGTTGTCACTATGATCAAATGCGCTAGCTGATGCATTTTCTTAATTGCTTTTTTTTTATTTACAGCAGCAAGTAGTGGTGAGTTAGTTCATGCTTTCTTTTTCACCAGGAACTATATAGGCATACACTACGTTTTGTTGGACACTTTTTCCATCTAATTTTTAATTACTTCCTTGTTTCCTTGGTCACTTTTACTCACATACGTATTCCTGGCATCTTTAATTTATACATATCCACGACCGGCCGGAAAATCCATTTGTAAGTGCAATGCTAAATAAAATACAATCCAGTGATCGTATCATTTTGCCACTTTTCAGGTATTGATGTAGGACGCTTTTGGAAGCCTTGAGGAAGGGTAAACGATCAAATTTATGAGAAAATCTTCAATGGGACGGTCTCATTATCACTTGGTGAGACCATTTCAATGAGATTGTACCATTTATCTCGAGAACATAAATATGTATTATTAAACTATAATTTAGTACAATCTTATTAGATGGTCTCACCAAATAATTATGAAACCGTCTCATTGAAGATTTTCTCCGATTTTATCACTTCTTGAAGCCTGGGAAAGGGACACTTGTAAATGACAACTTTTATTCGTTGTTTTTTTTTTCTTTGGTGCACATGTATACGGTATACTTAATAGGGGATCTAAGTGATCTAGCGGGGGAAAAAGGACCAAACCAGTCTATTAAATTTGGCGAGACAATATTATCTTTCCCCTTTCTTGTTTGGGAGGGTATTGGTTTGACAGATTCTTTGTCAGATGATGTAGACCGGAACAGATTCTCTATATTCCATAAATAGAGAGATAATTTGAGTTGAAAAACTCAAGAAAATTTTATTTCATTCAAAAATTCATTAACCTCAACCTAACACAACCTGGTTGTTGTATGTATATGTTCGGCCAAAAGACGCATCAGCAGAATAGAAATAATTCCATATCACTTGCCAACTAGTCAACGAAGGAAGCATTGACCGCTTGCCACGTCATCAAGATTAGCAGAAACCAAAAGTGTATTCGCCAGGTAGCTCTGCCTAAAGAAAGCCAGGATAGCACTCGCTGAAGACCTTTACTCGGCCTACACTGAAAAAGTAACCTTATTGTCGAGCGAGGATTTATCCAGGTACAAGGTTTCAAGAGTTGCACCTCAATAAGGAAATATCCCTATTTCCGTTCAAGAGAAGTCCAAACAGGAAATGACTGAAAGCATCCGGAAAGGTAGACATTAAATCGGAAACAAGTCCTAATCAATCCACAATATTGGAATCCTAAGACGATTCTATTTGGGAAGTCTGTCACCAACACGGCGATAACAAGAGGAAACCCTAATCTGCTTGATATAAATAGAACCATGTAGTCTACGGAAAAAGGGTTCTGAATTCTTGAGAGTTGAGAGAAATTGTATGAGAGGAGAAACAATATTAAGCGTGTAACCATAAACAGATCATAGTATCATCTTTTCGCCTTTAGGGGCGCCATGGTTTTTCCCCTTTCTAGGGTTTTCCACGTAAAAACTCGTGTCTTGCATGTATTTATTTATATTCTTACTTTTATTAACATAACATTATTGTTGGACGTGTGGCAATCCAGAATTCACCGTCAACAGTAGTAAATAGAGAAAACGTGATCTCATTGACTCCTAAAACACCTCAACTAAATTGGGAAAGAATCTTGGATTGAAAGATAAAAACAAAGACTAAATGAAAAAGGAAACAAAAAACTAATTGTTGTGTAAGAAACTAAAAGTCTGCGGACAACAAACTAAATAATAATTTTTGGGTCCCTAATGGGCCTGGTCACGGGAAACATAGTATCTGTGACAAAACATAGAGTTCATCCCGAGCTTTCCAAAAACATATTATAATATCCATTTGGAACCCGTATACAAAAGTTATGAACCGGTAAAATCAACCCCATTTTAGGTGCTCTAAGTGACCTAAGTAAGAGCTTGCAAACAGATCTGAATCATCAGACCTG
This sequence comes from Acer negundo, assembly GCA_035582765.1. Lineage (NCBI taxonomy): Eukaryota > Viridiplantae > Streptophyta > Magnoliopsida > Sapindales > Sapindaceae > Acer > Acer negundo. The sequence goes on from CM069243.1 coordinate 13,042,343, forward strand.
CCGTGTATTTTTAAAGCTAAAGCTTTATCATGTTAATTTCCACTTTCTGTTCTAAACAAAGTAAAAACCGATGAGCAAACCTTTATAATAAAGTTGATAAACTTGTGGTATATGATAATTAATATATATTTTCCAACTTATGTGAGTCAATTTACCAACAGATTTGGCAATTAAATCCACAATTGAAGTAAGCTCACCAAGTTCCAGTACAGTAGTACAATATCTCTCAAGAATCTTGAACAATACTACTGCGATACAGATCGAGCACATCATAAACTTTACAGCGATTAGTGTTAGCTAGTAATGACCGTCTTAGTTAAGGGAATTTAACTTCATTGAGCTATATAAGTATTGTCATTGCTGTATTTTTGGGAGAGGCGGGCCCTAAAAGCCAAATATTCACCGATAGTGCTCTAAGGGTGCGTTTGGTATGTGGGACGGGACAACGTAAGACAGTTTCTTTTTGTCCAACGTTTGGCGTGATTTTAGCATGGAACAAAACGGGACAAGGTGAGACAAAAATCATCGAATTATGTCCCATCTAAAACCCTAGACCAAACTTGTCAAGGCCAAATTTGTCCCATGCATAGAACAAATCTCAAAATGACCATTTTACTCTTAAATCTTTAAAAAATCACAAACTTGTACGATATATATATATATATATAATATATATTATTATATATAATATTATAATATATATTATAATATTATATATACATATGAAGGGTACTCTAATCATTTGAATCTCTTTTTAGATATTTCAAACATAATATGGAACAACTGTCCCATCCTATCATATCCCGTCTCTATGTCAAACGCACCCTAAAAGTTGGTCATCATATAATACACATTATCTTATTAATAACTATCTAAATTAATGCCTCTGAATTCCAATTTCCAATTTCCAATTGCCCTCTTCTTCTTTTTTTCTTCCTTTTTCTTTTTTTTTAAAGGGGGCTAAACGTCCGGAAACAACAACAACAAAAATAAAAAGGTTAAGCAGTTAAAGACGCCTGCCTAACCCAAACAAGACCTAAAACATCAATCTCAAAAATTGCAGCAACTTAAGAAGGAAGTTCATAAAAATAAATAAATAAATAAATAAATAAAAAGACACGATACCAGGATCCATAAAACTGCTGCAACGGCCCTCTTTCTTTTCAAAATCAACACCACACTTTTTTTCTCATTTGATAATTACTGTTTAGACTAAAAAATTTACCAAAATTAATTAAAATGGTGTGTGATCATGTCATTTAGCTGTCATGTAAATCATAAATGATGTGATAAAACATGTCACAAATTTATAAACGAGTTTTCAATAAAACTCGTTGACAAAATAGTACTATTCGACCTTCCCGTTTTATAGGATTTTATTACCTAACAATTCCAACCATGAATGTCAAATTGTCAACATGGTGTAGAGTGCCAAGGAAACTCAAGTGGCATAGCCTTAAGCTAGGTTAATTAATCTCATTTCGTCAAAATCGTCAAGTGATTAATCAACTGGCATGAGATAATTGATTGCATGAATTGAAAGGATAAAACAGATTCCAGGGCACACGTTTTTGACCACTAATTAACATCATTTATGGCTGGTGAGAAATCTTCCATATTGAAAACTATCAAATTAATAGTATAGACTACACTTGTGATTTAAACAAAGTTGAGATGATTCGATGATAAAATTGAGATGGCTTAAAGGTAAGTCATATTTCCTTCCCTAATCCTAAATTTATACATTATATATATATATATATATATATATATATATATTCCAAACTGAACTTTTAAATTTAGGATGAAACTTGTAAGTTATTGATTAAGTTTAAGAAAACTTTGACTAAACTGAAGTATGTGAATCTAATTTGATAGTTGTGAAACTGATATAAATAAAATCAGTTTGTCCTGAGAAGTGAAAAACTATATTATATAAATATATATATATATATATATATATATATATATATTAATTAAGAGTAGTTATCAAGTGAGGTATACATTATTTTAATTTCGGTAAGGACCTTAATGAAATCATATCTATTTTTATGAATTTTGATTTGAATTTTTTTGTGGATGATAAGTTTAATGAAATCTAACTATGAACAAAATTTGAGAATTTTTCAAGTACTGAAACTATTTATTCCGATTTTTTTAAAATATAAAGGCATCAGAAAAATGAGATAAATATAAGAAAAAATTTTAAAAAAATAGTTATAGTACTTAAATTCTCAAATTTTATACATCGGTAGATTTCAATGAACTTATCATCCACAAAAAAATTCAAATCAAAATTCATAAAGATAGATGTGATTTCATCAAGGTCCTTATTGAAATTAAAATAATATATATCTCACTTGAAAACTTACATATTTATATATATATATATATATATATATATATGTATAAATAGAAATGTTCAAGTAATAGTGCATTAATATAACTTCATCACTACATTAGATGTAGACCATTAGATTTACATATTTTGACTCAAAGTATATGCACTTGTCAAGGCTTCTTCATAATCAGTGGTTCATATGCATCGGTACTAATATAGTTATATCAGTGCGCACTGATATGAACGAAAACATGTATATATATATATATATATATATACATTTATATTTATGCCGGCTAACACATAGTAGCCATAGATGGTGCGGCCTTATTTAGATTTAGATTTATGAAGACTTAACGTTTATTTTAATAGTTAGATATATCAATTTAAAATTGTAACTTTAATATCCGATCATTCAACTTCTTTTAATCAATAATTGAGATAATTACTTTATTGACATCCTCGATCTATTTTTTTTTTAACAGCATATTCATTAGAAAAAGATCCAAACTCATACAGAGATCCTAGCCAAAACACAATAGGCCGAAGAAAAAAAAAACCCAGTCAAACCACACAACAAGTAACAAAAAAACTACAAAAGAAAACACCTAGAAACAGAGTCACCCCAAAAGAAAAACAGAGGCCAAGCAAAAAGAGGCGCCAAGCACCAAGACAACAACCCAAAAAAACAGAGGGAAAGTTGTTGGCATACTCTATAAGTATTAATGTACATAGAAGAGAAGGACTAATTGCACAAACGACCCCTGAATTTAGGTATAATTACATGTATATGGAATTTTTATCCATAATTACACAAACATCTCCTGTAATTAGTTAACTTCGTTAAATCTAACTATTGACCACAATTTTAACCAAAAAATGACTAAATTGCCCCGAGTTACCTATTTTATAATTAATTATATATATATATATATATATATATTACAATTTATATATATACTTAAAAAACAATTATATATATACTTAAAAAAATAATTAGATATATACTTAAAAAAATAATTATATATATATACTTAAAAATAATAATTATATATAATACTTAATTAATTTATTTTAAAAAATGGATTATAAAAATGTAAAAAATGGATTAAAAATGGATATAAAAATTATTAAATAAATAAATAAAGTATTGTATATAATTATTATTTTAAGTATATATATATATAAATTGTCAAAAAAAAAATAAAGTATATATATAATTAATAATAAAATAGGTAACTAGGGGCACTTTAGTCATTTTTTGGTTAAAATAGTGGTCAATGGTTAGATTTAACGAAGTCAACTAATTATAGGGGATGTTTGTGTAATTATGGATAAAAATTCTATATACATACAATTATACCTAAACTCAGGGGATGTTTGTACAATTAGTCCTAGAAGAGAAAGGTGTTAGAGATCAGAGAGTGAAATATATATTGGAATTCAGTTTGAATTGTACATAAGATGACTTTAGAATAGGGACTCGAAACTTTTGATGGTTCAATTTGAGGGGAAATTTTCACAAAATCGTCTAATGTTTGCATAAATATCACGTTCTTTTGTACATGTTTCAAAAATTAATCAAAAAGTGCTTATCATTTATACAATCATAGTAGGAATCCCCAAATGTTAAATGATCACAAGGGTCCTTGTTGGAGACTTTCGTGAGTCCAACTTAACAGTGATTGTTGACTAACTGTTTAAATATTTACCCTCTATCTTTGAATTTTGAGAATATCTTTTAACAAACAAAAAGTTAAAAGTTTCTCTTAAAAGTTAATCCCGCATTAGCTATTTTTCAATGTATATATAACTATTGCAAAACATAAAATTGTGGTACAAAAAATTTAATGTTACCTAACTTTTTAGTACAAATTATTTTATTGTACTTTATTATATATTTATTAATTAAGTTCATTTTAATAAATTAAACTAAAGAGTGATATAGTTTTTCCAAAAGTCAACTATGGCTAATCTAAAGTTTCTGTCAAATGTTTATTGATTGAATTAATAAAAGTTTGGTTTAGAAAATTTAACGATTATCACTCATGTAAAAAGGGACTTTTAATTCCAAAATTTTCAAATTCATAGTAAATTTTTATGTTTTTTCAAGCATTAGGGAAGAACTGTTAATAAATATTTATCTTATTTTTCTGACAAGTGGGTTGAGCTGATCTCTAAACCTCAGTAATGCAAGGTGGGCTGCTGATTCTAGTTAATTTAGAAGTAAATTAGCCATAATATTTTGAAGCAAACTGACTCACTTTACCAAAGAGAAAATCTTTGTCTCTCACCCCACAAAATGACAACACGTGTATCAATATATATATAATATCTTCATTTTTATTCTTCTTATATTTTAGAGAAAGAAAAAAAAAAAAAAAAACTTTTTTCTTCTTATAAATATAGGTTCAGTGAGTGCACACTCACCATATGCATTTCCTTGCCAACCATTTCCTCTCCTTTCACTTCTTTATTCCAATTTAACACTTCCAAAACACTTCAATAGTTTGTTCATGCAAAATTGACAACAAATTATCTTTAGTGATGGAGATTGAATCAGCAACTCAACAGAAGGGAGCATGGGGGTGGCTTAAGGCCTTGCCTAGTAGATTCAAAGCCAAAGTAATCTCGGTCGTGAAGAGCATCAAAAAACTTGCAAAAGATGACCCAAGAAGAATCATTCACTCCCTAAAAGTGGGACTTGTTCTCACATTAGTGTCCTTGTTGTACTATGTTAGGCCTCTCTATGATGGTTTTGGTGTTTCAGGCATGTGGGCTGTCTTAACTGTGGTCGTAGTCTTCGAGTTCACTGTCGGTAAGCGATTTCGATCAAAGGCTGTCCTAGTTATCTGCTTCTTACAATTCAAAATGCTCTAGTACGTTGTAAATGTTAACAATGCATATATATAATCTGAAAACTTAATATTTATTTTCATTTTTCTATGTATATATTTAGGTCAAACCCTGAGCAGAGGTCTGAATAGAAGCTTTGCTACATTCTCAGCTTGTGCTCTCGGGATTGGAGCAAAACACTTGGCAAGCCTCTGTGGAGAGAAAGGAGAGCCAATCATCCTTGGAATTCTTGTCTTCCTACTAGGTATTTATAAATAATAATATTAATAATATAAGCTTAGAGCCATCATATATTTAAATAAGAAAAATTGATGGGTTTTTAATTTTTTTTGATGTATATATTCAGCTGCAGCATCTACATTCACACGATTCTTCCCAAAGATCAAGGCGAGATACGACTATGGGATCTTGATATTCATATTGACATTCAGCATGATATCGGTTTCGGGTTCTCGAGTGGAAGACCTATTAGAAATGTCGTATCAAAGATTATCAACAATCTTAATCGGAGGAGCAATCTGTATAATTGTATCCATTTTTGTCTGCCCTAATTGGGCTGGTCAAGATTTTCATAAGTTGGTTGCTTCCAATATCGACAAGTTAGCTACCTACCTTGAAGGTATTATATATATGTTTTGTTTTAAATTTTAATTGAATTTGCCTAATTTTTCATCATTCTCTTCTATCTTCAACTAAACTAATAAAGGAATTAATTAATAACAGAATTTGGAGGTGAATATTTTCAAAATTGCTCTGTGAATGAAGAAGAGGGTTGTGGAGGTGGCGATGTGTCTAAGATTGACAAGTCATTTCTTCAAGGGTACAAAAGTGTTCTCAACTCAAAGAACACAGAGGAATCTTTGGTGAGTATATATATTATATAGCTTCTCTTTTCATTAACTTTTGATTACTTTTGCATGACTACCACTGATATTTCAACTTTTCCTGAACGCCTCTCTTTCTTGCTACTTTTATTCATAGCCCACTACTACTTGAGGTCGTAAATATAATTTTTTATATATATATGATTATTTATTTGTCTTATTTTTGCAGGCAAATTTTGCAAGATGGGAACCAGCACATGGCAGTTTCCGGCTTCGGCATCCATGGAAACAATACTTGAAGATTGGAGCTCTTGTTCGACAATGTGCTTACAAAATCGAAGCTTTAAATGTCTACATCAGTATTTCAGATACCAAAGTACTACACGACTCTCTTCTACATGCCTACACTTAATTACCACTATATTTCTTTTTAAAAAAATAATAATAATTTTCTATAAAAAATAAAAATAAATAAATAAAAACGATTGAATGTAACAAAAGAGCTTAAACACATCCATTAAAAGAGAAATCAAATTTAGTTGGACCAATAGATATGTGACCATGTATATAAATATATATCATTATCGATGTAAAGCATATGGGTCCAGCAGACTTTTTCCTCCTCCACACAAAATTAAAACTTTTAAATTACAATAAGTGCTTTTCACAATCCAACCTATTAATTATTATTTCTTTGATGTTTCAGGTATCACCAGAATTCAATGGCACGATCCAAGATGTATGCATGAAAATGAGTTCAGAATCAGGCAAGGCACTGAAAGAATTGGCCTCCGCCATCAAAACGATGTCAGATGATCCGTTTTCGTCAGCCATTGCTTACGTGGAGAGCTCCAAGACTGCTGCCAATGAACTAAAAATTGCACTCGAATCAGCCTCATTAAACAATGTAGACATACAAGCAATCCTGCCATCTGCCACAGTTGCTTCAACACTTATTGAAATTGTTAGTTGCGTGGAAAAAATCTATGAAGCGGTGCATGAATTGTCCAACCTAGCACATTTCAAGAAGATAAAAGAAGCGAATGTCTCGCCTGAGTTATCGAAACAACCCCACAACTTGCTTCATAGAGGAAGTGTTAATCCTGTTTTAGATGGTGATAGCAACCATGTCGTTATCACTATTGATCATGAGATGACTGATCATTCGCCGGAAAATGATCAGAACCCTAAAGGACCAAACCCCGCTGGTCTACGACCGCAAGTGTAAATATTTGTTAATAACATGTGACAATTGTTTTTAATTACTCGAATTGGTATACTTAAATGTCGAGTTCTAATTTCTAGTTTAACTCTAGTGTGAGGGCGAGGGAGATTGTACAAGAGGAAGAACTATTAATACTTTCCTTTTTTGGTTTTCAATCTCTTGTAAGAGTTTTGTAGTACTGCTTTCAGTTTCGCAAAAACGTATAGCAGAAGAAATGTACTAATGCTTTTTGGTTATGTCATTAATATGGTGCCTTTTTTCTCCTTAATTTTATACTTCATTTCATGATTTCTCTCCATATATGTTTTAATGAATGAGATAAGGTTAATTGACTTCGTGACAGACCCCTCATACGTACATTCAAGAGGTTGTGAGTCATACCTCTACCCATCCTCGAAATAATGTAATAATTTCTTTTTTTTTTTGAACATCAAAATTTTATTAAAACAAAACATAGCCCCCAAACAGGGCACAGGGCACAAGACCACTAGGCCCAACTACAGAGCGCACACCCCAACAGAAAGAGAGACAAAATACAGCCAACAAATGAAAGCAAAACTACACATCCCCCTACACAAACACGTCCCCACACATACTTGAACCCCTTTTCACGAGCATATCCGCGAAGGAATTCAAAGCTCTAGAATTAAAAATAACCTCCGTTTTATCAAGCTTTAAGAGGTTGCTCCGGATTTGATAAATCAACTGGACATGTTTGAGACTGCTGAAACTGTTGTCATTAACCCAAGACACCGCACTCTTGGAATCGCTAACGATAAAGATGTCTCTACCCACAAAATTCTGATTCGAAGCACAAATTTTCACAGCCCTATGTATAGCCCAATTCTCCGTTGAGTTGGAATCAAGAATCCCCAAATGATTAGCAAAAAGACATAACACCCTCCCAACCAAATTCCTTAACACACCCCCCATTCCAGCTAGACTCGAAAACCCTATTATCGATCCATCAACATTAAATTTCAAGACATCTATCTAAAAAAATATGATGAGAGAGAAAGCAAGAGAGAGAAACTCTAGCCGGTGGAGACAAGAGCTGAAGAAGGATTTCAGGGTCAATTTATTTTTAATTTTCGTTAATAATATCAATCCAGTGGTGGATAGCGAATGTTTATGGGGTGTCTTCAAACCTTTTTTCAAAGTAAGGGATGTGTTTTTGTCTTCGAAATCCAATGGACGTAGTAGTTGCTACGCTTTTATTCGATTCGAAACTGTCGAGGAAGCAATGAAGGTAGCCAGGCAGACAAATGGTATGCACATTTATTGTTGGCGAATTTCGGTGAAGGTGGATGAACATGATTAGAATAACAGAAAAAGATCGATCATGAGGTATATGGATAGTAATACGTTTCAAGAAGGTTGTAGAGAAATGCTTCAAGAAGGACGCAGAGAGGATTATGGTCACATGCCCAATGAAAACCGATCATTTGTAAACGTCGTAGAAGGGAGGAAACAGGGAAAGGTCGCAAACAGAAGCGAAAAAGGTGGGAACGGTTGCTAGATGTCATGGAAAGGGAAACGAGAAGGTTTCGATTGGCTAAATAGATGTGCAATGGGTGTTCTCAAGAGCTTTGCTAGTACTACTAGTGTTGATATGAAGCTAGACAACAGGGGTTTCCAATATTCTTCGGTTTACTTGGGTGACAAATGTATCGTATGGGAGTTTAAATCCAAGAAAGATTGTGAAGACTTCATTAGGAATCATTATCTATGGAAAGACTGCTTCTCCTCAATGGTTCAATGGATGGATTCTATTCTTTCTAAATCAAGGTTGGTGAGGCTGAATTGTGTAGGAGTTCTGTTAAGGTGCTGGTCGGAAACATTTTTCAGGAAAATAGGCTAGACAGTAGGGGAACCTCTGGTGCTGGACGATGACACAATGAGGAGAAGCATGTTGGATAGAGGGCGTCTTCTAGCTCTCATTCCAGTAGATGTCAAAATTCCAAGTATGATCAGAGTTGAAGAAAACCACCAATCTTTCCTGATCCGGATCTTCAAAGATACCATTCAAGTGAGCCAAGCTTGGCTGCTGAACCATCTAGACCTGAAGAAGAATAGTTGTATTGGTAGTTCAAATTTGAATTCATCTCTAGTTTTGGACAACCTAGCTGGTTTCAAAAAGTCCAATCCTGAGTGTACAGAGCAGATGGGAAAATCCTGCCATGATTAGTCCCACTTGGTTGACAAAAAGGATGTCAGAAGGAAAGATAGTCGGTATTTGTGTGATCTAGGAAATGACAGATGTAGGGAGAAAGAAAGTCTTTCTAAAGATTTCAAAGGTAAGGACATCTTAGTGTTTTCTCGGAAAAACAAAAGTAGATTACAGAGGTAAGAGGTGGGTTCTGGCACTTTGATTTTGGAAAAGAAAAAAGTGGGTGAAAAGGTGTCAGAAAGTTCTGAAGATGACAGCTTCTCTTCGTCTGATAGAGGCATTTGAAGGGGAGAGTGTTCATTTAGAAGAAGTAAGACACAAGATAAAGTGGGTCACAGTCCTATTGGGCTCAAACCAGACCAACTTTTGGTGGTGTTAAACCCAACTCAAAATGCTTCTGGACTCTCAAGGCTGGTACAGGAGCCTGACTCACTGGTTTCAACTTACAAAAACAATTATGAGGGAAGTAACAGGGATCTTATGACAAGCTCAAAGAAATGTGTGGTGGCTATTTATGAACAGGAAATTTTAAGTCATCAAATGGAAAGAAGTGAAGAAGGTGAAATTAAAATTAGTCAGTCTGTTGTTATGAGAGTGGACGAGCTGCAAGTAAGAGTGGAAGAGGGAGACTGAAATCGATCGCAGTGAAGTCTCAGGGTGTGAGAACAAGATCATCCAGAAGTAGGGAACAGAACCAGACCATCCAGGAAGAGGTGGATATAGAGCTGGTTGATGTTGCAGGCAAGCATTTGTCATGGTCCTTGGAGGAAGAAATTACGAAAGTAATAAAGACAGGGGTGACAATTGGTGCCATTAAGACTAGGCTGGCAAGGCCGACAACAGGACAGGCAGAGAAAACCACTCCGGTTGTTGATGTGGATGGAAACAACTTGTCATGGTGTCTAGATGAGGAAATTTTGAAAGTTATAAAAATAGGGGTTGCTCTCAGATTTGACTTTGGTAACAATGTGAGAGAGATAAGGAATGAAGTGGCTCGTCGTGAAGTGGAAAACCCAGCTAGAAGCCTACAGTAAGTAGTCTTTTGTTGTTGTTTGTGCTTGGTAGGTTTGTATTTTTTAATGATAGATTTGTCTTGGAACGTAAGAGGTTTGGGGGCAAAGGAGAAGAGGAAGGTGGTTAAAGGTTTGGTGTCTTCAATTAAACCTATTGTTCTCTTTTTGCAAGAAACAAAATTAAGCCAAGGTGACAATAAAATCCTTAGTTCAATTAGAGTTGTAGTTTTAGACAAAGGTATTTGTATGGATGCTTTGGGATCGGCTGGAGGGTTGCTGAGCACATGGAATGAGGATCTTTTCAAAGCCACAACTTGCATTTCTAATGATGGATGCCTAATTCTGATAAGAGAGTGCATTGCTTTGAAGGCTGAGGTTGCATTTTGCAATGTATATACGACTTCATCGTCTAAGAAAGAGAGAACGGATATGTGGCTCTTTATTCTAAGCAACATGAGCTCGTTTCAAATTCCTTGGTGTATTGGTGGTGATTTTAACTGTCTTAGTCTCGTCAGAGAGAATTGGAGTCAGCTGCAATAATATTTCCATAAGGAATTTCAATTCGTTCATTTTGAGCGCGAAAGTGGTGGATCTTCCGATGAATGGGTCGACTTTTACTTGGAAAAAATCGAAAGCAAAGGCAGATTGGGCTCGTTTAGACATGTTTTTACTATCTCCTTTGTTGCTTTCTTAGTTCCCAAATTTGTGGTTACATTGTCTTCCCAGAAGTGTGTCCGACCATAGTCCAATTCTTTTAGGCGTTGATAAAAATGATTGGGAGCCAACTCCTTTTCGTTTTTACAATCTTTGGTTAGAGGACAAAAAGATGATGTCAGATGCCTTGAATGGTTGGAAGTCAGGCGCTTCAGCTGGTTCAGCTGGCTCAGCTGGTTCGGTCCTTGCAACCAAGTCGAAAGCTATGAAGATGAGGTTGAAAAATTGGTCTTCACAAGTTAAACAGGGTGATTTCTCTTTGAATAATGTGGAAGCTCGAATGGTCGATATAGATAAAAGAGCGGTGGTTGTAGGCCGGTCTGATTTGTTGAGAGCTAAAAGGACAGTTGTGTTGGCAGAAATTTGGGCTGGTTTGAGGAGGGAGGAACGGATTTGGAGTCAGAAATCAAGGGTGGTTTGGTTGAGGGAGAGTGATAAGAACACAAAGTTCTATCACCTCGTTGCTAATGGTAGGCGCATGCAAAATTTCGAAGGCAATTTTAGGATTGATGGCAACCTAATTTCGGATCCATGTTTAATCAAGAAGAATGTTTTCCAGTTTTTTAAAACCAATATCAAAACGTCAAGTGGAGTAGACCAAGTTTGAGAGTAGGGGAGTGTAAGAAAATTTCGGTGATTGAGAATGACATGTTGGAAAGTGTCTTCACTAGAAAAGAGGTTTAGGCAGCTCTTAATGGTTATGACGGTAATAAGGCACCGGGTCCAGATAGTTTTATTTTGAATTTCTTCAAAACTCATTGGGGGGATATTCGGGAAGACTTTATGAAATTCATCCAGGAATTTCATAAGGACGGTTCTATAGTGAAAGATTTGAACCACACATTTTTGGCTCTTATCCCGAAAATCAAGAGTCCGGCTTCGCTTCAGGATTATAAGCCTATTAGTCTTATTGGTACCATGTACAAAATCCTAGCCAAAGTATTTGCCAACCGTATCAAGAGAGTGATAGGTTCGATTATTAGGGAATCCCAAATAGCGTTCGTTCAAGGTGGTCAGATTCTCGACAGCTTTATTATTGCAGATAAGATTATCCACAAATGGAAAAAGGAAAAGGAAGGAGGACTTGTGGTGAAGTTGAAAGCCTATGATTCGGTTGATCACGGATTTTTTGGATTCAATGATGGTGAATAAGGGGTTTGGATCAAGATGGAGAGGGTGGATTCAAAACTGTATCTTGACTCCGCTGATTTCAGTCCTAGTTAATAGGAGCCCGACTTCTCAATTTCGCTTGGAGAAAGGGTTAGGACAATGAGACTTATTGTCTCCCCTCCTATTTAATATTGTGGTGGAGGGCCTAAGTGGTATAATTACCAAGGATGTCGGCAATAGTATGTTGTAAAGTGAGGACTTAGGTGGTAGTGGTATGTGCATTTCGCACCTCCAATTCGCTGATGACACCATTCTGTTTATTAAACCTAAAATGGAATATATCCTCAATGTTAAAAGAATTCTACGATGTTTTGAGCTAGTGTCTGGTCTAAAGGTGAATTTTCACAAATCTCAGGTTGTCAGGATATGCAAAAAGGGGAATGAGAATTTGAATTGGTCTGCAGCTTTAAGGTGTAACATAGAAGAGCTTCCGATAACCTATCTAGGCCTTCCTCTTTGTGCCAAACCGTGGTCCAAAGCCTTCTGGAATCCGCTGATAGCACAAATCCAATCCAGACATGCGCCTTGGAAACGTAAGTTCCTTTCAAAAGTGGGAGACTCACCTTGATTAAATCAGTCCAAAAAAAATATCTATTTATCTCCTGTTAGTGTTTAAAATTTCGAAAAAAGTTGCCCACAAAACAGAAAAACTTCAACGAAGCTTCCTTTGGGGCGACGGTTTGGAGAGAAGGAAAATTCATGAAGTGAATTGGGTTACGGTCTATAGGAGTAAAGCTAAAGGGGTCTTAAGATTAGGAGAATGGAGATTAAAAATAAAAGCCTGCTTGTGAAGTGAGTTTGGCGTTTAAGGGTGAAACATGATTCGCTTTGGAGAAGAGTGTTGTGTGCACGGTATAAAGTGGATAGTGCTAGCTTTTCATGGAATTGGCAAGATCAAAAATATGCTTCTGTTTTTGTGAAGGTTGTCGACAGCCTTTTCAAGAATGGTGAAAGATCCCATCAGCTTCTGGTTTACGGTCTCAAGGTTGTTATAGGCAATAGTGAGAGAGCAAGCTTTTGGGAGGACATTAAGGTAGATTCTAGCACTCTTAAGGACTCTTTCCCTAGAATTTTCGCCTTAGCCTTGCTGAAGAAGGGTCCTGTTAGTTCTTTTGGCAGATGAATTGGTTCAAGTTGGGTGTGGAATGTTCACTTGAGAAGGAATTTATTTGTCTGGGAACTAAATCAATGGAATTGTTTTTGTGTTATTTTAGAGAGCTTGAAAATGCACTGGTCTGTTAACGATGCTATGGCCTAGTCGTTTAGCACAAAGGGTGTTTTTAGTGTGAGTTCTTTTGGTAGAGCAATGGGTGAATCAACGTCGAGAGAGTCGTGGCTCGAAAAATTCAGTTGGCAGGGCATTTACCCACCGAAGAATGAATTATTTATGTGGCAACTGTTGAAGAGTAAAGTGGTGGTGGGTGATGTTCTGCTCAAGTTTAGATTGTATTAAAGTGTGAATGGTTTGTGAAGGTTGTGTGAATTGGAGACAGAAACAATAAATCACCTTTTTCTTCATTGCAAATGGGCTTGGAGGCTATGGTCGATGTGCATGTCATGGTGGGATGTAAATTCTTGTTCCAACAGGTCCATTGTGGAGTGGGCAGAGGGATGGGCGATGTTATGCCCTAATAGCAGTTACAAGAGGGCCTGGAACTCGCTATTTTTTGATGTTTCTTGGTCTATTTGGGAAGCTCGTAATAGAAAGCTCTTCAAGAATGAAGAGTCGGTGTTTTCGTTGTCTATGGACGCTGTTAAACTCAAGGTCGCTTGGTGGTTTAAGTTTTTTGAGAAAGGATCGACTGATCCAATTATTTACATTCTTTTAAATCTTAGAGAAAGATGCAGTGAAGACACTAAACATGGGGTGATCAGGACAGAGACATGATCGGCCCCTACTGGAAATGTCTTGTTGTTCATTGTCGAAGGTTTGGGTCGGGGTAAACCAGGTCACGTAAGCATTGGTGGTGTTTTGAGAGACAGCAGAGGCAAGATCCTTTGCGTTTTCTCTTTGTATGTGGGGGTTTGCAATTCAAATGAAGCAGAATTGTTGGCAATCGATAAGGCAGTATCTCTTGTTTCCTCTAAATCAAATCTGATTGACAGAGAAATGATTATTGTTAGCGACTCTATAGTCGCCGTTTATTGGATCAACGGTGATGGTTTTGGCAACCTTAATCTAGTTGATAAGGTTTACGATATTCACAGTGGTTTGGAGGCCTTAGGAGGCACGGTGGTTTTTTTTAATCCAAGATCATTGAATTCTTTCGTAGACAATCTTACCAAGAGGGGGTCTAGTATGACTGAAGATTACATCATTTGGGATAATTTTTTATGTATGTGCTGCTGTTTTTGTGTGTTTTTTGGGCTATCTTTTTCCCTCTTTTCTTTTTGTTGCCCTATTATGTTCCTTTTTGTTTTAGAGTTGATTTGATCTGGGCATGATGATGTTGGTAGTCTTGTTTTAGTTCCTGTTTGTGGTTTTTTCCAGGCTATGCCTTGCTATATATTTGGCAGTTCAAAAAAAAAAAATTCAAGACATCTAAAGATGGAGAGATCCACTTCTCCAAACCATATATTTTCGTCGGAATACTTTCATAACAACATTATTTAATGTTAAGGAGAATCGAATTAATAAGATCATCTGATCCATTGCCATAATGTTTAAAGCACCACCTAACATAAAACTTTACTGTGTCCACAAGTAAGAATTCAGGCTCTATATCTTTAAAAACCATCTCGTTTCTAACCTCTCGGATCGTCCACATGATAGCGTAGAATAACAAGCGCCAAACTCTGTCATAGGTAGCCTTAGGACATAATCTCACCCAACCCTCTAACCACACTTCAATTGTCTTAGAAGGACAACAAACCACTTGCCACCAACTCATTCCTTTAAGCCAAACCTTTCAAGTCCAATTACATTGTAAAAAAATATGGTCCACTGTCTCATCCTCCCTCTTACAAAGTGGACAGAAAATACTTTCCAAGCTCCCACCATTGAATTTTTGCAACTTTTCTTTAACTATCACACGGCCTTTACTGAGTTGCCACACAAAAACTTCGGTTTTCAACGGATAAAAACCTTTCCAAATTTGATTAGAGACAACCCTAAGTCTAAGACCTCTTCTTCAAGACACTTTCTAAAAGAGCTAACAGAAAATAAACCGTTTGGATTGTGAGCTCATGTTATTGCATCGGAGATTGTAGCGTGAATGGAAGTGCACTCAAGGGAGACCTGAAAATAGCTCTATTGTTCCAATTCCCAATCAAAGTGGTGTCTTAGCATATCCACCTTCCAAACCCATTTGGCTTCCTCCCAACATCTGAAATCCTGAATATTACCATCCTTGATCATAGCAAGCACAAACATTCTAGGAAAGGCTCTATGTAATGGGATAGAGTCTCAACCAATATCGGTCCAAAATCTAGCTCTATCACCATTTTCAACCCCTCATTAAGAATTTTTCTGATTTGAATCCCTCCTCAAACAAACTATGCACCGCCTTAACAAAACAAGAGGGGGATGTACCACCACTCCAATTCCAATTTAAATCTGGGTCTGAAATGTCATACTTTGCGTTCATCACCCGCCTCCATAGAGAATTATCATCATTGCCAAACCTCCACACCCATTTAGCTAGAAGACTCTTGTTCATATCAAGAATCCTTCCAACACCAAGCCTCCCATTTTTTTTTACTCTTACAAACCAAATCTTATCCCATTAAATGAATTTTCCTTTTCTCCACCCCATACCCCCAAAAAAGGCTTCGTTGTAATTTTTCCATTTTTTTTTTTTTGCCACACCTACCGGGATTTTTAGAACCGACATATAGTACATAGGAATACTAGCAATAACCGATTTGATCAGTACCAACCTACCACCCTTACTCAAAAATCTTTTCTTCCAAGGTGCCAAACGCCCTTCCATACGATTCAGTAAGGAATTCCAAAAAACTAACGAACTTGGTCTCTCCCCAAGTGACCAACCAAGATAGGAAATTGGAAGATTAGCTTTCTTACACCTAATAACTTTAGCCCACTCCTTCAACTCCATAAGGTGTTTACTAACTCCCAACACACACGATTTGTGTAAATTAATTCTTAATCCAAACGCCAATTCAAAACAACGAAGGATCCTCTTAGAATTCAAAAGGTACTCCAATTTAGGTTCTAAAAATATAATAGTGTCATCTGCGAAAAGATGCGATATATGAACCGCATTATTGCCTAAGGGCACCTTTGATCAAATTTAAATCATAAGTTTTTTAGAATAACAAATTCAACCCTTCCACCGCCAAGTTGAATAGAAAAGGAGATAGAGGATCCCCTTGGCGAAGACCTCTTTCGATATGGAATTGAGAAGTAGAACAATAATTTACTATAACCGAAAGCATTAGGGAAGAGATACAATCTCTCATCCAATTTCTCTACCTTTTTCCAAAACCCATATTTTCCATCATATCGTCTAAGAAGGAATGGTCAACACTATCATACGTCTTTTCGAAATCCAATTTGATAAGAAGCCTCTAACCTTGTCCCTTTTCCACTTATGAACTACCTCCTCCACAACCACAAATCTATCCACTATTTAACGACCTTGAACAAAAGTCATTTGGCATTCCCCAATCACCGAATTCATCACCTTTTTCATCATATTGGCTAGCACTTTGGAAAAAATCTTATACATGGACCCAACCAAGCTTATTGGACAAAAATCCCTCATCGTTTCCAGATTCACACATTTGGGAATAAAAGCAATAAAGGTATTGTTAACCTCCTTGACAATAGAACTATCCCTATGAAACTCCTCAATAGACTTCATGAAATCCACTACAATCACTTTCCGATTATGCTTAATAAAACTTAAACTCAAACCATCGGGTCCTGGAGATTTATTACCATCGCAACTACTCACCACCGCCTAAAATTCCTCTCTACTAAACTCCTCTTCCAAGCCCTCCCTCTCCGAAACACTCAATTTTTTAAAACCTAACCCTCTCATCTTAGGCCTTTGCCACTCGTCATTCTTGAAATGGTTTTCAAAATGGAATCTAACATCCTCTCTTGCCTTCATGGGTTCCGAATATTTAACTCCACCAAAAGAAATGTCACCAATAAATTACTTCTTCTTCTTCCATTAGCCATACAATGAAAGAATTTTGAATTAGAATCCTTTTCTTTCAACCATTTAACCCTCGACTTTTGCCTCCACATTTGTTCCTCTTTTCGAAGACCCTTCCAATACTCCATAAAGAGTTGAATTCTCTCTTGTCTTAAAACTTCATTCCACCCCTCAATCAAAGCCTTTCTCTCCACTTCCGCCAACGAGGTTTCAACACAAGAAAGAGATGTTGGAGGCTTCTTACTTGTCACCAACCACTTCTTGATACAAATCTTCGTTGTTTTCACTTTTGAAGCCAACATAAATCCTTTTGACCCTTTTACATTGCATTCCGACCACCCTCTAATGGAATCATTTACCAAATCTTTATCTTCCAACCATCCGTTATAAAATCGAAATGGGCAAGGACCCCAATCCTCCTTCTTCTCCTCTATCATAACGGCATTGTGATCCGAAATGGTCTTCGAGAGCCCAATTTGTGAAATATTCAGCATCGAAGAGAGAATCACGGGAGGTAAAAGAAATCGGTCAAGTCTCGCCCATGAAGCCATCTCCCTATGATTGGACCAAGTAAAAGAAATGCCTCTCATAGGGATGTCAACCACCTCCATAATAGAAATGGAAGAATTAAAATTTCTGCAAGACACCATGTTACAACCCCTCCTTCTCTCCAAAGAATCCATCACCATGTTAAAATCGCCTCTAATACACCATGAAATTTGAAAGGAATTTCAAGGAGAAGTAATGAAATCCCAAAGATCTTTTCTTTCACTCTCCACATTAGCCTCGTATACATTACTAAATACCACTTCTTGTTTGAGCTTCACCAACTCACCCGCCAAGATTATACATCTATGATTGGAAATACAAGTTATAGCCACAAAGAAATCTTCATTCCACAAAGACAACAACAACCACTACACCCCCCCCCCCCTCCAATGCTAATCCTATTGCGTCCACAACCACCACTTTCGAAAGTCAAAAACCACCAATAGAATTATACACCCCTCGATCAACCGAAGACAGCTTGGACTCTTGAATAAAAAACATAAATGGTTTATGCTTATAAACCAAGCTTCTAACACTCCTTCTCTTCTCCCTACTACCCAAACCACGAACGTTCCAAGGCATTACTAACATTGAACAAAAAGAGAACCCGTAATCCTACAAGCAAACCATAAAAACAACTAACTGTCCATTTATGCATGCCTTGCCTCATCCTCTAGTTCTCTAGAGGCTATAATCTCACTTATTTCTTTCACCTTATTATTGAAATTGAATCTCACGGAAATTCCCGTCTCCATGACTTTAGTGACCTC
This sequence comes from Acer negundo, assembly GCA_035582765.1. Classification (NCBI taxonomy): domain Eukaryota; kingdom Viridiplantae; phylum Streptophyta; class Magnoliopsida; order Sapindales; family Sapindaceae; genus Acer; species Acer negundo. Next base: position 13,061,101 of record CM069243.1, read on the forward strand.
AACTTTTAAGTTTCATCCCTCTCCATTCACAACTTTCTCGTTAAGATCATTTGCTTCCCTAGAATTGTAGTCTGCACCCATAGCAATGTCCTTCTCAATTACTTTAACAAACTCATCCTTTAAATTTCACATGACCTTTTTAGTCGTAGGTTTAGAGGTTGAAGTACTTGGCTACCATTTCCTAGGATTATTCTTGAGACTCCTAATAACCATGTCATGGCTTTTTAGAGGAGAGTAGTCCTTCCTTCTCTTATCTATCTTGGTTCCTCCTTTGATGGTAGATTGGTAGCCACTTTTAACGACCCTCTAGTTGAACTAGAGGCATTAGGATCCTCCACCTAATCAGTCTCTTCATTTTTGTCAGCTCCGAAATCATCACCCAAATTGTTATCATCATTGTCTAACTCCATAATAGCCGATCTGTTGGTCCTCAATGAACTGCCACCTTCTCTCTCCTTACACGATCTCACCTGGTTTTCCTTCTCTGAACCATCTAAAATCACTTGCAGTTGAATCCCTGAATGTAAACTCGAGTCCTCAACAACCTTTTGAAAAGGGCTTTCACACTTACCATCTTCCAGATCAGTTTCTAAGACCATGGAATCACTAAGACCCCATTTGATGAATCTTCCAAGAAGGCCGAATGGGAAAAATTGGACTCCACATCTTTCGACATGTCTATAACAGGGTCTCTTGAATGGGCTCTAGTTGCTATAGCATTGGAGTCCATAAGCTCATCCCCTGAATCCAGCCACAATGCTTAACTATCTTATCATCCATCTTCTCCTTTTTTGAAAAGCATTCCCCTTTCCACCTCATCACATTTGAAAAACCAAATCATGAATCAGATGATGAGGACGTTTGGAATCTCTTTGACCAAAATATCTACTCTTTTGGCCCTTGTTTTTCTCAATGATCAGCTTTGATTACCTAATAGGAATAGACATTGCCTTCAACTTAAGCTTTCTAACCCACTTTTTTTCCCTTTCACACCGCCACATTTCTCCACCTCTGTTTTCTCTTCATTTAGCCTCAAATGGTAAAGTTTAACTCTCACCCCACCCCTATCTTCTTTTGCTCCACCCTTCTTGTGAAAAATATGATCATATGCACCTCTATTACCTAACTCGGGCCAAGCTAAGCACTGACCTCTTCCCATATAGTCTGACATGTCCCTATCTCTTTGTGGCTCTCCATCAAAAACATCTTCATAACTCTTTTTACCTATCTTGCTGATCGGCATCTGGTTTTCCGATGACATAGTCATTCCACCCTCCTCGGTATTATCTTCAAACCGCAGAAAATTGTTAACCCAACTGTAATGTACCAGTTCCGAATCTTCTTCCACCTTGATATAGAACGCTTCTGAATCCATTTGCACCTTGATTTTATGAGGCTGAAACTTCTTGTTCGGAATCAAAGCCAAGAACCTACCTTTGTCCAATCTAAGCCTAAGAGAAGTTTCATCTTCAACCCCGATGCATTCACCAATCAAGCCTCCTAGCCTTTTAAAGAATGAAACATCTCAATAAAACATTGGAACTCCGATCGCCTTTAGCCAAGCTAATCTGGACCGTGGAATGAAAGCTTTGGACCACCTTGACATGGATGAAAATACCTCATCCCATAAAATATGTTCTTCATTAACCAATCCCTCTCAAATTCCGACTCAAATACCCACATTATGCATTTGTCTCCCAAAAACTTTAAAGAGAACTAGAACCCTTTATCAATCAGCCTCATGTTAACACTTGAGATGTCTGAAAACTCCTTCAACACACCCACTGCGCACTTCGATAACCATGAATCCACCGATAACTAACGCCTCCATGCCATAGCTAATCCTCCATCAGCACCATCTCCCTCTTCAGACTTTTGCTGTTCCTTTCCTCTAACCACCTTCTTGCTCACTACCCTTCTTTTGTTCCATCCATAAGACGTTATCTTCGATGTGATAGGCCAACCATACACATGCATACCATTGACCATTGATGCCACCTTCAGTCCTTCAATTGATGTATCAAATCTGAAAAAAGCATAACCATACTTCCTCGAGTTGTTCTTGGGAGATAGAAAGGCATACCTCACTCTACCAAATGGTTTGAATATACCCCATAAACCCATCACATCCACTTGATAGTTCAAGTTATCAATGAATAATTGAATACTGAAGGTAATTTGTCTCTGAAATCCTTCCTCACGTTATGCTTGAAACCAAAACCACTAACCTTATTTTCACCAAGCAAAAATCCAGAGCCTCTCTCATACTTTCTCTCTCATCGTTTTTTTTTAAATAATGTAATAATTATAAATAAAAAAACACACACATATATATATATATATCAAACGGAGAAATTCTCTCCACAAAAGGCTAACCTTAACCGATAAAACTTGTTTTTCAAAATTCCTCACAAGGAAGTTACAACACATTAATATGATTTTGTATAGATGCAGCTCAGAAATTAAGAGGTTGAAGTAATCAGTAATGTATATAGTGTTGGACCATGTAAATGTAATCATGATATTTTAAACAAGAATAAAAAATCAAAATAATAAATAATGATTAAAATTCGAGATTAATTGCTTTGGGAAGCGATAATAGGGAAATGATAGAAGATAGATGATGGTATATATGGTCAACAAAACGGAAGTCGTCATGCCAAGTTTTCCGAAACTGATGTTTCTAGCTTGAGTGTTAAATTTTCTTCTTCTTAAAAATGCCCTTTAAAGAAACTATGTACTCAAAACTCATTAATGAGGTGAACGTTACTAAAGGAACGGCACGCCATTCATTTTACTCTTAGTAGCTGTAAGGTGACCGCTCACAACTCAAATTCAAATACTTCAATCTTTCGGGTAAGAATCTAAACAAATGTGGAGAAACTCCATATAACTATTCTTATTTCTGATACCATATTAAGTAATTTATGTATCTAAAAAAAATTAAGTTTGTAAACGGTATAAGGCTGGTCCGATGGTAAACTCATCACATCCGCACCTTGAGGTTGCGGATTCGAATCCTCTCCCTCTCCAAAAAAAAACCATGAATTTATATAGTAGTGTAATACTTATATATATATATTCAATTTTTCTATTGTCAATTTGTTCTGATATAAAATATATCAGGACGAAGAATGTGGACCATTAGATTTACATACTTTGACTCAAAGTATATACACTTATCAAAAAAAATTTATAATCTATGATCTACACTCTTCATCCTGATATATTTTATATCATGACGAACTGGCATTAGAAATACTATATATATATATATATGTGTGTGTGTGTGTGTGTATATAGGTATGTAACCATCGGCCAATGCAGTTTTTTGACGAAGGACACTCATTCAGCCTAGTAATATTAAATCCAGGATAAATCCAGGATAATATGTCACGAGATCTTTAAAATTTGAAGTGAAAAGGAAGTCTTGGTTGATTATTTGATCATATATAATGCATCTTATCACACATCTTATCACATCATACAATATATAGATAGTCAATCACGTACTTTTATTTCAATATCACATAACATAATTTAAATGAAAAATACACGAAGCATCCCAAATTCTCAGTGTATCCAAGTTAATTTCTCTCGAAATATAGACCACAAGATGACCAAAATTGTTGAAGAGAGTGCATGAGGTACCGGAAAGGCAGGAGGAGGGCATATATTATAAGCCATCAGCTAATTGTGGTGGTGATACTGAACAGTACTAATGCTGTAATGCACTAATAATTAATAAATGCGTTAAAATAGGGTTTCGATTTGTTCTCCCCCAACATGCTAATAGTACGGAAGCATTAAAATTTGAGTTGTTTCCCACTTAGAGAATTCAGATTTTGGTGCAAGTTGATTGTTTTTTACTCGCAAAAATTCAGGTGACGGTTGTGTATTCAAACTCTTTAAGATTCTATTCAGGTGCCAAACTGACACTGACTCCATCAACATTCAGAATTTTAGGCAGCATTGGAGGGTCACTGATTCTGCAGCTAGCACTTGCACACTATCACCAACCTGGAAATCCTGCATACTTGCCGATGCCTCGGTAAACATGACTTGCCAGAGAAATTATTGTAATGTTAGGCTGTCCAAAATATTTATCTAAAATCATGCCTAAATAATGTGGCATGTGAGTTGTCAATATCATATTACTCCCAACATAATCTCTCGATTTACATAATCTTAACAAAACTCACATACCACATCATATGAGCTTGATTTAATTTGAACAAATATTTTAGGCAGTCTAACATTACTCCATTTCAAATTATTTGACATAGATAGCAAATCAATGTAAATAGTTTCATATCATGACATAGATAGCAAATCAATGTAAATAGTTTCATATCATGACATGCCATAATATTAATTGGTGTGGTGCATAAGATTGTCCATCTAAATTTCTCTTCGGAACTACAGTATATAGAGAACTTACTTTTATTCTTCTTCTTCTTTTAACATCTTTGATTCAACATGACTAAAAAATAAAAATAAGTTATTTATACTAATAAAAATAAAAACAATTCATTCCATTAATTTTTTTCAACTTTTCTTCAAATTCATTTCATTCCTTAAATCCATTAATTTGAGAAAAGAGTTTGTTGGATGTTGGTCGATTGCTTTGGTTGGTTCATGGATTTTATTGGTTTTTATTGAATCAGATGAGGATTTGAACATCATTATTTTAAAAAAAAACAAAAAAAAAAACAAAAAAAACAAAGCAATCAAAACAAAAATTGTAAAAAAAATCGAGCATCCACAACAGAGCAAATCGATTGGGTCTCCTTTAGACTTTAGTGATGTGGTCCTTGACTGATTTTAAACACGAGTTTTAAAGATGTTCCCTATTATGATGGATAAAAAGAAAAAGGAAAGAAATACTAACAAATTGTCTATGATATTCCAGGAATTAAATTAACCATACGTTGAAATTGAATAACATTTTAAAACAAAAAAAAAAAACAAAAAACAAAAAAAAACAAAAAAAACAAAAAAAAAAAAAATTAGTTAACTGTATAGAAAATTTTTTTTTTCTGTACAAAATTGAGGGTTTGGCTAGTTAACAGCAATATTAGGGGGTATTTTAATTTGAAGTTAGGTCAATCAAAATGCACGTGCAGCAGACACAATCCCTAATTTCTTAAATGTTCAAGCATTAAGTGCTACACTAATTTCTTCATGATAAGATATTATCAAGATCTACCTTTAAAAATTTATTTATTAAATTAATTATAATTATGATAAGATGAGGTTGGTCAGACGGTATGCCCCTTACATTTACATCACGAGTTGTGGGTTCGATTCTCTATTCTTCACTGAATCTTCACTGAATCTAGAATTATAGTAATATTTCAAAGTAAAAAATTAACTATAATTACATCTCAAAAAAAATTAACTATAATTAATTAATACCTCATAATCTATACATCCTTATCTCTTAATGATTGTTTTTTTCACTTCCTTGAAATTTGAAAAAGCAAAGGTGCAATAAAAGTCCCTTAAATATAAGTCCACTCAGCTTCCTAATTTTATTCAACATGAGCAAAAAAAATATGCAACCAAATTATTATTATTTAAAATATATATATATATATATATATATAAGCTAAAAAGGAGCTTATACAGAATCACTTAGAATATACTGAATGCCCTAATTGAAAAGGAAGTTAAGCATGTGATTAAGATGCAAATGTGTGACTCTCCCAAAGCACTTATAATTAATTAGTTTGTCAAATTTATAATATATTTAGATGATCAGTCAGTGGCTGCAATCCCACAGCTTAACTCACATTAGCTATCTACAAAGCTGAACATTCTACCGATTCGTCAGGAATTTCTACCATCTCTGCAAAGGAAGAATCGCACCAAAGCTTCTGTGATGGGAATCACTTGATCGACATTTTTTATTATTATTATTTAATGGTACAGCAATCCCACAGCTCATGTTACATTAGAAAGTTGAACTTTCTACTGTCATCAAAATTAACTAATTAATTTACTTAAAATGATTTAAGTATTATTTGAATCGAGATCTATAAAGAAATTGGGTCAGATTCATGAATCAAGTTTAGTTATAACAAGTCCATTAAAAAAAAAGTTAACTTATCAGTAGAATAATCTAAATCCTGTGATGTGAATCATTTTCGACTTTTATTTTGATAACCCCTTCATATATATATATATATATATATAAGCACAAATGTGCAGTTAGTATTCTTTCTTAAAGATCTCTCCTGTTACTTTGTAATCATATAAAATCTTGATAAAGAAATTCATTAATTTGAAAACAGAAAAAAGAAATCGATCACTTTCATCTATATTTAGAATAAATCTCCCGAGAGATAATAAAATTATTTATTTTCAATTTTCACTACAAGTTAATTAGCCATTAGAAATTTAGAACCACTAAAATGAAGTAAACTTTCTCTTCATCAAATGAATTTGTACTTGAGAAACAATTGATTCAGAAACATATATGGGTTTAATTTGGATTCATCTGAAAAAAATAATAAAATAAATAAATAAATAAACCCTAAAAAATTCTAAAACTTTCACATTTCCATATTTGTGATGTATGCTTTTGATGTTGTTGAAGAGTCAAAGTGTCAATGGGAATCACATGCTCTTTAAAAGAGAGAAAAGAGAAGAGTAATCAGTGAACCCAACTTCAGTTCACTTGTTGTCTTGTATCATGTATGCACATTGAATTAAGAGTTAGGTCACACGTGAGCCGCACGTACGATGAAGTAGCTTGACAGCCTTGTACATCTGTCTTCATGCATCAAATTCTTCTACTCCTTACTCCTTAATCCTTTCTATATATTAATTTGACGTTCGAGTCTCAAAAGTTCACTTTGTTTCTACTTTCTAGGTTCATGACTGTAAATGTTCAATTTGCTCGAGGATGGCTCTATTGGCACCCATGAAAATACTTGCCACACCCCTATTTTTAATAATAAAAAAATATTACTAAAATACCTAAAAATAAAATTACTTAAAAGGATAGGATGATTTAAAATGATAATTCAAAATCGTTTAATTTCTAGTTAATTGCACATTACCTCTTAGTATACATGGTATTACACCTTCACTTCCACATTAGTGGTGAAGGTTCAAATTCCACTATATACATTTTACAAATATGTGTAGAGAGTTTCCTATAACACCGGTTAAAATTTAATTTTATGGCAAATTTTATATTTAGTGGTTTGAGGGGTGTTGGTTAATTCAGGTTGGGTATAAGTCACCCCGCTCCAAATGGGTTCAAGAGACAGAAATCGAAAACCCATTTGGAGCGCAGGTCAGATAAAGAGTACCTTTCCCCAACCGATTTCATGTATGAGGTACGTTGATCCGGTCCTAATCCAATTCGTTGTCATCTTGATAATGACACTTTTTAAATTAAAAATAAAAGCATGATCATTCTTTTACTTGAAACATTCTAATAAGTTGGAAAACAAAAAGAAGATGTTTTGCAATTATAAGGAGCGAGTGAATCACAATTCACATGGTTGTGTAAAGAACGTTCGTGCAGACTGATAATATGTCAAAAAAGCAACACCACACGATCAAATACATCTTCTTCAAAATCTTGTGTATAAAAAATAAAATAAAATAATACTAGAATGATGTTTTACTATTTTAGTTATGATACTGTAAAAGTTTAGAGAGAAATCTGAGATATTTTATTCTTCTCCGTATGGAGGTAATTTATAGGTAATACAGGAGTGAGAATCAAGTAAATGATCTCCTAAAATCAATACTATGATCTCCTATAATCAAACTAGTCAACTATACAATTAATTTACAATCAAATCAAATATCCTACATTAGGATAGTCAACAATACAAATCTTCTAAATTAATAACGAATATCCACACCCCACCCCCAACACACACCCCCCTCCCCCCAGTTGGGCAGTATATGTTGATCATGCCTAGCTTGGAACACAACCCTTCAAATGATGCTCTTGGTAGAGCCTTCGTAAACACATCAGCTATCTAAGAATTGGTAGGTGTGTAACTTAACTTGACAGACCCTGCTTCTATTTTTTTCTTTGATAAAATGTCGGTCTATCTCCACATGTTTTGCTCTATCGTGATGAACTGGATTCTTAACTATGCTAATAGTTGCTTGATTATCACACAACAGTTCCATTAGTGTAACCATAGGAACTTTGAGTTCACTCAATAGTTTTTGCAACCAAATTCCCTTACAAATTCCATGAGTCATTGCTCGAAATTCTGCTTCAGCGCTGCTACGAGAGACCACAGACTGTTTCTTCCTCCGCCAAGTGACCAGATTACCCCAAACATAGGAACAGTACCCAGAGGTAGACCTTTTGTCTACAGCTGAACCAGCCCAATTTGTATATGTGAAGATTCTCACACATCTATCCTCACTTTTCTTGAAATAGATACCTTGTCCTGGTGTTATTTTCAAGTACCTTAGAATTCTCAAAACTGCTCCCATATGTTCTTCATTCGGATTGTTCATGAATTGACTAACCGTGCTCACGGGGAAAGCAATATCCTGTCTAGTGTGGGACAAATAAATCAATTTCTCCACCAACCGTTGATACCTTCCTTTGTCCACCGGTGGACTTCCGTTTTCAAGGCCCAACTTTATTGAATAGTCCATTGGTGTATCGGCTGGCTTGCAATCTGTCATCCCAGTTTCTTTGAGCAAATCTAGATATACTTCCTCTGATTTATGCAAATTCCTGCTTTTGATCTTCCAACTTCCATTCATAAGAAGTATTTCATACTTCCTAGATCCTTGATTTCAAACTCCTTGGCTAGGAAGGACTTTAACCTCTGAATTCCCTCATCACTGTTACCAATAATAATCATATCATCCACATACACAATGAGTATAGTAATAACACATGTGGCATGATGAACAAACAAGGTATGGTCAACTTGACATTGAGTATAACCAAACCTTCTTACGGCTTGACGACACGTCGTTGCGGTGTCTGTCAAAAGATAAACAATTAAGTTCGACCTCGCTAGCACGCGAGTTATAGAAACTAGCACAGCGGCAAGTGAGGATATCGTTCCGCAGGGAGGTGAAATTCATCAACCGTTACTGATTCTAGCTATTATTACAACACGCCGAGCGGATTCGTGTGTTGCAGGTTTAGAAAAGTGTAAATAATAATATAAATAAATTATAAATTACATAACATAATATTTACAAGGATAGGATGGAATGGAGAGATAGCATGAAATGTGGTTACACTAGAGAAATGATTCAACCGTGACACTCCTCTTAATTAAGTACTAGACTCACTTAGTCCATCAATGTGCAAGTATATAATAGACTCGTGTCCCCTTAATTGATCTCTAATCTCTCTCGAGTCTTAGAAATCACATCCACACATATGTATAGATTCATTAAGTACCGTGTGACACAAATAAGAGTCATGTATGCTAGCCTAGTGATCTCTCAACTTTTTGGTCAAATACATTGGTTATTTCGTTAGGCATGTAATGTGCAACCATATGGTCTATACTACAACCAATAATTCATCCACGAGGCTAACCTAATATGGGATGGCAACTAAGTGAAAGCACTAAGAATACGAGATACCCGTATAACAAGAATGTTATATGCTCGTGTCCCCTTAATTAATCTCTACCCTCTCTCGAGCGACATAGAGATTACATTCATGCATAAATGCTTGAATTCATTAAGGACTGTGGGACACACACATGAGCTCTACACGTCAGCCTAAATATCATTCACAAGGTGACTAACCGAGTGAAAGCATTAAGCAATGAAATACCCCTATAACTACACGAGCACAAGAGGAATTCAATTTGTCTTTACTCTAGATACGGATTCGGTTTTATCAATCTTCCTAGGATGGCTAAAAATGGGAAACAAGTCCACCTAACACTAATGTCCATCAATGTAATTGTTAAACATTAAGAACATTCAAATGAATTAAGGGTTCTCCTCTTGACTTGGGAATTTTCCCTAAATCAATTTATCACCAATTCCGGCCAATGATGGGCAAATGTGTCTTAAAAAGACCCATTAAGTACAAAGATGTGAACCAAAGCCAACTTAGCAACTAAATGCATAAACTAGCATTTTTTACTCTTTGGAGATAAAATCTCTAACACTCAAATCATTCAATAAATGATATTTTGGTCATCCATTAACATACAAACAATCATGGGAAGTTAAATTACATTACTCCTACATTAAATTACTCTACTCCTAATCACAATCATGCATACATATCAATTTCTAACCTCTACAAACATAGATATTGAAATTAAAGCTTAAATCATGAAATTAACAAAGAGTAGAACAAAACCCAACCAAATTTAAGCACAAACGATATATATAACACAAGTGTAGGTTTACAAAACTCCCCAAATCGGGGTTACACATCAAAGATACAAGAAATTACAAAGAAATGAGTAAATTAGAGCAAATCCTTGAAGACAATCCTCCAAAGTTACTCCATAGCTTTCCCAGCTCAAAATTGCTCCTAATTCCTTGAAATTTCGTCTAAAATGGATGGATGAAGTGAGAAAGGGGTGGTGGAGATATATGGTGAGCTCCTATGGAGGAAGAACCTCCATGGGAGCATGGGTCTCTCCTTTATTGGGTGGAAAAAATGATTTAGATGAAGAAGATGAAAGAAATTGGTGTTTGGCATGAAAGAGAAGAAGAGAGATGTTGGGTGATTGAAGATATACCCAAAAGAATGAGAGAAAATGGGATATTTATAATGGGGAGGTTAGGGTACAAAAATTAGGAGTGAAAAGACAAGTTTACCCCTCTTAAAATGCCCTAAAAAAACGCAAGTCAGGTGCAGGTCGTAATACAGGTCGTAATACGTCTCGTAGTACGCTTCGACGAAACTGTTTGACGAAACTCATTTGGACATACTGCAGAAACTCGCGGTACACAAATTGGCTTAACGTGATACACTTCGACGTCCCCAACCGCGAAACTTGGTAGATTCACTTATGTTAGATTTCATGGTACGTCTCGTGGTACGCTTTAACAAAACGTACCACGAAATGCCTTTTGCTCAATTGTCGCAACTTGGTGCATCTTGCGGTACGTCTCGTGGTACGCTTCGACGGCGACTTTGACAAAAGTTCACAGAATCTTCATTTATCGCAACTCTAGTGCATCTCACGGTATGTCTCGTGGTACGCTTCGACGACCACTCTGACGAAAGTTCCCAAAATCTTTATCATGCTATTTCACAGTTCGTAACAGGGTACGCTTCGACGAGGCGTACCGCGAAATCTCATTTTGCCCTCCAAAATGCGTTTCGGCCTGAAAACACCCCGTTTCTGCTCAATAATTTCCCAAAACAAAATGAACCTGCACAATGCGCACAAGGCTCACAAAACATATTATATTCAAAAAAACACTCGAAAACGAGGACAAACGATAGGAAATGGAGACCTTAAAAAGTGTATAAATCATTCCGATCACGGCTTTAGTGAACCTTTCAAACCATGCTCTGTACTGTTTTAACCCATACAAAGACTTTTTTAACTTACAGACTTTGTCTCTGTACACATTTTCCAAACCTAGAAGACCTTCCATATAAATTTCCTCGGTTAATTCTCCATTTAGGAAAGCATTCTTTACATCCATTTGGTGAAGCTTCCGGTTGGAATTAACTACTAGGGATAGAAGAACTCTGATTATGTTTAGTTTGGCCACCAGAGCAAATGTCTCCTCATAATCAGTCCCATAAGTTTGTGTAAACCCTTTAGCCACCAGTCTGGCCCTGTAACGTTCTACACTGCCATCTGCTTTATGTTTCACTGTGAAAACCCATTTGCACCCAACAGCTTTCATACCCTTTGGCAATTCTGTGATTTCCCAAGTTTTATTACTCTGAAGTGCTCTTAATTCCTCCATCACTGCATTTTTTCACTCTGGAATTAACATGGCCTCTTGGCTTACCCTTCGGTAATTCTATGATTTTCCATATTTTATTTCTCTGAAATGCTCCTAATTCCTCCATCCCTGTATTTTTCCACTCTGGAATTAACATGGCCTCTTGGATGTTTGCTGGAATAGACACTTGAGAAATATTGTGAGCAAAAATTTAGTAACCAGCTGAAAGGCCGTCGTAGGATATGTACTTACTCAAAGGGTAAAGAGGTCTTGCTTTACACTCTCTAATCGGTCTCCTTAGGGCAATTGGTACTTCTGTATCTGAAGGAATTTTCTCACTGATCTGGTTAGTATTTTGGATTGTGCTAAGATCACTCAATGGTTCAATATTGTGATCAGATATATGGACCAATTCCGGTTGAGGCTCTTGGTCATGCTGGGATACAACCTTGTCTGGTCCATCTTTATTTTCCTTCGGCCTCCTCGAGTAAACAATAGGTTCTGCTTGTGTTTGTTGTTGATTGGGAGACATATTGGACTCAAAATGAGGTATTTCAGGCACATTAGGAAGTTGAGACTCACTGATCAGACTAGAAGACCCTATAGGAGATAAACTCACTTTAGGCACATTAGGAAGGTGAGACTCACTAATCGGACTAGAAGACCCTATAGGAGATGAACTCGCACCAGGAGTTTCTTGGAAAACATGACTATGAGGGTCACCAATATCAAAAAACTGAAATTCATTTTCACTCCTCCCCAGAATTTTATTTTATGGGAAGAAAAGTTGATCTTCAACAAAGGTAACGTCTAGAGAAATATGAATCTTTCTAGTTTCTGGGTTATAGCATTGGTATCCTTTTTTAGTAGGAGAATAACCAAAAAACAAACACCTAACTGCTCTAGGATCAAGCTTACCCATGTAATGTGGCTGAATATGCACAAACACTGTGCAACCGAAAACACGGAGAGGAATGGTTGATATAAGTTTTGTGTGAGGATATATGTCCAGTAGGGTTTGACATGGAGTTTTGAAGTTTAATACTCTAGAGGGTTGCCTATTTATCAGATATACAGCTGTGAGAACAACCTCACCCCAAAAACGACTTGGCACCTTCATACAAAACAGCAAGGACCTGGTTACCTCTAACAGGTGACGATTTTTTCTCTCAGAGATCTCATTTGTTGAGTTGTATCAACACATGAGGTTTGGTGAACAATCCTCTCACTAATGAAATACTCTCCCAACCCTTGGTTGACAATCTCTCTCTCATTATCTGATCTGAACACTTGAATTTTGGTTTGAAATTGATTTTTAATCAATGAATTAAAATTTTTAAAAATATTGGTGACCTCAGACTTTTCTTTCATTAGAAAAACCTATGTGACTGATATGATCGTCAACAAATGAGACAAACCATTTTGCCCCAGTGATATTAGGGACTCTGGAGGGCCCCCAAACATCATTGTGAATTAATGCAAATGGTTTGGAGGCTTTGTAGCTATTAGGATGAAACACAGAACGAGTATGCTTTGATAACTCACAAACATCACAATGAAAATCTTTTAAACTTTTAAGAAATAAGTCAGGAAACAACTTCTCTAGATATAAGAAATTAGGATGTCCTAACCTATAGTGTCATAACATAATAGCGCTTTCTTTATTGGACTTAGACGTAGACTCGGACATTGACTCAAGGGAAAAAATCTTGGACTCAGCGGAATGACCTTGTATACCTTTAGAAGTTTCGGCCTTAATGATATAGAGACTAGATTGTATCTCAGCAGTTCCAATTGTCTTCCCCAAAATCATGTCCTAAAAGACATAATAAGTGGGAAAAAATTTTGACACACTTTTTATCATAAGTGAGTTTTGATATAGATAGAAGGTTACAATCTAAATTGTGAACATATAGCATAGATTGAAGAGTTAGAGTGTTTGAGATAATCACAGTACCACACCCTGTGACTTTGGACAGAGAACCATCTTCAATTTTTACATTATAGTTACCTTGACATAGCTCAAAAGTACTAAACACACTAGCATCACCTATCATGTGGTCAGTTGCACCTGAATCCACAATCCAAGACCTTGGGACCTTCTTTTTCACATTCAATGCAGTAAAGAAGGTACCTTTAGTAGCAACAGACCCAACACCACCCACTGAGGCATTTAAACTTGAAACCATTTTCTGCAGTTGATCCACTTGCTCTTGAATGTGTACAACTGTTCCAACACCTTCATTCCCACTGGCTATGTAACCTTTTGTATCTCTGTCACCATAATTCTTAGTCTTCCACTGGAGATAGTTTTTACCAGTCAACTTGTGACCGGATATGAGCAAGTGAGAGGATGTCTGGTTAGAGCCTCCCTTTCGATTGTTGTTAGAATTAGAAGGAACTGAACCAGAAAAATCTTTTGAAGAGGATCTATGAGACATGCTAAATTATTTGAAGATCTACCTGTCGGGAATAACACTAGGAAAAAAATATATAGAGTTTACTGCCAGAAAGAGCAGTAGGGAGATATAGGTTTTGCTGTCGGAAAGAGCAGTATGGAAATATAGGGTTTGTTGCCGGAAAGAGCACTAGGAAAATATAGGGTTTATCTCGGGTTCATAGGCGACTTTGATACCATGTAAAAGTTTAGAGAGAAATCTGAGATATTTTATTCTTCTCCATATGGAGGTAATTTATAGGTAATACATGAGTGAGAATCAAGTAAATGATCTTCTAAAATCAATACTATGATCTCCTACAATCAAGCTGGTGAATTATACAATTAATTTCAATCAAATCAAATATCCTTCATTAGGATAGTCAACTATACAAATCTCCTTAATTAATAACGAATATTCTAACATAATTACAATCCCTAAGCGATATGAAAAGAACAATCAAATCTCTAGAAACTAGGAAACAGAACAATAAATGCTAAGCTACTAAATTATTACTTGGAATTCCACGTATACATAATTTTTCTTTTTCAAATCAAAATAAAAAGGCACCAACATTTCAATTTGATGATCAATTACTTTTCAATTGAGGTTCCTTTTAACTCGACATAATAACTGGAACTTAATATGCTTGAAAGAGATTGAACATATAGCAGTAGCCAGTAGGTTAACCAGAAAAATAATAAGCAACATCAAATTGTTTTATTTCTGGATTCTTTTGCAACATACATAAAGAAAAAATACAAAAGAAAATTATATAAACACGAGTTCGTCAGGTAAACATTCTCAAGACATTAAGCTTCATATCTACTCAAATAATGGTAATAGCGGATGCTACGTGTTCAAGTTTCTACACGAAACAATTGACTGAACAAAAAAAAAAGGCAGAAGACAGGAGGGAAATCATGTTAATTCCAGCTTCAACTAAAATAATTAATATTGGAAATGCCTTACAATAGCCATAGTTCATTTTCACTATAAACTATAAACTACTAAATTGGGATCTACTTCTATTAACAAATCAAAACAAAATTGTAATAGGCTTATTACTACTACAAGTGGTTGGTTACTATTATACACAGCTTAAAGAAACATATTGGTCATCAACTTACCAACCATAAATAGGATTTTCTACTCGTGGAGGCAACAGATTCAGGTCTTTACAGTGCTGCTTGTCATAGTCCCGTGTACCAGGTACAGCTCCAGTACAGAGTCTAAGAAACTCATTCCCTGTGAGACAGTAGTGAGCAAACGCTAACCCTCCATCAAACATCTCTGATAAGTTAGGCATTGAAACCGACTTTTTGATCATCTTTCCGTTACTTCTGCTCAATTTTGCATCATCTTTATCATTATTCAAGAGTTTTTCAAGATCAGAGAATTCGATAAATCTCTGGGTGGCAGCCTCCCATGACAGGTTATATCTTTGCTCAGGAGTAAGAGGATGAGGCTCATTTGCCAATGCCTCTTTCACTCTCGCAACAAAGTCTTCGGATGATTTATAAGTCAAACAGTTCGGAAATGACCTAAAGAACTCGTTTGATGGGTGATCTGCACATATGACAAATTTTCCCATGGCAAGTGCTTCAGCGGTAGCAGTGCAGAGCACATCACTAATACTAGGATTTATAAAGACTTTGTACCTGCAAGCAAAGAAAAAAAAAGTGTACAAAAGAAAGGAGAAAAATCAACAAACAGAAACTCACTAGGACACACACATGCACACATATATAGATGCAATGATGCATATATGAACACAAGTTCAGTTTTTGGTTTTGCAGTGTTTATTTCCATGGAAATCATTAGCAACAGAAAACAAGTTATTTATCTAGCTCAATAGAGAAGATCACCACTTGTGATTTTACGATTGAATTAATTCTCTTTGGATATTTTTTTTACTTTCAAGATAAAGAGTTTCTCTCTATGTTTTTCATTATTTATTCAACTGTTTTTAAAAGGTTCTCAAATAAAAAACTCCTTTCAGGAAAGGGTTTGTAGAATAAATGAAGGCTCTCAAAAGATCCTTACCCATGAAGTGAATCATCCGCATGATCTCTTCCTTTCTGAAAATTAAGATTTAAATCCAAATTTCTGGCAGTACTCTGAACTTCGTGTGCATCCTCTCCATTACCAAAAACATCCAAGTTGAAACCATCAAGATCTTTCTTATGCTTTGCTAGCAAATCAACCAATTCCCTGTATCCCTTTGCCCAGACCATCTTACCCAAGAAATATGCTCCTTTTGAGAAGGCTTGCTGGCCTTGTTCCCTTTCTGCAGCGACCTTATCACCAATTTTCAAGAATTTTGGATTTACACCATGTACATTGCAAATCATCGACTTTGGTAAATCTTGGGTGGCAGCTGAAAGGCGAAGAACCTAAGTAGTGAACACAGATAATTAGATCTCACAACACAATAAACACCTGATAAATTTTATTTAGGAAAAGTGATAAAACCAGAAATGCACGTTACCATGACTCATACGTTAATGACAAGCTAACATCCGACAAATTTGACATACCTTGTGGCAGTATGCTCTTGTGACCCAGTTGTTTATGTGTTTGACAAAGAAAGCTTGGAGAGCCCCATTCTTCTCCCTCTTTATATATTCCAAGTAATTTGTGTGGACAACACCAACAACATGGTTGAATTTATCAGTCCAGCGCCTACCATGATGGTACCAATTCAGATGTTCAGGTTCTTCTAGAATTGCAATGTCAGCATCCCTTGATGGAATAAACTGAGAAGTATCTCCAGTTGGTATTATACTACGCCTTTCTTTTGAGAACTAAGAGAAAGAAAAAAAATGTCAGACACTGAGTATACACAGTCTAATCAATATGACATGTAATCCCTCTAAGAGCTACCTTTCCTGGATAAAAGGAGATTTTAAAATCAGCCTTAAAGCCAACCCTTTCCTCGAGCCAGTTACGTATGTAGTTTTCCTGCTCTTCCGGTGAACCAAAAGTGACATTGTTGGGATAAACTAATTCTTGATCCGACTTACAAAGCCAGGGAACCAAGAGTGTGACATTTTGTTGTGCACTCCTTGCTAAATATGCTGCCCGAAAAAGTGGATTTACAGCTGTTCCTGTCATCCATGGAAGACTAGCAGTTGTGACAATGGCAACATGCCTTTTGTTGTCTGTCGGGTCATTCTTTGCAAAGTCTGTCCAGAAGCCACCTTCATAATGATGTCCTGTACTTTGAAGGACGCTAGCTATCCTTAAATCCAATTCATCATTTATGTTATCACTCTCAACAACGGAGGTTTCTCCAGCTGATAGTGAGCGTGAGAGGAGTTGATCTTTACGTTTGCTACACAAGCTTTCCACTATTTTGTCACATATATCTGACATCATATTCAAAGCACAATTAAATTTAAAAGCCACGTCATTGTCAACAAATATTCAATGAACTAAATTTCCAGAAATGTGGAACCTACCATGCTGATATATTAATCAACAAGAGAAGGAAAGCATGTCAAATATTAATTGCATAATGGAGAGGGAATATCAAGAAAAAAATAATTTATACCGGTGTTTTTTATAATAGTTATCTCCAACAACTAAGATACTAGATTAATTCAAGGATGACTTCTTTCTAACTCTTAAAAGTAATGGAATGGTCTGAACATCCGACACTATTGTGTTTATAAGCAATATACTAAAGAATATAAGGCAGAGGAGAGGGAAGAGTTTCAGGATTCAACAGTGTAATCTTATGAAAAAATTGCATAAGATTACATAAATAAAAGGTCATCCTACAATATGACTACAAAATCATTTGAATTCTCTCCAGTAATCAGTCTTACAAAAGGTAAAAGGTAGAATTGTTCATGTTTAAGGTCCATACACAGCCATCTGACCTAAACTTGATTCCCTTTACACGGCCATCTGACCCAAACTTGATTCCCTTTACAGGCCACTATCTTTAAACTCCCAAGCCCTAATTACTTTAACCACCAATTAAGCTCCCAAGCCCTTTACGCGGCCATCTGACCCAAACTTGATTCCCTTTACAGGCCACTATCTTTAAACTCCCAAGCCCTAATTACTTTAACCACCAATTAAGCTCAAGACTTACTGCATACCAAAGTTAATAGTACAACAAAAAGCAATGTTTTAAAAAAGCATGAGACGGTTCGAAGCGTTTTGTCCTAATGAGGCAAGGAGGCGTTTGAGATTTGAGTAAGGTGTTGACGTCGTTCTTTTTTTCTTTTTTTGAAGCAGAGGTGTTTTTCGTTTGATTGAGTGTGAATGGAGGCTGTGAGGGTTTTTTAAAATTAATTCTAATTTAAACAAAAAGCTCAAACCAGTGAGTTTTGAGAAAAAAGAAAAGCCCAAAACTGATCCAAAATTCCATTTCAATCAACAAAACCAAAATGAAATGGCACCGCCTCAATTCGTTAGGCATTGAGGTGGTTGCCTCATCACCCCAAGGTGGTGTCATTTAAAACAATAAAAACTGTGAGCCGCCAGCCTCAAGGCAGTGGAGGGCCAAGGCAGCCACCTCGGCCGAGTTTTAAAGCATTGATAAAAAGTAAGAAATTTTCACCATGATAGATAAAACTATTATCATTCCTTTGCATTTAGAAAATAAACTTAACAAAATAACAATTACTTGCCTCTTTTAACACCAAGTTGATCCAAAAATGGCCCAGATTGTCTAACCAGATATGCCAAAAGTTCTGTCGCATCCAGTGGAGGCACTTCCTGTACCAGTTAGGAGAAAACATTAAGTTCAGCACATATTCTAATTTTCAAAATATCAACAAATAGAATCAATATTTCTATTGGAAGCCAGATCTTGGTTTAATTCAATGTCTCTTCACATCCAGTCGCAACCCAGGAGGAAGGAGGGTGTTTATGCTGACCCTTGGATTGAGGCCTTAGATAGATGAGTTATGTAGTTGTAGTAGATGTTTAAAAATGTGTGAGGCGGAGCGGGGCGGTGGCCTCAATTCGAAAAAGAAAAATATTGCCAAAAAAATATATATATACTAAAATTGAAAATCATCCATAATATTTAATAAATAGTCCACAATCAACGTTACAAATCCCAAAAAAAGTGCATGACAAAAAAAAAAAAAAAAAAAAAAAAAAAAAAAGAAAAGGTTTTGGCGTGAAATATGGATCCAAAATGTCATCCTAGTGATAAATGATCACTATATATTGAAGAGACTATCATTTGTGTCTACTGACTTAAAATATGGATCTAAAGTTTCATCCCCTCCATCGTCATTTTAGTGTCATCCTCTAAAGAATCATCATGTTGGAGAATGAAGAAATAATAAACAAAAACCTGCTGGAGAACTTAGGGTTTAATGTTGGAGTGTTGGAGAAGTTAGAGGTGTTGTTGACAAACTAAACTAAGGTTAGTAAATCGGCCACTTTTATAAAAAAGAATAGAGGTGTAGTTTAGGGTTTTAAAAAGGTTAAAAGTAACCTCTATAAAAAATAAGGTCAATATCAGCCACACTGTGTTAAAAGCAAAACCCACTAACGTAAAGCTGTTTTTAAACAAAACACACTCGACCGCTTCTCACCCAATCCACCGCCTCAAGGCGCTATTGGCCATGAGGCAGCCGCCTCACAGGACTGAGGTGGTCCCAACCCCAAATAGAGTTGAGGCAGCAGAGTCAAGGCACCTCGTCACTAAGGCGGCCACCTCAACCGCGTTTTAAAACATTGGTTGTAGTCCTGAGTTAATCAGCAAATGGTAAAGCCTAACCTGATTTGAATATAGTTAGGACTATGCAATTATGCATATAGGCTTGCAATTGAGCTTTGAAAGTCTTGGTTTTATATCTAAAGATGGGCAGTACCAACTAGGATGCCTAGAAAGTATAATCCTCGAATGAGGTGTTTGACACAATAATCTTCAAAAGAAATTATAGTACCATATATAGACACATTTACCAATGTCAGTATCCAATACAAATATATACATGGACCACATCAAAGCTATTTGAAAATAACAACAGACATAATGAAGCACCGATACAAAAACAAGAAACAATTCTAGTAGTCGTTGATGGTGAAAGGAAATATTGTCTGCATAAATTGTTCATGAAATGAGCATGTCATAAAATCGTAATGAAGTCAAAAGAAACCGTATAAATTAAACACAAACCTTTGACTCCTGAGGTTCTTTACAAATTGCTTTCTGCACAAAAAAATAATAATAATATCACAAAAACGTGTTCACCCTACATTCGCCAATAAATAAGTTTTACAAAACAAAAGAGAGCAATAATGATCTAAGACATATAAAAAGTAGCTACAACCAATGTTTTAAAATGTGCAAGGCGGTTCTGTCCTCGTGAGGTGAGGCGGTCACCTCAATTCAAAAATGATAAATAAAGCAAAACAAATTTTTAAAAAAAGTACTAAAATAAAAAAGCATCCATAACATTTAACAAATAGTCCACAATCCACATTAATAACATAAGGATCCCAAAAAAAAAGTGCATGACAAAAAGAAAAGATGTTTAGTGGCTTGAAATATGGATCCAAAATGTCATCCTAATGATAAATGGCCACTATATATTGATGAGACTATCATCTGTATAAGGCTTGGAGTCTTGGATAGGTGAGAGTAGAGGTGAGAGTGTTCTTCTATAAAAAGTACCAACTTTCTGATATAAATAGGGAGTTAGGGTTATTTTTGATTTTATAGTTGTTTTTTTTTTAAATAAGGTATGCGCATGTTTTTTGAAAGCAAATCAATAATGTTAAATATCCCAACTGAGTTATGTATCATTTGGTAGATAGTATATATATTAATGATGATTTATATTATATGTCATATGAAATAAATTGCCATATAAGAAGTTGGGATATGAGTTGGGATGTGTAGCACTAATGAAAGAAAATATATGACAACTGGCTAACAAGAAATAGAAGCTTTTCTTACTTTCCTTTTTTCCCTTGTGTCGGTGAAGCATGGGTAGGTTTATGCATAAAAAGTGTGCCATTTCTTTATTGCAAGGAAAAGAAAAGGCAAGATAAAACTTACTGCTTTTACTGTTATAATTTTGGTTGTCATGTGTGTCTCAACGAATAATTCTTAAAGCTTCAATACATCCGATCCAATACACCATTGAATGCCCTTCTTCTGTTTCCTCATTTATTATTTCTTTTTACTTTCTGTCCCTAACCGGCACCAGGATTTTATTTCTAGTGATTATGACTTCAGCATCTCTGTATCTTGAATTTGTTAAGAAGAAAATAATACCTACTAACATGTATCTTGGTTTAAGTTTCAATAACAGGTCAAATTTTAATACATCCTCTCCTTTAACCTAATATAGCTAAAAAGGCATTCACGTATTATGTCTGTCTTACTTGGCCTTAAACTGCTTAACTATTTCATCATAATTCTAATTTGTGACTACAGTGTCCATCTAATAACACCATATTTTGCCATTCTTTTCAGTTGATCCAGCCATCATCTGGCTTATTGTCACCAACAATGAAAGCAATTTTCAGTACGCGATAATAATACAACTACCAAAGAACAACCAAGCATATAACATAAGGATATATAAAACCTTCCGCTCAGAGTCCAACTCTTTCAAGACCTAAAAACGATTTCCGAGTGTCTTAAGTCAAAAAAAAATTAAAAAAAAACCATGAGTATTTCTTAAATACAGATTATGAAAAATGTAAACTTGAATGTTTTAAAGGCCTTAAAGATTCTAACAGTCTCTGGTAATCACTTGAGTTGTCTATAATCATGAAACCCACAAATAAGTCGAAAATCTCAGAGTTACTTTTATTCTACTGACTAGTAGATGGTAATCACAGGCTCCTCTACAAATAAATTAGCACAATAACTTGAATAAAGCCAATCAGTCATGCCTAGAAAATAAACTACAAACAGGTTCAATACAGAGTAAACAGGGAAATTTAGGGGGCCAAATATGTATAAAAATATATATACCAGACTGGACTTGAGTTTGTCGACAAAATCACTACTCTTGAAGCCACCAAAAATGTCGTCGACAGAGGAATATCTCTTCCTCTCAAATTCCCTGAGCCTAGTCTTCAATGCCCTAATCGGCTCCCATTCCCCAAAATGCCCCTGGCCCTGACCCTCCTCCCTCTCCCTCCAAAACTCCGTAAACCTGACTTTTCCACCTTTACCCCTGCCAAATTCAATAATACCACTTCCCTCTCTCTCGTCGTCCACCTCCGACACTATCGCGTTCCTTATGGCCGACAGGTCTATCTTTATCCTCGCCCTCGGCCCCCACTTCTCCAGCACGCGCTTGCTTATCTCCGGCCCCGAGTACACGCGCCTGAACTCCGATATTTTCGGCTGCAGCTTCTTCACGAAGTCGATCTCCGTCGGCGTCGACGAATTGATTGCCGGAACCGGGAACGGTGTAGCGGAATTCAAGAAGTTCTCCAATTCCCTATCGAGCGAGGTCGCTAGATTCTTGAAGGAGTTCGCTCGGTTCTTCATCAGCTGGAAATCAGCGTCCGCTGAGTCACGCACCTCTCGCCAGCTCTTTGTTATAAACGAAAACGCGTTCGACGACGTCGAAGCTTGCGTTTCGCTTCCCATTGTTAGGGTTTTCGATTTCTTTTTTAAAATTTTCAGAAAACTTGCGTCTTCTGTAAAAACGTTTGAGAAGGAGAAAACAGAGGAGATTGGAGTCTGGAGACAAGAGAGAGATTTAAGATTTCTCTTTTTCTATTTTGTGTGTGGATTTTTCTTAATAATTCTGGAAGTGTTCCAAGTGGAGAGTACACGTGGATGAACACGTAGGATTTTATGGTGATGACGTGGAAGGTGTCATGTGAGAAGTGATGGCGTGTCGTGATGGAATTGGGTCGATCCGATTCTCGTGGGAATATTGTTATGGAGATGAAGAGAATATGCTAGAGCAAATAGAACTCTGGTGTTGCTTCCGTGTGGATATGTTTATTTGGAGGTCGATGTGATAGAGAACACGTGTCGCACTACTGTTGGTTTCTTTATATCCTCCATTTTTTTTATTATTTTTTTTTTTTATTCTTCTTCTGACTTCCACACTCTTTGTTTATGTGAGAATTTGAAAAACATTTTACATCAATTTCCACATGTTTATTTATGTACCGAAGGAATGAAAATTATCGGATGTGGTCTTTGGGAATTCCGATTTTCACCGGTAAGCAATTTTATCAGTGTAAATTAGAATCTCTTACGGAAAAACGTATAGAATCCTGATTTAAATTTAGTGATCGATACTAAATTCTATTAGTGTAAAATTAAGATATCGTAGAAAAAAAAGAAAAAAATTGCACATGAACATAAAATTGTTTTTGGCAAAACAAAATTTCTTTCGAGATTGATGAGTAATTATCAAACATATATACTATATATCATCAAAATAGGATGACAAAATAGTTGATAAAGACAATCTTGAAAGCAATAACAACCTAAAAGAACAATTATGTTGGACTTTTGAGTACTCTTGACTGCTCGGATTTAAAGTTTATTATGGTGGCTAAAATATGGGGGGTTTTTTGAGCCAGAAAAATTACGAGAAGATTGCAATCGCCTTTTAAAAAATAGCCATCATGGATAACAAAATTGACAAAGCAAATGTGGAAAGTAAGTAGGCCAATCCTGGGTTTTGTGGGTTGCTGAAAATGTGAACCCACCATAGTTTGTTCCCTTGTGTTCTTCACCGTGAATGTCCTAGTCTATTCTTGCTGGATTCACACTTCGCATCACTTCAATCTACATTTTTCCTTCTCTGTGGTCTTTGCTTATTCGCTGCTTGTGTTGTCTCTAGTCTGCTCCAATAATAAGCTACTTATCTGCCTAAGATAATTATGATGAGTTTTTGGACTTGTATTTATTTAGGATAAGTTTAAAGACGGTTTACTAATTAAGAATGAAATAGAATGGCATCAAGTTTTATGGAAAAGAGAATCGGGAAAGAGAATTTGATTCCACTATGTTTTGTTTGATGGAAAGGAAAGAAAATAATAGTGAGGAGAGAAAAGGAAAGGAAAGGAGAGGATAGTTGTTTTAATAATTGTTGTTTGGATGATTATGGGTGGAAAGAAGAGGAAAGGATAATGGTTTTATTATATTTACGAAAATACCCTTATTTTAACAATATGAATACCAACAATATATAGGGTTATTTTTAGGATCTTAAAAAAATTATTAATAGTGGATTCTTTTCCCTCCTTTCCCCTCCAAATTTAGATGGAAACCAAAGTATGTAAAATAGGAATAAATTATTCCCCTTATTTCCCTCCATTTCTTTTCATTTCCCTCTCATTTAACCATCCAAACAAGAAATTAGAAATTTCATCAAATCCCTACATTTCATTTCTCTCCAATTCCTTCAAACCAAACATAGTGTTAATGGAAGCGGGAATTAAGTTCTCATTCTGACATAAACTTAATTTATGTTTTATGCATGTGACTAGTATAATTTCACAATTGATTTTAGTAAGAGAGCTAAGATAGTTTCTCCTTACGATCCATAAATTATCTATTTACATTCCAATTTAATTTTTTTTATTAATGACAATTTTAACCTGAATTAAAATTACTAAACAAGACAAAAAAAATTCTAAAAACACTCCAAACTAATTAAATTATTAAAAAAAATAAATAATCCCTCCTAAATCATTAGATTAAATATTACGTATTAAACTCTTTCTTATAAATCTGTTATTACCATATTAAACATTCTCTCCTAATTACTCTCTCTCTCCATTTTTCAAAAAAAAAAAAAAATCATATCCCCATACTTTCTCAATCAATCTCTAATTAATAGTTAAAGAAAAAAAAGTATGAATATTTTGGTTTTTTACTATTAATAATAAATAAATGTATACATATTAAAAAGTCAATAAAAATACCTTGTTTTTCAAAATATATATATGAAAACTTGATTTGTTGCAACTAGATTCAATTAAGCTCAAAATTTCTAAAACTATTGAAAAAATTAAAGTTCTCTAGGCAATCATACAAAAGTAACAAAAAGCATTTTCATATTTCGTTTTTTTTTTTTTTTTTTTGACAAACAAGGTACTTGTTTTTTGTGTTTTTTTTTTTTTAATATATACATATATACGGTTCCTAAAAATCAAGCTTATTTGTAAGTTTTTTTTTTTTTTATTAACTGTTAGTCTTACTTGAGAAAGAATGAAGATAGAAAATTAAAGATATGTATTGGAAGAGAGAGAGTTTAATATAGTAATTACAAATTTATGAGAGAGTATTTAATATGTAATATTTAATCTAATGATTTATGAGCGATAATTTCTTTTTTTAATAATTTAATTCAAAAAAAGATTACTCTTTGGATGAATTCAAACGCTACGATGGTTCATCCTAACTTTTATTAAAATAAAATAGAGTGTCTTTAAAAATTTATTTTTTAAAATGGAGTATCTTTAAAATAGGAGTGCCAAAAATAAAAAGGATAATCTTGGAAAAAAAGAAAGCATCTTTAAAATTGTTTTTAATTTAAAAAAATTGAGAATGGAGTGTCTTTATGAAAGAAGTGTAAAAAAAAAATTAAATTATCAAAAGAAGCTCTCTTTTAGTAAATACTATAATCACAAATAATAAGTTAAACTAGTTTGTCAACCCGTGCGATGCACGGGCTTTGTTAAAAATATTTTATTATAGTTAGAAAATATAAGATATTAAGACAAAACCCTAATAGATACTTCACTTCACCATATAAAATAATTAAAAAAACTCTAATAGATACTTCACTTTAAATTCTGTAAAATTGAATATTTAAAAAAAATGTTAAATGAAGAAGAAAAAGTATAAAATGATATACATATATATGCGACTGGATACATGCAAAAACATATAAATATGAAGGTCAAGCATATTGAAAATTTTTTTTTTTTTTTTGAAAAACACGAGTTTGATTTGATTTTCACTTATAAGAAATGAATAACCGTGAAAGAAGAGGAGAAATATGAAATGAGGAATGCCAATAGGTTATGGTGAAATCAAAACATATAAATTATATTAAAATTTATCTTATTCACTTCATCTTAAAAAATGGAAAGGATACATTGAAATTAATCAAAACAAATAAATTACATTAAAATTAATCTTATTTATTTCATCTTAAAAAATTTAAAGGTTACATTGAAATTTATTTATTAAATATGATTATTTTCATCTTAATGAAAATGTTACATTAAAATTGATCTTTATTTAAAGCAAAAGCACATAAATTTCATTTAAAATAATCTTATTAAATTGAGAAAAGCAAAAGTAAAATACAAACTTGAAACCAAATCTAAAAAATTATATTAAATGATTTTATTTAAATTATAATTCATAATATATATGATTAAATATATTATATGTTTCATAATATAATATATTATTATTATATAATCTTAATTCATGAAAAGTTATTAATAAATATTTCATAAATTATTATACATGATTATATAATATCATATCTAATTATTATATATGATATATTGTATAATACAGTATATGTAATAATTATAAGAGCATTAATGAATAACATGTGAAAGCATTAAGAAAATATATGTAAATTTTCTTACTTAATGACGTTTAAATTTAGTTTAGGGATCAAATTTAGTTTCCATATCTGAATTTCATTTAACATGTACATGATAGGATTAACAACGTTCAATGTATAATTATAAAATTAAGTTTATACATGAATCTAGTTTATAATCAGTACGATATGCAGACACTGTATAATATGAATTGAAAATCATGGAATATATATAAAAACTATATATATATATATATATATATATATAAACTATATCTATTTTATTTTGTTTTGTTTTGTTTTTATATATATTGCGATATAGTGACGCTCTTTACCATCAAACAACATTGAGCGGTGGTAATATAGTCATTTTTTTTCAATATGCGCTAAGTTGTACAATAAATAAAAATTCCAATAACCTTGCCAATTTTGTATTGAATCCGGAATAAATCATACTTCCATTTAAATTATATAAAAATAAAAAAATAAAAAGGTTAAAAAAGTGAAAATTAAAATAAAAACAAAATTGGTGGAGATGTGTATATCCATTAATCCAGATCTCCCTTGATCCACATCAACAACCACCGTGTCAACAATTGCACATAATATAATTTTTATTTTTGCACAGAGACAATTAAATGATCCAACTCATGTCGAAAGCAAATAATTTCAGTGTTTTGTTAGCAGAAAATTAAATAAAAACCAATAGAGGAAACATAGATTCTAAGAGTCCCTTTGATCATCAGCTAGCGGGTGAAGAGTCCTCTTCAATCTCACCAAAAGAAAAATACAAAGTCACCACCCAAATCTACAAAATACCAAATTAATTTAGACTTGAAGATGTAAAAGGTCAAAGTTTCCGATAAGGGTGCAAAGCCTGAAATAAACAATACAATTAAGCATCAAATAAGTTCATTTTTGGGTATTACTAAAAAGATGGTTTTTATTTACCAAAATTTTCGATTTCCCGGTCTCCCAAATGATATCATTATTATCATGTTAGTCTATTCTCAATAGCACAATTTTATTTTGCCCTAACCTTTGTTTGGCTGCTAAGAAAATCTAGAAAGAAAAAAAAAACAAAATAAACAAAATAAACTCACTCAATGACTCGATGTCAAACCTCGGTCTTCTTGAACCCTAGAAAACTACCAAGAATTTTCGAAATCAAGATTTGACTTCTCAACATCCAAAACAAACTACTCATCGATTTAATATATATATATATATATATATATATATACACTAAAGTTGAATGAAAGAACTCACAAATGGTTTTGTTCGATTCTCAAAATCCAACCAATTTCTTCAAAACTCTGATTCTGATTGCAGTTTTTGAAGAAATAGGCGCTATTGACAGTCGAAACCCTCCTATTTTGGACTGTCAGATCTGTTAGGATGATTTCTTTGATCTTGATTACATTTTTTTTTTTGTTGGGCTGTTTGATAAATACTTCTGTGTTACCCGGCATAATGTGAATATATAGTTGCTTGAAGGTAATATAAAAAGAATTTATTAGTAAACAATAGCAATTAATCGACTAAAAAAATGTAGAGTTTATTTGAATAATTGTATGAAAGGATTATTAAAAAGAATTTATAGGTAAATAAAAACAATTAATTGTCTAAAAATGAAGAGTTTATGTAAATAAATGCATGGAAGTAATATAAAAAGGATTTATAGGTAAAAAAACAATTAATTGATCGGAAAATAAAGAGTTTTTTTTTTTTTTATAAGAAGAAAATTATGAGTTTATGAGATAGCAAGTATTAGCTTGGGAGATTATTATCATAATCAATTAAAATAATTTATTCATTATGCCATTAATTAAGGACTTTTAAGATTAAAAGAAAAAATGCAAGGAATGTGGTATTGATTTAGATTCTAATTTGACTTATGAAACTCCCATACTTTTTATTTTTTGAACCCATTATTTGTGTCTTTTAAGACAGTGTGTTAATGATCAATGTAAATAAAATTTAAAGCTAACAAGTCAGATGAACCTAAAACATTGATTATATATATATATATATAAATGAATATATAGCATTTAAGTTTAAGCTTCTCTCACAGCGATATGTGGCACCGTGAAAGTCTATTATTATATATATATATATATATATATATTTATATATATATATATACTGTCCCATTTCTATCAAGGCATCATTATATAACTTTATCAGAATATTGAATATGAGCCACTCATTTATAAAAGTGATTTGACAAGTGCATACATACCAAGTCAAAGTATGTAAAACGAGTGACTCACATTTAATGTCCTTATATAATTTTATCAGGACATCCTCATAGGAAAATTTCCGTATATATATATGATTCTCGTCCTCTCTTTAGGATCCCTTATTAGTAAACGTGTCATTAGTGCAATAGCTAATAAGAGGTTTTAGTGATAAATTTATAATTCTTTGTACAATTTACAAAGAAAGCAAAAAAACAAAAAAACAAAAAAAACAAATAGCTAATATTTAATAACTACACTTGTGAAAATTCACAGCGATATGTATGGGCTGGATTATAAAGCGAGATAGCAATGTCACTTGAATCAGCAGTGTGGATTAGTACATATGGGTATCAAATTGCTGGGTTTAAGCCCAAATGATTTTCAGTTTGATTAGCGATATTTGAACTCCTTAAAAACAGTCTGTACATCCCAAATTATTGCATTTTTTTAATTTCAATATTACCCTTAACTAAAATGACTAAAATGACTAAATACTTAAATAGTTTGTAAGTATACCTATAAATTATTTAATATTAATTATCTCATATAAAACTTTCTATTTTCTTAAACCATAACTTCTATTTCAAATACTAATTATAAATACAAATTGGGATCGTCTATGAATTTTTCTCTACATCTAGTACTCTACCCCCTCTATTTTTTTTTCTTCTGTATCTATATGTGTTACACCCGCCGGCAACTTATACAAATTCTGTGTATTGCCTTTGGCACACACATCTGTATATGTGTATTTTTTTTTTTTTGGGATTTAATTTACTGTCATCTGCCCTTTTGGCAGCAAAGGCGATTGCTTTTATTTATTTATTTTTATATATATTTTTTTTAAAATTGTATTATCTTTTTATTTTTTAATCTACCACTAATAAATAAAATTAGCTCATAATCCAACTTGATTTGGTATAATTTATGTTTAAGAGATATAAATTATTTTTTAGAAATATAAGAAATAAAATAACTATTTTTTAAATAATAATAAAATTGATTAGGTAATAAAATAGGTATAGATGGGGTATAGTTACAAAAATACAATACAATACTAATAAAGAAAGGATATTTTTGCCATTAGGTGGGGTTTATTTACAAACTAGAGTTATTTTAAATTTTTAATGGGGTATGCTTACGAGAGGGGTGTACATACAGTTTTAAAGGGGTGCAAATATCACCACTCTTTCATTTTTTTCTGTTAAAGGCTTACACTATATTTTACGGCCTTGTTTGTGAATAGAATAGGCCTGCCCGGAGAAGGGATTCAATTTTTTTAAAAATATTTTAAAATATTACAATAATTCAGGATTTGGGGAGGTCGAACCCATATGCCACAACTTTATGGTATAATTGTGGGGGTCAAACCATTGGA
Source organism: Acer negundo (assembly GCA_035582765.1). Taxonomy (NCBI): domain Eukaryota; kingdom Viridiplantae; phylum Streptophyta; class Magnoliopsida; order Sapindales; family Sapindaceae; genus Acer; species Acer negundo. The sequence goes on from CM069243.1 coordinate 13,091,591, forward strand.
TCAACCTCGTTTTATTGACCCAACGTTTCTTCAATACAAACCATGCATGAAGTAATATTTCCCGTATCAAATAACTACCTCCATCCACGACTAGGGTTGCACATTGGGGAAATGAGGATGGATATAGGTCCCCCCCATCCCCATCCCCACTTCTCAAACCCTTCTCCATCTCCCTCCCTCCCCCGCCCCCAATTTGGGGAAAATAGGGATAGAGGAGTTTTGGGGGGAGGTCCCCCCATCCCCATCCCCATTTCCCCATTTTTTCCGTTTTTTCCCGTTTACCCTATTCCTCCATTCCCTCATTTCCCCATTTGGTTAAAAATTATAAATTAAACTAAAAAAAAAAAAACATTACATTATAAATGCAAAAGAAAATACATTACAAAATAATGCCAAATATATATATACATTACAATATAATGTCAAAGAAAATACATTATAAAATATATATAAATATATATATATATATATATATATATATTTATAATATTTTAAGGGAAATGGAGAAATGGGGATGGGGATACCTCCCCCCATCCCCATCCCCATCCCCATCCCCATTTCATTATATTAGTGGGAAAAATGGGAAAATGGGGATGGGAGAGATTTCAATTTGGGGATGATTTTTATCCCCTCTCCATTTCCCCATTTTCTATGGAAATGGGGAAACGGGAATCTGGGAAAAAATGTGCAACCCTATGCACGACAAATGAAAGGTCTCCTCCCCATACTTGTTATTTATGGGCAAGGCGAACGAAACCCTATCCCGTATCCTCTCATCAAGATAGAGAGATATATACAATCAAAATTCAGATAAGAATTGGTGCATACAAAATGTATTATATTATTTGGAGTTTGTCGTCACACTTTCTTCTTTTAAGAAACTGAAGCTTAAAGACATTGGTTAAAAGACTTGAAAGAGAGTTTCAAAAACACTTATATGTAAAAGCTACAAATGTTATGCGTCAAATACTGTAATAGAAAAAATAAAGGCTATTCTAAATTTCCTAAATTTCTAATGTTAGACTCGACAACTCCTAAGTCCTAACTTGGTATCATGGTATGTAGTAAGGCAATATGTTAAACTTCAAAGACACCATACAGAAAAGGGAATAAGAGTGCATAAATAAGTTTTAAAGTTGAAGTATTCTTCAAAAGAAAGAAAAAAAAGTTTTGAATTTGAAGATTTGAAGTAAAATCAACACTAAATAACGGTTCTTTTTATACGTTTTAGTTCTCTCTTATTGTAAGATAAAGTAAAGATCTTGATAAAATCCATCGATATTAATGAATTTTGATATGTATTTTTTTTTTTCGTATAATAAGTTTAATGAAATCTACTTGTAAATAAAATTCAAAATTTTTTCAAGACTAAAACAATTTTTTTTCGATTTTGTTGAATATGAAGCATTAGAAACCAGGGCAAAAAACAAAAAACAAAAAAAATTAGTTATAGTTCTTGAAAAGATTCAAATTTTGTTACAGGTAAATTTCATTGAACTTATCATCCATAAAATAAAATAAAAAATCACATCAAATTTTATCGAGATCCTTACTTTATATTAAAGGGTTATTAGCACCAGTTCCCCTGAACTTTACGCGAGTTTGTATTTTAACATTTTAGCTAACAGCAGGGGTGTTAATGTCCTTATAGCAAATAGTTGAATATTTTGCTTTCCGTGTAGTAAGTTTGTGCAATTGTCCTTTAAAATCAAACGGCGGTGGCGTTGCAAACTTGAAATTTGTAAACGCGCAAATCCCATGACACACCTGTCTCTATCTTTTATTACTTAACGACGAAGTAGTTGGCAAGAGCCAAGAGGGCATAACCGCCAATTCACAAAACAACGAGTACTTTTTCCGGAATTCGAATCTCTATCTCCGATTTCACGTTTGGTTGGGTTTTGGGTTCAACTTTTGAAGTTAGATCAGCAAATCTATTTTTAATTAGTGATAATCTTCCTTAGAAACAGAGATGGGGCTGCTCTCCAACAGGTTCAATCATTTTTTTATTTATTTATTTTTTTTGGCATAATATTATTATTATTATTATGATATGTTTGTTGGTCATTGAAGTTTGTGAGTGACGTTAATGATCGAATGAATTTGCAGAATTGATAAAGGGAGCCTGAAACCAGGGGATCATATATATTCTTGGAGGACTGCTTACATTTACGCTCATCACGGTTTGCTTTCTTTTTTATCTTTTATAAAGGATAATATTTCTTATACTATCTGTTAATTTGAATGCGGTTTTTTTTTTTTTTTTTTATTCTCTTTAGTTTTTTATGTAGTGCACATAGACAATTTTATTTATTTCACCACTTACTTTGTAATCAAAAAAACTTCCCATTGCTTAGAGAAGGTTGTTTGATCTTGGCCATGTAATTTTAAAAAAAAAAAAAATTGGGGTTTTGTCTTATCTAATCACTGCATCATTTTGTCTTAGTTACTGCTGCAGCTCCTAATCAGGTAATGTCTAAAATGGTTATCATTAAATTAAGTTAGTGAATCATCGAGAAATGTTCAGCGGTTGGTTTGTAAGACTGAATAAAGAGTTTAAAGATGTATATGTATAAAGTCTGCTATCTTCACAGGTTTCTTTTTGTATGCAATGTTTACGTGACTCGCTTTTTTTCCCACCGTAAATCAACATTGTTTAAGCAAATCATAAATGAGTTCATTTGTATCAAATAGTTCTAGCAAATTGGCACATTTCTTAGTTTTTCGTTGGTTTTCTTTCCCTAGATTGCACCCGGTTCGTTTAAGAATTTATTTTTGTGTTACATAAAATTTATTTGATACATGTAATTGAAATATCTCCATCCATTAGTTATTTTTCTCCATTTGATTCATATCTTAAAGACGGTCATTCATAAACTTGGAATGACAACAGGCATCTACATTGGAGATGAGAAAGTCATTCATTTTACTAGACGTGGCCAGGAAGTAGGAACAGGGACGGTACTTGATCTCCTATTGGTAAGCTCAGGACCAGCCCGATCTCTAACGCCCTGTACTAACTGTACACCATCTGAAGAAGGTCAAGGAGTCATACTCTCATGCTTAAATTGCTTTCTTGCCGGTGGTATCTTGTACCGTTTTGAGTATTCTGTCAGCCCTGCTCTCTTTATTGCAAAAGCTCGTGGTGGAACTTGCACTCTTGCAGTCTCTGACCCAGATGATGTTGTGGTCCATCGAGCAAAATATCTGCTTGAAAATGGTTTTGGGTGTTATAATGTCTTTAAGAACAATTGTGAAGATTTTACCATTTACTGCAAAACCGGGCTCCTTGTTCTGGACCAAGGAACAATGGGACAGAGTGGCCAAGCAGTATCTATTATAGGAGGACCTCTTGCGGCAGTTCTATCAACACCATTGCGACTTGTAACCACCAATGTCTATGGGATGGCAGCAACAGCTGTCACTGTTTACTGTGCTAGTCGATATGCTGCTGACATCGGCATGAGGAAGGATGTAGTAAAATTGCCTGTGGAGGATTTGACAAGGAGGCTTGCAACAGGCCAGCTTCGAGTTGTTGAAACCCAAATCATACCTACACCAGCTCATTAGTATCTCTGGTTAGACCCTATAATTGTGTGATCTTATGCTCTTCTTTTGTTCTTGTTTTGATCAATCATATCTAGAAGTATGGTTCTGAAGTGTAACGAGTGCATTGGCTTTTAAACATGAGCTACTGCAATGTACGTTTAATCCATTCCAAGGATGTTCGTTGTCTGCTGTTTCATTTGTCTATCTGTTGACGTTTATTGTTTATTTATGAGGGTTTTACCTGATTGTCAAGGGACTTGCATTGCATATCAGTACTCACCTTTAGAAAGAAGTTTGTACTTGTATACTAGTAGCATGCATAAGCCTATGTTTTCTTACTTTTTAGACATAGCTGTTCATTCACATATTATTTATGCTGATATTAGACATGGCTGTTTGTGATATGCTAACACTAAATATAATTATTCGTTTTAAAAAAAAAAAAATTGATTTTCAAAAAACATCTAAAATAAATTAACGTCATCCCTTTATTTACCAAAATTCTACTCATTAGATGGAATGGTCATTTTAAAACCAATTCCTATCTAATGGCTATTTTGATAATGATGACCCTGGTCACCTAGTTAATTATCCCATTTTTTTTATTACATGGAATTTAATACAACTAGTGGCAGTTTGTTTCCATTGCCGATCTCTGCTGTCTTTGAAATTGTTTTGATGCTTAGAGTATATAATATGATTTGTCTGCAAGTAAATCTAACTAGTTTTCAGATTATTTGGGTGGTTGATTTTCTTTGAATAAATTTTAGGGAGGTTATTTCTGGAAATTTCTCATTATTTGATTAATTACGTTAAGCGTTCATATAACAACTCTCTATTACTTCCTTTCATACCATGATTAAACACCACCAGCAAAGCTAACCAACACTATAAGCAATAGCTTGGCTTGTCAGCCCCATCTGAAACCTAAGTACAGACAACTACAACTACCTTTAAACCTTACCAACACATCCATAACAAAACCCAAAAAATTGTATTAGAATCAAGTACAACAGCGTCCACTGTCCTGTAAATCACCAAAAACTACCAAGTGCCAAAGGCATTTACTATTATGGTTCCATAACAAAATTGAAACATCCATACAAGGATGATAACATATCTCATGTTACAACAAAGCCATCTTACTAGATAAAGAATCAAAAAAACATCCAAGGCCTTTTAACCTGTGAAATGAGACAAGTCTTCAACATAAACCTGCATTTAGCCCACCTATGATGTACTTTTCGTTATCCTCTTAAACGAGCAAAACTGCATTTATACAACCATCATTCTCTGGGTTATTTGTCACTTGACCATATTTCCCTGCATCAAACACAAAACATTTAATAAGAAAAGGTGCTAAACAAAACAAATTTAACAGAGTACAAGTTCATGTGACGGAAACTAAAATCATAGTCTTACCCCACACAACTTTTCCAGCTGGTGTGACCAAACCCAGTTCACTGACATTTACCTGCAAGTCAGGATGAAAGATGAAGTTAATTACTGTTGTAGCAACAAATCAGAAATTTATTTAGGTGATGGCTTATTATATATTACCTCAATGATAGTTCCCTTGGTTATAACACCTAGAGAAGTATACATTGGACCATTGGGGTTCTTCTTCACTCCTATGATCTCAAGATTAAAGGTGCACTTGAGTTCAGGATGTGTTACATGAGCTTTAGTAAAACGCAACCCTGAAGGTCGAATGAACCGCTCATACTTGGGAGGTTTTCTTGTAAAACCAGGTCCAACAAATGTTGCCTTAGTAACCATCCTCTTCCATTGCTTGGCTGCAAAAGGTAAAACATGTGGTGGCTGTCAAAGATTTTGGTGATAATGCCTGTTAAGTACATTTTTCAACACACAAACTAGAAAACTCTCTTCCAGAGGAACCAGAATCAGTCTCATGGACAGAATATATATTCTGTTCTACAATGCAGTCAAGAGTAAGAGCAAACTATTTGATATCAAGAAGCCAAGAACCTGACGACTTGCATTCTAAACCGAGCCACCTTAACCACAACTTAACAGAGTTCGAAATAATTATATATTAAAAAAGATAATTCAGGTACACCATAAAAACGTTGATTTGCAGAGTGCATCAATAAAATGGCTAGAATACTTACTTCTCCTTTTACCAGTTCTGATCACTTTAAACATTTCATCTTCTGCCACTGGCCTAACCTGAAGAGAGGAATCTTCCAGTTAAAGCATGACGAAGAAGAATTATCCAACCATAACTTCCAATGGGAAAATGATCAAGGGTGAAAATAATGGGGATACTAAAGAGAGATGTTGAATTTTAACTTACCTTAGGTAGAGGTACCTCCCATTTTCCAGCTTTCTCTTTCCTCTTTTGCTTTATAGTGTTGCTAAGGACCTACATACACAAAATGACAATTTCACCAGCGGCCAAATATGTATCTGACTGACTGTTTGGTTGTGTGTAAATGTGCACAAAACAATAAGCGTCAACAACTCACCTTTGCTCTAGTTGTGCTCTCACGGTCAAGCAAATAGGCAGGAACAGCTCCCTCCTGAACTTCATCATCCACCTTTCTCCTACTTGATGACTCTTCATGCATTGCCAATCTATTTATATAGTACCAAAATTAGCCAAAGACAAAACATTTGATGACCATTCTGTATAAAAATAATATATATATAGCAACATCGATAAAATAAAATAAATAAATAAATAAATAAATAAGGGGTCACAAGTGAATACATAGCTAGAAATATAGACTTCAAACATTCAGAGAGCATAATAGCCAAGATTAGCTTGAAAAGGTGGTTACCACACTCATGGAAAACATGACGTTATCAAAGTGATAACAACTCTATCCTCTAGGAACTTTAAACAGCTAGCAGTCTCCTACACGATTTTAGAACTAAGGGAGGGAAAAATATCCAAGAATCGATCTACAGTTAGCACTTCAAATAAGAAGCCTGTACTCAAGGCAACACCTCTACAACAACAAAATATCATGAGATAAATGCATGGAGTCGAGGACTCAAGGAGCTCGAGTATCATTAATCAAAACAGCAGATACATTAACCATTAAAAACAGGGTTGTCTCCAAATATTAGAACTTAATAAAGCATTACATCTCTCTTGTTTGATCCATGTCATTAAAACCACCAAAGTTTAATTCATAAGTGATCACTGTAGCATCTCTATATTCTCTCACGAGTCACGATGGCAGGATTAAATTTGCTAATGATGCGGACTACTAGATTTATAAGAAGGAAAAATAGATAAAATTTCTGTAGCTTAAACTTAGCAAGTTGCGCCTAATATATTTGGACCCAGGATATGAATACAGGAATGAAAATTCACGACTCCTCTCCTATGAGTCTCCTTGAAGCATAACTAAAATGTTATATCCCGAGTTTCAATGAGACACTAATTTTATTTTCCTTTTCAGCCACACAATTTTCAGAGTGATGAAGCACCCCTTCGGTTTTTTCACTTCATTTTTCATACAAGTTAAACAATATATAATAGTCATAAACCCTCAACATATAAAAATAACACCAAATATTCAAAATTTTGAAATTTTATATTAAAAGATAGAAGAAGGAATACTCACGTTTTCTTCATGAGAGCCTTCTCAGCATAGCGTTTCTTAGCAAACATCTTTCCCTTAATACCCAAAGCCTGATAATCCATTCCAAATCAACAAACACTATAATAATGAGAAATCGAGCTGATAAATCGTTACTAAAATGAAATAAATTAGTGAAAAAACAAAGAAAGTAGACCTTCTGGGCGATTTCAGAACGCTTGTGGACTTGACGCGCCTCCTTCTTGCGCTTGCGTTCGAAGTGATCAAGGCGGTATCCATTACGCTTCCTGTGAAGCTCTATGTAATCTCCCTGCGGCTGTTTTAAACACAAACCAAAAACACATATCAGTCACTTGAGAATTCAACAGACTCGACATCAACATCTAACCCAAAGATTCAAGTGCCAAGGACTAACCATTCTGTTCTGAGTTCTGAGTAAGCTTGGGAGAGAGAGAGAGAGAGAGAGAGAGAGAGAGAGACAAGGGTTTTTGATTTGGGATGATTCAAAATGGCAGCTGATGGGTTTTAAAACGGTGCGGGTCATGCAGACACTTTACTGGGTCGGTTACATTATGGGCCCACTTGAGTACACCGGATTCATTAATTTGCGGAAATTGGGCTTGGAGTTGACCAAAAACATGTTAATTCTAAGTGTACTCCATGTATTTCTAAAGAACCCTACCCTTGTGCATTTACTAAAAGCCCAATATTGTAACCGTCAAGCTCAAACTGAGTCTGCATATTTGAGCCTCCAAACCAAAAATAAATAAATAAATAACGTTGGGTTGGATTCTTTGATGACTCAAAATATTAAATGAAAAATTAACTCGAATGATACCGTAAATGATTTATCTTTATTGTATAATTCATAAGGTGATGTGGTGATTGGTGAAGGATATGGCAATGAAAAATCATTTACAACATCATTTGAATTGATTTTTGGATAAGATAAGGAAAAAAAAAACAAAAAAAACAAAAAAAAAATGAGGCATATTTTGAAGGAAATTGTTGGCTATTTAGTGGTTATACATTTATAATCATATATAACTACAGTAACATTGTTAAATATAAATATGTGATTATATAAATCTAAATGTAATAGCTTGAAAAAAAAATGTTTGATATGGTAATAAATCTTTTTTTTTTCCCTTTGAAAATACAATCTATAATAAGATTTATAACCAAACTTCAAAAAAAAAAAAAAAAAAAAAAAAAAAAAAAAAGAGCAATGTTATTGCAACCCCCACTACGGAATTATTTATGCCCCACTTTTAAATTTTTTGATTTAATTATGTAAATTAAAGGGTTTTATTAATTTTTATTTATTTATTTCCTGAACTACTCTTTTACTTATTTTTCAAACTTAAAACACCCCATATCTTTTTCAAAAAAATAAAAATAAAAATAAACTTCATCTCTAATCTTTATATATAGTTTTCTCATATCCATTCGTATGACTTGTTTTTTCTTCTTATTTTATGGTAAAACAATCTTTATTAAATGCGATTTTTTTTCTATATTCAATTGGATTGTTGATGGTAGATCGTGAGTATGATATTAATTGTCTGCCAATTTTTTCTTAGCGATTGAGTTAGAGTTTTGTTGTGGTTTCATTTTGTCAGAGATTAGATTTTCTTGGTTGCAATTCTTGATGCGATTTCATTTTTTTTATTTTTTTTTATTTTTTTTTTCTAAATGACATTAAACTAACTTCGAAAGATCTAGAATAAAATCTACAAAAGAATTAATACAAATTATAGTATGCATAGATGATCTGAAAGAAAATAAACTGAGAGAAAAAAATAGCAAACATGGATCTAGAATTTGAGAAGAAAAATAAAACAAACATATAATAAAATCAATAAATACTAAACATGGAAGCATGAGATCGAGCTCTAAAAGAAAATATAAACAAAAATAGTAATCAATCAATAAATATTAAATATGAGATCGAGATTTGAAAGAAAATATAAAAGAAAAATAGTAATAAATCAATAAATACTAAACATGGGAACACATGAGATCGAGATCTGAAAAAATATATATATATAAACAAAAATAATAAAAATTTAGTGATTTGAAATAATCGATGTCATTAAAGTTTTTATCGGTTTTGAAATAAGAAAAGTGGGGTTTTATTAGTTTTACTTTGTACAATATTTTTTTAATAAAAATTGTATGTCTCTTTAAGTAATTTGATAAAGGAAAAAAAAAATAATACTAAATAATTTAAAAAGTGAGGTATAAATAGTTCAGTAGTGGGTGCCAATAGCACCAAAAAAAAAACAATGTGTGTACTTGAAAATTTGAATTCATTTTTGCTCACACCCCTTGAAAGGGGTGAGCATTTTGTTAACATTAGAATCAAAAAAAGCAAACACTATAATCAAATTCAGAAATTTTAAATTAAAATTAAAAAAAAAAATTTAAAATTTTTTTTTTAAAAAATAATAATAAAAGAAAAAAAAAAAAAAAAAACACAGCAAAATACAACCCAAACTTAGATCTGAGCTAACTTGCTATTCTGGTTTTTATATAGGTTTTGCCTGAAGAATTTTAAAGTTTACTTTTATCAATATGAGCCGGCGAATGGAAGAAGATGGTGTCAAGAATGAGGAAGAAGAATTTAACACCAGACTAATGGAAGAGGTTTACTTTTATCTGTTTTGATGATGAGTGTAAAAAACAACACCTAGGTTCTCATTAAGTATCCTATTAGCTATTCATTTGTTTAATAGTGTTTCTAACCACACAAAAAATAAATAAATAAATAAATAAACAAAATAAACAAAAACAAAAAAAAAAAACAAAAAACAAAAAACAACAACAACCCAGAAAATCATCACCACCATCCATCTCAAAACTCCAGCACTCAAACCCTAATCCACCTACACTCACCACTCAAAAGTTTTATAGACTCAACGGCAACAACTGTATTTTTTTTCCATTAAAAAACCAGTATCAACCCCACTCATAACCAAACCCAACCACCCAAACTAGCAACCAACCAAACCCTATCATCGACGGTTCGTTTTTAGACTAGGAGTTCGATGTGCCAAGTGAAACTGAAGAAGAAGAAGCCGAAGTTCGTGCCGCTGGAGGAGACCCTTGGAGTAGGGAGAGAAAGAAAGAAAATAATACATTTTGTTTTAGGTTAGGGTTTGGTGTTTGCGGTTTGGGAGCTTGAGAAGATGATGATAGGACGATGATGAAGATGGAGATTTAAGTATTGTTAAATAATTTTATATATTTTTATTAATTTACTCATTTACCCTTCTAATTATTATCTTATTAACCCATGGTAAGCTTTTGAACACTTGTCCAAATCTGAGGAGGGAGGTAATGCTCACCCCCAGTTAAGGAGGGAGAGCAAAAATGAAACCTGAAAAATTTATAATTTATTATGTACTCATTTTATTTTCTTTCCATATTTGGAAACTCCCTTTTTTTTTTTTATTAATTTTTAACAACAAACAAGCATAAACACAACAAATAGAGCAAAACAAGAAACAACAGAGAAAAAAAAAAAAAAACAATCAGTTAGGTTTATCAATCTCCACCAAATCCTTCTAGATACTTCAATTTTATGTATTTAATAAAGTCTTTATTTTTCATATCTTCTAAAATCTTGAATATTAATTAAACAAGTACCAAGAATAGATAAATTTGACGGTTTTTTTTAACTGTATTTTTCACTTCTAGGCCTGGTTGATTTGGAAATAAACATGTGTACCTAAAACATTGATATTTATTATGTACTCATTTTATTTTCTTTCCATATTTGGAAACTCTCTATGGATACTTCAACTTTATATCTTTAATAAATTCTTTATTTTTCATATCTTCTAAAATCTTGAACACTAATTAAACAAGCACCATGAATAGATAAATTTGATGGTTTTTTAGTAGTGGTTTTCACTTTTATGCCTTGTTGAATTTTTTTTTTCCCTTTAAGGTTTTTCCAAATTTTTGAAAAACAAAAGCGTATTTCTTGTTTGTTGATCAACAATGTCAAGGTGTGTACCCTTCCCTCCACCCGGGTTTATGTGGAATGGAGTGAAGGATGAGACTCTTTTGGATCTTATTAAGGTTTATGTCAACCGTACAATTATATCTTTCTATTAAACTTCTCGTATCCCGTGACATAATAAATTTATTAAAAGATTGAGTAATTCATTTCCACCTTACATGTGTTAGCGAATGATTTTAGAAAATTACTATTATGAGTTCTTTTTGATGGTCGAATTTTGACTTATCTTTGGACAAAAATATAAATGACTTATATTTTCCTTGATTAAGTCATTTTAGATCATAAATCATGATGATTATAATTTGACTTAATTAAGATTTGTTGTTTTAATAACTTTGATGTTTCGATAACTTTGAATTGGATACACAAACTCTATTAGAGCCAAAAGAAAATTGATTGTTTTCCAATCTTTTTTTTTTTTCTTGAAGGTTAGAAAAGAAAACGCAGCTGCTGAGAAAAGGAGGAATAAGGAGGAGAAGAGAAGGAAAAAGAAATAGAATGAAGAGTTGGAGGAAGGAGAGATAATGGAGAGAAAGTGTAGTAGTAGACATAAACACAAGCACAAGAAAGAGCAATAAAGAGAATGAAGAGTTGGAGGAATGAGAGATAATGGAGAAAAAGCGTAGTAGTAAACAAAATCAGAAGCACATGAAGAGCAATAAAGGGCATAAAGAGTTGGAGGGAGGAGAGGTAAAGGAGAGAGACAGTAGTAGTAAACATAAGCACAAGCACAAGAAGACAATACAAAGAATGAAGAGTTAGAGGAAGGAGAGACAAATAAGAGAAAAAAAGAGAGTAGTAGTAGACGTAAGCACAAGAAGAGCAATAAAGAAAATGAAGAGTTGAAGGAAGGAGAGATAAAGGAAAAAAAGTTTAGTAGTAGACATAAGCATGAGAAGAGCAATGAAGAGAGTGAAGAGTTAGAGGAAGGAGAGATAAGGGAGAAGGAGTTTGGTAGTAGACATAAGCACGAGAGTACTGAAAAGAGTGAAGAGTTGGAGGAAGGAGAAATAAAGGAGAAAAATGTAACAATAGACACAAGCACAAGCACAATCACAAGAAGAACAATAAAAAGAATGAAGAGTTGGAGGAAGGAGAGATAAGGGAGAAAGAGCGTAATAGTAGACATAAGCACAAGCACAAGAAGAGAAATACAAATAATGATGAGTTGGAGGGAGGAGAGATTAGGGAGAAAGAGTTTAGTAGTAGACACGAGTATAATAAAAGCAATGAAGAGTTGGAGGAAGGAGGGATAGAAGAGAAAAAATGTAGCGGTAGACACAAGCACTAGAAAAGCAAGAAATGTAAGGAACAAGTAGCAGTGGATATAAGAGTTAATTAAATAAAATATTTGTAAATACCTTAATGTATAGTTTTATAAATACTGTTTTTGGGTTTTTTTTCAGCATATGATCGTTTGTGATGTTTTTTCCTCTTAGGTCAGTCCATTTTCATCAAAAAAATAATGTACAGTTTTATTGTTTTGAAATAATGAATATAACCTTATTATTAATATTTTCAATCATAGTCGTTTCAGAATATAAAAGACAAAATAAATTATATTGTTGAATTTTACAAAGATCTACCTTAGATATATATTTAATAAACCTAAGTTATAATTTTTAAATATATATTCCAATAACTTAATAATAATAAAAGAATATGGTTCAATTTTTTATTAGATCATCTTCAAACACAAAATATCGTTGTATAATATAATCTTAGGGTCTATTTGAAATGACTTTTAAGTAAAGCTTCTAGAGTATATCTTTTGTTGAACTTTTAGGAGAATTTCACTAAAGCCTCTACTTTTTGTTGAAATGTCACATTCTTAAACGTTTTTTTTTTTATATATATATATATATATTAACACATTTGTTTCTATTTTTTTTTTTTTTTCAAAATACATCACTATCGTCATTCTCTCAAACAAATGTTAGTCAAACTTAATGGAATTAGGGCTATTTTGGACTTTTGCACTATAATACACTATACATGGCAACTTAGAACAAAAAAAAATAAAATAAATAAATATCAATTAACGGCAGAGATCTAGAGATTGGATATTCACCGTTGACAGAGGTTCATCAAACGATGAAGATCCATTTCTAGATCTCCATTAGTGATGGAGGTCCTTCCATCATTAAGGCAATGGACCTTCATATGTCAAATTTTATGTCGTTAAGCAATGGAGGTCCAATGGATATTCGCTGTTGGATCGATCCAAATCTAACGGTGGAGATTCATTGACTTCATTTTTTTTATTTTAACTTTTTTTTTTTGCTTCTCTAAATAAAATAAAATAAAATAAAAAATCCGCCATTTATGTTTTTGACATTTGACACATGTTGTCTCTCTTCTATTTCTTAGGACCAGTTTGATATTGCTTTTAAAAAGTTAAAATCAGATTATTTTATAATTTTAATATAAAATGATGTTTGGTAAAACTTCCAAAAGTGATTAATTGATAATCTGACAAGTTTTGACATTGATTATGAGAAGTATGTGAGGGTTTACTTTTTGAAAGTGATTATGAAATAATCTATTTCAGCTTTTAATGCATATTTTAAAGTATCATTATTATTCTCATGAAATCAAGTTAAAATCATTTATATACCTCATCTCAAAATTAAATATTCCATTTACATATTGATTCAATTTATAAAATCTTTTAATTGTTCCTATGGAGTTTTTTTTTTTTTTTTCCAATTTAAATATTATACTTAAATATTGGTTTATATATATAATTAATGAAAAAAAAAATTTGAAATAGAGTCCTAAATTCATGTATATTTTAGTCATTGTAACTAATCTCAACACTTTTACAAAAACTTTAACAATAAAATTACCGAACATATGTATATTGTTTTTGAGTTATACAGTAGTTTTAAAAATACAATTAACCAAGCATCTGCTGATTAATTTTACAGCTGATTATTCCTTTAGCACAGCTAACAGTGATTATTATAAAAGTTACAGTAATACCAAATTGGCCCTTAGGCATACTGCTTATGCTTGTTGCTTAACAAACTCAAATGCAGTATTTTAATTTACTTTTTATAAATTATTCTAATATTTAAATCTTGGAAGTATTTGATAAAATTTAGAAAAGTAAATGTGTAATAACAATATATATATATGGGCAAAATTGACTTTTTTGACTTGTATTATATATTAACAAGGGAAAAAATCTTTTATGCATATAGTCACAGTTGACCATTAGTTATTTTGTCAAAGGAACTAAGGTGATGTATTTTTAAAAAATCAGGGACTAAAGTTGCTAACATGATAAAAGAATTTAAAAATGACATGTAGTCAAGAAATAAGGATTTTAGTGAAATTTACAGATATTTTAACAATTTTTTTTTTATAAATAAATAAATTTATTTTTTAAAATATTAGTAGATTGTTTGATATCATATTTCGTTGTAATTAATTACACAAAAGTATTAATAAAGTATTTGTGATGAGGGTAATAAGGTGAAATATTTATAATTCATAGGTGATAGTTGAGACATAGCTATTATACATCACATGCATAATTATGGGGTAATTATGAGAGGAAGTTGTTTTATTTTATTTTTTAACATTCAAATCCTTATTTTTGTATACATGGGATTGAAGCTAACAACTAACTCCAATCTAACGCCTTCCCTAAAAACACTCTCTAAAATTCATTAAAAAAAATTATAAAACTATTATGTACTAACTTTTAAAACCTTTTTCTCTTTGGCCCTCTAAAACATTTTGCTTTTATATAATGGCCCCCTAAACTCGAATTTTTGGCTCTGCCTCTACATGACAGTCTCTTAATAATAATAATAATAATAATAATAATAATAATATGAACTCATTTCTCAATAATGATATATTGTTGACTACAAATGACGTTTATTATTTTACCACTAATATCACATCAATTGGCATAGATATTCACATCTAAATTTACAAGGTTAGTAGTTTGGGGATATAGGTCGAGCATAGTGAAGCTTTTCCGCAATATGAGTTTGTGTATGTTCCAAATTGATAGGGATTATAGAAAGAACTAAGAATTGTGGTGGTGACCGGTGGAACATTATAAGGTTGTAAGTGAATTTCAGTTGTATCTCCTCTTCTGAATCCCGAACTATTGTAATATATATATATATATATATATATATATATATTTAAGTGTGGTGGTGGACCGTATAATTCTGAAAGGTCAAGAAAGTTTATCTTGATGAGACTTATATTATCTGTCTATCAATAATGAAGGGCCAACGGTGGCCTTTGAAACATCAAGAAACTGCATGCTGGCTTTGTAATTGTCACTTATAGCGAAGCCAAATGGGCCTGCACTACAAGTCTCACTGTAACATCAAATCATACTCTCTAGTCTGACTCTGGACCTCCTCTCTTTTCCACTCTTTCTACTAGACCCCATTCTATAAAAAAAAACACACACAGTTTCTGATAATATTCCTGATCCTACAGCTATTTTTTAAAGTTTTCTTATATAATTTAAATAAAATTCCACCAAAAGTTTTTATTATAAACTAGAGTTTTGATAAAAGAAAAATCTTGTCCCTAGCTAAAAGCCTGCTCATAGGAGTTGTTGTTGTGTTGTAGAGTCTGATAGCAGCCCCCAATTTAAAAATCTTATGAGAACAAATTGGAAAATATCGGGAAAGTGGTGGTATAAAAAGATTACAAATTGTCATATGCAAATTTATGGACATAATAATTTATGTTCGAAATCATTCATTATCATATATGATAATCAATATGTACTGCATTAGTTCTATAAAACTGATAATCAGTGATTCTGAACATTTGTTTTTTGTTTTTAAACAGATTATGGTCATAATCTTATGGGACAAAATTTTTTTTTTTTTTTTCAGACAATATCTATCTATCTATCTATCTATATATCTAGACTATGTATTTTTTTTTTTAAGTATTTCATTATTTGTAAAATTCGAACAACTGATTTAAGATTTATTTATCCGAATCCCAAACTCATCCGTTTACTGACCGTGGTTCGATGGTTTACGCATGAAAATCGTCCCTACAAATTGTGTGGCTCAATTGTGAATGACAATTGCTTTCCAATAGAAATAAGATATAGACCCAAAACTTCATAATCACTAATCATTATGGAATCATGATAACAGCACAAAAGCTAATTGATATCATGGATGGTGATGATGGGCCTATATTGGAGATTTATAATCTTATTGGTTCCAAATTTCCAATTAATGGGTTGGTTTCATTTGCCAAAAAAAAATTAATGAGTTGGTTTACCTTGATTTGGTTCTTTTGATTGGCTATCAACATCTTTAATTCCTAATAATGTGTGATTAGATCTCCCTCCATCTCAGGGATACTGTCTAATTTTTGGTGCTAACTTCAAGTTTTGTGTCTATTTTAATATTTTTCCTTTCAAAAATCAATATGTCTTCTCAAACATAAACATCATATAACAAAAGATTTTTTTTTCTTGATGATTTTTTAGATTCCCGTGATTAATGTATTGATCTCACTTTTTTCTTCGGTATTTCAAACTTTGACTGTGAATAGATAAAGTTTTTCTTTTTCATATGATAATACCGACAATTCGAATTTAAGATATTTGACCGTATGAATAAAAACTATCTAACTATTTACTAACGAGTCACATTGGACGGTGGGATAAATAAATATGAAATTACTTTTAAAATTTATCTGATTTTTTCTTTCTTTAAAGCATACGCAAAGATAATTTTTTAAAGAATTCTTATACGATACTTGTTCGAGTTTCACATTTGTTCATCAAATCGCAAAGTGTGGAAAGTCTCTTCCTTTAATGGAAATTACATTTTAGATTGTACTTGAGGCAGTTGATTTTGACAGGTCCATTAGATCCCTAACCCAATCAGTGTGACACTTTATTTTTATGATAATCTAGGCATAAAATTAATTGTCATGGTGCTGAATTTTATTGTTCATTTGCTGCATCAATTGCTGTTCAGATTGCAAGAACGACCAAACATATACATACACAGAAAATCTTGTAAATCAGATTTTAAAGCCAATTTTAGGAGGAAATCCATGGTAAATTTTTGTATTTATTATATTAAAAATATATTATTCTTCACTACTTTTAGTGTATGCTCATTAATTAAAGATTTTGTTGATGCTATCTAGCATGTATTGTCCACTTTAGCATAGTGAACTTCAATGATTTTTTATATTAAAAAAAAAAAAAACCATTATAGGATTAAAGGTAGATTTGTTTATTTATATCACAGATTATTATTTTTTTTACCAGGAGAAACCTGGGTTTTTGAGAATGTCCACCCACTACTTGCACTATAAGTTGGTAAGCATAACCAAATCATAAGAGGTTAAGGCATAATCTCTCCACATTTGATCACTAGAACAATATACAATATAAGATATCTTTTTAGGATTTAAAGCAAACAATTAAATATAGTAATCAAAATCCAAAGAAAGAGAGGGGACCGTACCCTTTAAGCTTTTTTGACTATATAAAAAGATTGAAAACCAAACAAAAAAACCTTGGCATATGAGATGGGTGATGGGTCCCTTTAATTGTCTTGTGCTTCGTGGCCCAAACCCACCTTTCCACCGCCACAGACACCTCTCCTAATTATTATTGGTTCAATAACCCATAACTTTTTATTTATTTATTTATTTATTTATTTATTTATATAAACAATATATTAAAAATACAAGTGTCCCCATTTTGTTGGTTTGTCTGTGCTAGCTAGGCTTATGATTAGTCCAATTCCCTTGTATAGATAAAAATTATATACAAGTTGACAACCTTTTTTTGGTCCTTGTGAATTATTCTTACAATTATTTAACAAACATGTTGCAGAGGGTGAACAACATTTACAACTTCTATCATTTTTTTCTTATATTACAAATGCGTGGTACATCAAATCAAATTTGAAATATTATTAGATTGAACCGTTGCATGTTAATCAACATAAACATGGGATGTTTATGAAATAAAATTATTTTTATCGAAACATCTAATAATAATTTAAAGGTGAAATGATGTCTTTTATATTAACCCTAAAATTATATTTATGATAATAGAAACGTCTTTGTATTTGAGATTGATTGGATGTATTTAAATTATAAATGAGTTTAAAATTCATCAATAATCATTTCATCAATTTTCGAAGTTGTCAATGGATTTAGAAGCTATGATATAAATGTAGTTTTTAATTAATTAGTTTTATAATCATTTAAATATATTAATTTTGTAAGAAAGAAAAAAAAAAACATTATTTGTATTTCATATGACAACCACGAAATATCTTTGAGGGACTTTGGTTATGTTGAAATGAGAAGTGTAAGTTCGTATTTAATTCAACACGTTATTTTCACTTTATATCTAAATCAAAACATTAGGCAACAAAAGAGCTATTTAACATAATTTTTTTAAAAAAAATATTACACTATTACATCTACACGTTTCCACTTTATATCTAAATCAAAAAATTAGTCAACAAAAGAGCTAAATTTTGGTTTGAAGTATTAAATTATTACACAAATTGAGGGTTTTTTTTTTTAGAGAGATAGATGACTCGAACTCATAACCTCGTGGTGTAAGTGTTGGGGGTTTTATCACCGGTCTAACATCATCTTGTTTATTTATCATAAGAATTACAAGTCTATTTTAGGGCAACAAGTGTAACTTCTAAATATGTGAATATAAATATGATTTTTAAAATAAATAAATGATAAGTGTTATAAAATAATTACAAGAAACAAGAAAATAAAACATAAACTTAAAGTAGAGGAAGAGAGAAAATTAGTCCAAGAGAAAAGAGATTATTTTATTCCTCAATAGTTTTCCAAATACAAATACAACATGTAATGACTCATTTTATAGCCTTACAATCTAATGGTTACATAAATGAAAAGGTAATATTATAACACCTCATAATGATTAAGAATTGGATCATAAAATTTGGGTGTTAAGGAGATGGTGGGGAGATAAAGAGTTTGCAATATACTTGTATAAAATATATAAATGTGGACATCCACTTAAATAATATTTTCATAACACTCCCCTTTGGATGTACATCGTATAGAAAGTATGCCTCATTAAAACCTTTGCTATTAAAAACCCAATGGGAAAAAAACTAACAGAGGAAAAAGAGTATTGTATCCATCTACATATCAAATTAACCTTTGAAGGAATTTGGGATACGTTCCTCCCTTGTTAAAACCTTACTAGGAAAACCCTATGGGATAAAAACCTAGTGAAGGAAAAAGAGTACAGTATGTAATATTTTCTCCAAAATCAGTAACTCCCCCTAATAAAGTGATAAATACGTTCTCTTCTTATTCTGACGTGGATGCTTCAATATTTTGTATAGATATTGCATCTCAATATTATATACCAAGATTTGCAATTGGTAGTATATTTATAAATAAATATGTAGGATTGAAACTTTAGCGTATTTTTTTTTTTTATCACCACCTTTTGGAGATCATATGTAAAGAACTTTAATAAAATAGCCTTTTGAATTGGTTCAACTTGTTATATACGACATCATGTTGTTTTATTATAAAAACACAAGTTGAACTTATATTTGGTACTTTAGGACCTAAAGTTCTTCAATAATGAGAGGATATCATACACCACTTTAAGTTACCAAATAAACGTCGAGAAATCTATTTGACGTATTTTATCCATGAATACTTCAAGACCTTTTTATTATATATGTTGATTCATGTTAATACCAAACTCATTAGCTAAGACTAAATATTATTTTTCAAGACTTTTCATCTTAAAAAATATTTCCATGACATATAATTTATAAACTTAATATTATTTTTAATAAGCTTTACACAATCTACATATAATTCTTTTAATAAATGTTCACTATGACGAATACACTAAATGTATTCTGATTGTTTAATTTTCACTATACAGAACTTCATTTAGTTTTGAATAACTTGTTTCAGACATTTAAATCCTTTGAAGATTTGTATTCATTGTTAAATTAGGTTTCTGCAATAAACCTTTTATCTTAATTCGTACGGAAAAAAATATTCAATAAGTTTGATGTCATCAAACATGTGGACTACAAGTCCAAAGCTTTCGAGTTTTAAATGAATATAGTTTTGCCTTTTATTTGCTAATAATCTATATGTCGACATTTCTATAATTTATAATACAAGTCCCTCATCATTTTTCATAATGTACAAAACAAATAATATGTGAACTCAATTTCTATACCAATATATTTCATTATGATTATGTAATTCATGTGCCTATTCAAGGGCTTATTCTAATAACTTTAATGTTAAATATACACTATACATGTCTTTCTATATAAATATCTCTCCAGGAGAAGTATAATCACATTAAATTTAGTACACGTGCCTCTACTGTGACAATTGATATTCTTTTATTTTCTTCAACGGTCTCATAGGGAAGATTAACATTTCTATATGACTCTTCAGGATTTTGTTTTCACTTATGAGATTAGCTCTTCAACACTACAAAAAAAAAATGGTCTTTTTCAAAGACTAAATGCCGTTGAAAAAGGTCATTTCTCATTGGAAATACACTTTTCCAATAGGAAAAAGCCGTCGGAGGCCATTACAAATATGCTTGTCAGAAATAACCATTCACCAACGAACCGTCACAAATACTACCATTTCTGACAACTATGGCCGTCGGAAAAGATAAAAAAGTCGTCGGTAATACTAATTCAAAGTGTTCAAAATTATTTGTATTTCCGACGGCTTACCTTTATTTTTGAAGGCTTAATTGCTGTCGAAAATAGTCGAATTATAAAAAAAAAAAAAAAAAAAATGGAGCGACTCGACCCGACAGGCGCCACATCACCCAACAACTTTAACCATATGTGGATCAAGCCCTTGACTTGGATGACAATAAGGGTTACTATAATTTTATATCTGATATGTTTTGCATACTATTTATATATAAGCTATTGATATGTTTGTATAATATTTAATTAAATATTTTTTTTTTGTATATAACTATTGAGATATTGTTTTTTAAAATAATATTTTATTAAAATTATTAGAGTTTGTTTTAAATTTTTTTTTTTTTTGATATAGTAGTGTCACTAAACATAATTAAAAATAACTAAATATTCTTGTGATTACTAATAATTTTGTTATATTTTATATTAAGTTAATTTGGTAAGATGTGTCCATAAAGTAATTCGAATTAAATTTTAGCATTTCCAATGACACTTTTTATGTTGTTAGAAAAGTGGGTAATATTAACGCTTATTTGACTGTTTTCGATAGCCCAAAAACTGTCGAAAATGCGGTACTTTTTTTTTTTATTATTATTATTTCCGACTGCACAAAAAGTCCTACAAGTCATCGGCATAACTCAACAACTTGACACAACCCGAATCAATCTTGTAGATGTCATGTACGAGGAAGTTGTAATGTTCCTTGACATCCCTACGTGACTTTCTCGGTCGTTGACTAACGATATTTTGCAAAGAATAATGAATGACGTCAATATCTCACAAATCCCTTCATCATAATCCTGACAAATGTTTTGTGTATTTCTATTGTATCAAAGTGTTCACTCCTAATTTTCACACATATATGTCATTGTCTGGATATCAATTTAGGGAAAATCAGGTGTATTAAATGCTTACTACAAAATAGAGTTTTTATAATTATTTTATCTAACTTTTTATTTTTTTTTAAAAAAAAAATCATGAAATTTTTATTTATACAAATTATTTGAAGAAATTTTATATAAAAATACGTTTTTGACACTACAATAAAAAATTTGGTCTTTTCCGAAAGCATTTAGCCGTCGGAAAAAACCATTTACCATCGGGAATGTGGAGTATTTCAGACGGAAATTAGACCGTCGGAGATGTTGGATTACTTTTTCCTCATTTCCAATGGAACAAAGACTATTTCTAACGGCCATTAAGCAGTCGAAAATGTGGTATTACATTTTTACTCATTTCCGATGACACTTTTTGTGCCGTCGGAAATAGGAACAACATTGACAGCACAAAGACTATTTCCGATGGTCACTTGGTCGTCGATAATGTCGTATCATATTTGTACTCATTTCTGATGGCACTATATGGCCATCAGAAAAGGTACTATACCGACGGCAATTAGCGCCGTCGAAAATAGTTCATCACTGATAGGTATTTTTTTTGTAGTGCAAGAGCCTTATATGATGAGGATTTATCTATCATTCGAGTATTATTTTAAATATAATCTTGATCTTTTAAATTCCAGTTCTAAGAATCATATCTTTTGAACCAAAATCGTCTTTTACGACTTTACTGTCTAATAGATGATTTTTATTTCCATTTCATAAATTGTTCTACAAGAACAACCACCCGGGTTTATATATTAGCATAATGTAATTTTATTATTTTATTTGAATCATCTAAGAATTTATTTGCATATCATGCAATTCACAAGATGATGCATACCTTGTAATTTTATGTCGTTTATCAACTTATGATAATTCTCCCCCTAATGACAATAAAATTTACTTCAAGGAATTATATGCATCATAATAATTTTCTACATAAACTCATTTATTTTGTCATATTGTCCTTTAAGGACTAATTTACATGGTCTTATTGTTCTTCATGGACATTCACTATAAAAAAACAAAAAAAAAAAAAAGTTATGAAATGGATATCCTTATAAAATATTTCAATATTTCGATGCATCACTTACTTTTAATAAAACTTATTATCCTTCAAGGATTTTCACTAACATGTAATCATACAATATAAGCAATATGATAAATTATTTTGGCACGAGATAAAATAAATGAGCTAGAATAATCTTAAATAAAAGAATATAATAAGTACTTCAATTTCTCAAATTTCATGTTCTTATGTCAAATTCTAAAAAAACTCTCATATTCTTTTGGAACTTCTAGTTCGTATAGAAACTGCTAATTCATAATCATAAATGAAAAATCGTAAGTTTAAAGTTTCGAGTTCTTAAAATAAAATCACAATTTTATTTTTCAAATGAAAAGAGCTGTTATTAGATCAAATTTAGAACTTCTAGATCTAATTAAATTTGATATCAAAAATTAAATACAGAACTACAAGTCTAATTAGTTTGGAATTGATAACATCAAGTTTTAATAAGATAAATATTCAGAACTTCAGATTCTGATTTGTATTAATATTAAGAGCTTTAAGCCTTTGTCTTTTTCTTTTCAAATATTTGAGTAGCAAAATATCCATCTAATAATGAAAATTTAGATTCTCTTTTGATTCAAAACTTCATATTCAAATTTCATAACTCGAGTTCATATTGAACAATTTATATTTAAATTTAAAACAGCAGGTTCTCAATTTAAATTTCTTTATAGTGATTACCTTTACATCAATAATAATTTGATTACAACAATACCCACAATCATCACCATGACTATATGGAACATTCACTTCAAGGAAGGATATTGATCAAATTGGGTGATGCTAGTGATTTTATAATCAAAACTAATTATTTTGTTCAACTATGAAAAACATGATATAAACCAATAGTATGCTCAAATATATACATTATTAATATTGCCACTTATGGAGCAAATTTAAAACATAAAATATTGAAATATATATTGCTACTTCTGGAACAATATTTGAAACAATATATACTCAATATGTTTCATTGATCATGTCTTCATCTATTTGTCTTAATGTGAGTGGATGTCCATATTAAGAAATCAAGTTTATCATTTTCCTAACTTCTCTTGTAACACCCAAATGATTTATGGTCAATTTATGTTGTAATTTATGTCAATTATTGTATAAGTTAGGATTGTAAAGATTTGTAAGGCTATAAATATAAGCCTTCATCTTGATGTATGTAACTTGAGAAGTATCGAGGAATAAAATGATCTCTCCTATCTTAGACTACTATTTTCTCTCTTTTCTTATTTAATATTTATTCTATTATGTTCTTGTTTATTTTATTTATGCAATTATATATGAATGAATATCTATCAATCCATGAAAGAAACTTCTATAATTTTGTATTTCTACTAGCTCTACCATAATGATCAATTTTATTATTTATTATAATGTAATTTATGTATAATTAATGGAATGTTGGATTGTAAGATTATATAAAGGGTCTCTTACCATTATATTGTATACACTTTTGATGAGAACAATTGAGGAATAAAAGACTCCTCTCTTTAATTTATTCTTTCTCTTCTTATACTTTATGTTTATGTTTTATATTATTGTTTATTCTTATTCATTTTATAACAGGTAATCAAACTTTTTTTTAAAAAAGAAAATATATATAAGAACAAATAATTCGTTGATCATAAGATATTTCCATTAGAAATGAACAACCATACTTTTTTTAACAAATAAAATAAAATATAATTCATGTAAATCATACAATTTACTGAAAACAACAACAAATATCTAACATGACATGATGTTGTTTTCATGATTTGTTACAAAGTACAATTAAAAGTTTAATGCTAATAAATCAAAGCAATATGAAGAAGACATGAATGTAAATCAACTCAAAATAAAACTAACAGTTTTAAATGTTACAAAATTCAATGGACTATAAAACTACATATAACATTGTGAATAAATTCAAATGTTATTGAAGAAACAATAGAGACATTTCGTGATTAATATATGTGTGAAATATAAAAATTTATATTTTTCTAGTATAAAATTTCACATCTTACATACCTTAATAAGGAGGAAGAAATAAAGAAGAAAAAAAAAATTTCATTTATAGTGTTTGAGTCTCTTCATGTGAAATATAAACAATCAATTAGAGATAGTAGATCAAAAATGTCACATTCATATGAAATATAAACAACTAATTATAGGTAGATAGATAAAAAAAATGTCTAAAAACAAAAGGCAAATTAATTTTGCACTTTTTGTAACAACTTATACAGGAGCTTAATTTTCTATTGATATCACAACTTTATGGCTATGATTTACAAATCTAGAATTTCAGGTTCCAAATAAAATTCATATTTGATGAAAATGTTAAATTTCATCGGAACTTCAAGTTCATATATAAACTTCTTGTTTATAATTGAAAACCATGAATTGAGAACTTTGGGGTTCTTATTCGATAATTCAAAATTTTTATATTTTGATTTGATTGCAATCCATAATTTCTAATGAGATTATGTTAATTTCAGGCTTTTTTATTTTGCAATCTCAAAACACTTAATCGAGCTTTATGCTTTTTTATTTTACAATTCAGACTCTTTGATTTAACAATTATCAAATATATTTCAGATTGAGTTTCAGGCTCTTTGATTTTGCGATCTTTGGGTTGCAAGGGTTGCAATATAATTAATTTCATTTTTGCAATCTTCTAGTTGCAATACAATCATTTGATCTTTATTTTCTTTTATTGACAACTCAATGAATATTAAGAATAGAATTAAGAAAAGAAATAATATAAACCAAATTTTTTTTTTCTTAGCCCAAAATTAGAAAAAGAAATACTTTACAATTGTTTGAATTTCTTGATCTCGTCAAGAACACTCAGTCTCATCAAGAAAGTGTTATCTAGCTTTTATCACTTCTCGAATTTAGATCATATGACATATCGTCTTCAAACAAGAAACTTTCAAATCTGAAACTTGAAATATATAATGGTTAGAAACTCGTGATGATAGCGTGTTATCAAATAATTACAATAAACAAGAAAATAAAACATAAACTTAAAGTAGAGGAAGAGAGAAAAGTAGTCCAAAAGAAAATATATTCTTTTATTCCTCAATAGTTCTCAAAGTACAAACACAACACGTAATGGTTCCTTTTATAGCCTTACAATCTAATAGTTACACAAATGAAAATGTAATATCATAACAATTCATAATGATCATAAATTGGATCATAAAATTTGGATGTTAAGAAGATGGTGGGGAGAAGAAGAGTTTACAATTTACTAGTATAAAATAAATAAATGTGAACATCTATTTAAATAATATTTTCATAACAATAAATTGATTTTGTTCCATTATGAATTAATTCAAACTCATTTTGATTTTGATTTTTGTGTTTTTACTGACTAATAGAAGTTTCTTTTTAGAATACAAACAATCTCATTTTCAATTCATTTTCCTTCGATTTCTTGCACCTTTTCAGTCTATTAATCGGATGATACTGTAGATGTGAATTTCGTGATTGATTTTGGGAGTGCAAAAATAGGTTGGGTAGGTGTGTGACATATGACATGACTTAGAATTCAATCTAATTCCATTAAGAAAAAAAAAAAGAATTTTATAAAGGGCGAATTACACAAACTTACCCTGATTTTATGTGAAATTGTACTAAATCTCATAAAAATTCATAATGACAATGACTTCTCCTTAACCGGTTGACTAACCGTTGACCACATTAATTAATCACACAATGTCTATTTTGCTCTTGCTCTACATAAAAAAAAAGAAAAA
Organism: Acer negundo; assembly: GCA_035582765.1. NCBI lineage: Eukaryota > Viridiplantae > Streptophyta > Magnoliopsida > Sapindales > Sapindaceae > Acer > Acer negundo. The sequence goes on from CM069243.1 coordinate 13,118,193, forward strand.
AAAAAGAAAAAAATATATTTAAAATTAAATAATATTTAAATGGTTTATAAAATTAAATTAACACAAAATTTATTTATTTATTATTTTTTTTAAAAGGTACGCATATTTAGAAAGATCTTATAAAAATAAAAAAAATTTATGGATAAAATAAAATTATTAAAAAAAAGTTACAATTTTAAAACATAAAAAATTAATGGATAATAGAAAATTATTATAAAAAATGGTTAATAGATAATTAAAAAAAAAGAAATTATATAAATAAAAAAGAAAAAAGAAAAGAAAAGAAATCTGAAATGATCTCCATGGTTTCAGACCGCGATGGAGATCAACCGGATCTCGACTCGCTCGGCGAGACAGTGACTCAACGATGGACATCTATATTAAGAATTATTTTTTATTTATATAATTTCTTTTTTAAATTATCTATTAACTATTTTTTTAATAATTTTCTATTATTCATTAATTTTTTATGTTTTAAAATTGTAACTATTTTTTAATAATTTTCTTTTATCCATTAATTTTTGTTATTTTTTTATGATCTTCCTAAATATGTATACCTTTAAAAAAATAAAATATAAATAAATTTTGTGTTAATTTAATTTTATAAACCATTTAAATATTTTTTTTTCTTGTTTTTTTTTTTTTTATGTAGAGCAAGGACAAAATAGGCATTGTGTGATTAATTAATGCGGTCAACAGTTAATCAATGATTAATCAACTAGTCAAGGGAAAGTCATGTTATTATGAATATTTTATAGGTTTTAGTACAATTTTACATATAATCAGGGTAAGTTTGTATAATTTACCCTTTTATAAATTATAATCACATGCATTGAATTTGTAGGAGTGTTAGAGCCAATTTCTCCACCGACAACTAAATTAAGCTTTGATTGATTAGAAACTGATTACCAAGTACCAACCAAGAACAGTTAATAATCACTTTTATTAATTTCATTACTTTAATTTAATTGCTTAGTTAAAAAGTGCTTTCAATTCAAGTGCTCTTGCCTTTAAGTCTCTTTCTCTTTCTCTTTCTTCCCCATTAAGAAAACATATTCAAGGAAATTCCAATCAATGATCAAATATGATCTAACATTCTAACGTGTGTGTTTTTTTTTACGGCGAAAATATGATTTATGATAATCTCAACCAAATCTTAATTTCCATTTTTATATATTATAAACGGGGGTTTTTATAATTTGGTCCCTATCTAATTGGAAAAAAATATATATATTTTTTTATTTGTTAATTGATTTTTCAACAAATTGGTCCTAATATAATTCAAAATACAACAAATTGGTCTTATAGTTAGTAAAATATTATGATCAATTTATTGTATTTTGAATTATATTAGGACTAATTTGTTAAAAAGCCAATTAATAAGTAAAAAAAATATCTTTTTCTAATTAGATAAAGACCAAATTGTAAAAATTCCTTATAAATATAATCGAAAAAGGAGATACGATTTGAACCTACATCCTCAACACGTTGATGCGAAGCATTAACACTTATCCACGTCAACTTTTATCATAAAAGGACACATATTTATAGTAAAGTTTGTTTTGTTTTTGTTTTTAAACACATTTAGAGCAAAGTTTTGTGTTATTTAAACTCCTAAAATTTTATGAATACAGCTGGATACAATTTTATCCCAACTTTTGAGGGTTAGTAAATAGACACTCATTAAGCTCACTTACCATATATATCCTTGTTATTTTTTTTTATTGAAAATTTTAACAATAAAATAATTTATAAAAAATAAAAAAATGAATGTTAACTATATATATATAATATTTTTTTTGTAGTATTACATAAAATCGGAGTTTTTATGATCGGAAAGATTTGAACCCACAACCTCATAGAGTAGATGTGAAAAGTATATTACCGAATCAACCTTTTATAATGTATATATATATATATATATATATATATATATACATATATTATTGTAATTGTTAAGGGCTCGTTTGACACACCGTATTATATTGTATTGGACTGTATTATCATTAATACAAACTTGTGTTTGGTGATGGACTGTATTAAATTGTATTAGGTTATTCCTATATAATTTTATTATATTTTATTATATTATAAAAATATAATATTTTAAAAAAAATACTTAATAATTAATTTTAAATATTCTTACTATGAATAAATCAATATAAATCAATAAATACTTTATATAAAAAAAAAATCAATAAATATTTATTTAAATTGAAATAAAAAATTTAAATAAAATTTTTCTATGTATTTTAAAATTAAAAAATATATATTAACAACGTAACACATATTTTATCAATATTCTATATTTATCAGAAAAAAAAAGTATTTTTTCTATTACAATATAATCTAATATTATCAAATATAATGTATTAGTTAATATGGTATTTACTGTATTAAACAATTAAAATGCGAATAAATATCACGTAGAGCCATGAAATGAGAGGGAATCTCCAAGGTCCAGCAAAATGTTTAGAGTGGTCAACCATAATTAATCCTATCTAATATATCAACTATTTAATTAACTGATTATACTGTATGTAATATATAATATAGTAGTCAAATCAAATCATCCTAGTCGGCTAGTCCCTAGATTGAAATTTTTAGATTGGAATTGGATCTCGTGAATCGTGATTTGGCTTTGCACATCCATGATTTCATGTGTTTCACTAAATCACTAATCCAATATTTAACTATCATTTACTCTTATTTTTAATTCAATTTCCAGACAACAGTTTAAATTCGAATTCACCCGGTTCAATTACTATTAAGCCATCATCTAGAAAAAAAAAATATTTTTTAATTTTTTAATTTTTTAATTTTTTTTTTAAAGTATTACAAGAACAAGAAGGATTACACATTTACACTACCTTGAGGTATGTCAGGATATGTATAAAACAATACAAAAAACAATAAAAATTATCTAGCAAAATAAAAATTCCAGATATATATATATATATATATATTTATATATTAGAGAAAATTCCAGATATTTATATATAGAGAGACTTATTGATATATTTATTTAATTATTGAGAAAATAACGAATAGTGTCAAATTAGTAATTTGGTTACGTGGACACGTGTCAATTGAGAGTCACCGCTTACCATCCACCTGTAATCTCGGGAAACTCGTTAACAAATTCTCTTACACATCCTCTTTTTATTTTTTATTTTAATTATTTTATTTAATGAGCACAATCAAAATTGCTAAACACCGCTATTTAGCCTGTGTCGTTTTAAAAAAATAAAAATAAATAAATAAATAAAATCATTAAAGATGTGTTTATTAAATATGAATGGATGAAATCGAAATTAAGTTCTATTAGAAAGTAAATAGAGGAGAATCGGAATCAAGTTACTTAATTACATTCAAATGTTTACTTACAATTTAGGAATCAGAAGCAGAGTCCAATTTATTTCATTTTTAGTGTTTACTTAAACTAAAGAATTGAAATGATACATAATTGATTACAATAATACCCTTGTGTATAAAATATGATAAAAAAAATATTTTATCTTACTCATAACACTATAATTATAGTAATTAACATCTTTATATTGTAATATTTGAATTAATTAGATAAAAAAATATTGAGATAACTTAATTAAAAAATAAATGAAGATGCAGTAGAATATATATATATATATTACATGAATATGTAGTTCATAACTGGTAAAATGAACATTTAGATAAAGAGATGGCTAGATTAAAAAAAAAATGTAATGGAGGTAATATATATATATATATATATATATATATATATATATATGTGAATATTCGGTAGTTATTTTTAGTCCATAAATGGTGCTGTAAAAAAAAAAGATGAATTTTTTATAAATCACATGGCTAGAATAATATAAATTATTAATTATATAAACAAATATGAAGATTCAAAAAATATATATATATATATATATATATATATATGATTTACGTAAATTAAAAACAAAAGTCAATAATTATGAAAAAAACGTTGTTTTTTTTTTTTTTTTTTTTTTTTAAGTGAAGATATTTTAGTAAATATATCATGAATTCATTTTTCAATCAGGAAAAAAAACTTGATTCCTAGGGTGGGTGAGAGAAACCAAATTCCCTTTCCATTAAGAACTTAATTCTTGATTTGTGATTGGGGTCGACGGAAATTAATGTCCTAAAAATTTAGTAAACTGTAGAATTTAAAAATTAGAAACTTAATTCCCTTTGCTAAATAGAATTCCTGATTATTAAACACGCCATAAATGTTAAAGTTGGATTTTAATAAAGTAAATAATTATTTTTTATTTACTTTTTTAAATTTTAAATTTATTTATTTATTTATAATTTTTAAGTTTAATGTTAATATTTTTCATATTACAATATTAACATTAAAGTAGTGATGTTTCATTAAATGAGACTGAGGTTGCACAATTCCTGGTATGCTTTGGAGTTTGTGAAGTGTGACTGAACCTGACCTGTATGATTTCTATAATTCTCTCATTCCTTTTTATTTGTTTAACACCGGCGGACAACACAAAATCAACAAGCAGCCGTAGAAAAAGTCCAACCACAAACTCACTTTTAAATTAAATTCTTATTAAATTACTTGCAGAAAATAATAATTAAAAATATGGGTTAATATTAAAGACCTCCTCTCACCTTTGAACTATTATTGGATGTCTTGCTAAAAATACTTTTATTTCATAAACATCCCCTGTGGACTAACAAATAATGATTCAATTGATCGATTTTTGATGTTAAAAAGTTTATAATGTCCGTATTTAAGCTTCAATTATATTAATTGAACACTATAACATCTGAATCTTACCAAATAAAGCATTTTTTGTTGGTCAATAAGGGGTGTTTCTAAAATAAAAGCATTTTTATCTAGACATCCAATAATAGTTCAAAGGTGAGGGGATATTTTTAATATTAAACCTAAAAATATTGATTTGGTGAGCAATTTAATTTTGTCAAAATCAAACAAACCTGGCGCGATGAAATTGATCTCGCGATAAACATTTTACAACTATATTACGAGGTAACGGGTTCGAGTCCTTCGTCCCATTAAAAAAAGAAAAACCCTGAATTGATATAATAATGTAATAATTTAAAAAAAAAAAAATTAAACAAACCTGTCAGTGAGCAGTGAGGATAATTTTGACTTTTTATATTTTTCCACTTCTTATTGACGAGAGAGAATCTAACAAAACAGTAAAAAAAATATAAAAAATAAAAGAGAAAAAAAAAAAAAAAAAGTAAAAAAGAAGAGAGTGCGGTGCGTGTGAGATAGTAAGTTACAAAGTACAAATTATAAACGATACATCAATAATCATAAATCCTTTCTTATATATTTTTTTTTTTCACGAATTTCCAACATTTTTGATCTCTGTGTTGAACATTTATATTTTCTGATTAGAGATCCGTCTTTGCTGGTCCATCAGTTTGGTTCGCAAGCTTTATTTATTTATTTATTTAAAAATATTAACTTATTCTATGTTCTCTCGATTGCTACAACGAAAAAACAAGAAGTCTGTTCTGTTTTGCATCTCTCTCACAAACAAGTCTCTACAATGTTAATGTGATGTGGATTTCGTGCTGTATATAGCTTTTCCATGCAAGATTTCGAGGTGGGGTTTTGATACACCAGCCATTGATGGTGAAAATGGAGTTCATTTTATAGTAGTTTGTGCGACGATGGTGGAACTACAGAGATCTACAGCAAAAACCCACCTTGTATCAGCGCTTGTGCTGTCTTTGGTGACGTTGGTTTTGAGTGTGACAGATTCTGGTGACCTTGATGTTCTAAACCAGTTGAGGAAAAACTTGGAGAATCCAGAGCTCTTGCAGTGGCCTACAAATGGTGGAGACCCGTGTGGTACTCCTGGTTGGAAGCATGTGTTTTGTAAGAATTCAAGGGTTACACAGATTCAGGTTCAAAATGTTGGCTTGAAAGGTCCTTTGCCTGAGAACTTGAACAAGCTCTCCATGCTTGAAAACCTTGGATTTCAAAAGAACCACTTTAGTGGGCAGTTACCAACTTTTAATGGTTTGTCTAATTTAAAGTATGCTTATTTGGATTACAACAATTTTGATTCAATCCCTGGTGATTTCTTTGATGGTCTTGGGAGTTTAGAAGCCTTGGCATTGGATTACAACAATTTCAATGCCACTACAGGATGGTCATTTCCAAAGGGTTTGCTAGGGTCAGTACAACTCACCAATCTTTCAGCTATGAGTTGTAATTTGGTTGGGGAGCTTCCGAGTTTTCTTGGGGAACTTTCTTCGCTGCAAAACTTGAAACTTTCCGGCAACAACTTGTACGGAGAGATTCCGTTGAGTTTTAAAGACTTGAGTTTGGTGAATCTTTGGTTGAATAATCAGCAAGGGAGTGGATTGACAGGTCCAATTGATGTGGTTGCAAATATAGCTTCACTTCAGAGTCTATGGCTTCATGGGAATCATTTCACAGGGACAATTCCGGAGAGTATTGGTAACTTAACTTTCTTGAAAGATCTCAATCTTAATGGTAATCGAGTTGTTGGTTTGATTCCTGCTAGCTTAGCTGATTTGCAATTAGACCATTTAGATTTGAACAATAACATGTTAATGGGTCCAATTCCAAAGTTCAGAGCAGCTAAAGTCACTTATGCTTCAAATTTGTTCTGTCAAACAACTCCAGGCGCTCTTTGTGCCCCGGAAGTTATGGCACTTATTCAGTTTCTTGGTGGGTTGAATTACCCTCCAAATTTTGCCTCTTCTTGGTCTGGTAACAATCCTTGTAATTCATGGTTAGGAGTGACTTGTGATGGCAGTCAACAAATTAGGGTTCTAAATTTGCCTAATTATAAACTTAATGGTACCCTGAGTCCTTCTGTTGCTAAGCTAGATTCACTCACTCAAATCAGACTTCAGAAGAATAATTTAACAGGCCAGATTCCAACAAACTGGACAAGTTTGAAATCTTTGACAACTTTGGATCTCAGTGAGAACAACATTTCCCCTCCACTACCTACATTCAGTGGTACTGTGAAACTTGTGGTTGCTGGGAATCCTTTTTTGGATCGTAACCAGTCCGGAGCAGTTCCCTCAACTGGAATAAATCCATCATCTGGGAGTTTGGATTCTTCTCCGAACAGCCCATCTACTTCAACCAAGGGCTCAAGTTCTGGTAGTAGTTCATCTGATGAATCCACCAAACCAAAAAGTTCCAAGAGGACCATTTTAGTTGCAATTGTAGCCCCTGTTGCAAGTATTGCAATTGTTACTCTTTTGGTCATTCCTCTATCTATCTATTATTGTAGGAAGAGAAAAGACACTTTCCAGGCTCCAAGTTCCCTTGTAATTCATCCAAGAGATCCATCTGATTCAGATAATATGGTTAAAGTCGTTGTTGCCAATAACAGCAATGTAACCACTTCCACAGTAAATGGGAGTGGTTCTGCAAGCAGAGGCAGTAGTGGAGTTGGCGAGTCTCATGTCATTGAAGCTGGAAATCTAGTCATATCGGTTCAAGTTCTTCAAAATGTGACAAAGAATTTTGCCCCCGAGAATGAACTTGGCCGTGGAGGTTTTGGTGTAGTTTATAAGGGAGAATTGGAGGACGGAACTAAAATAGCTGTGAAAAGAATGGAGTCTAGCGTGATTAGCAACAAAGCCTTGGATGAGTTCCAAGCTGAAATTGCTGTTCTTTCAAAGGTCCGACATCGCCATTTGGTATCTCTGTTGGGTTATTCTGTTGAAGGCTATGAGAGAATTCTTGTTTATGAGTATCTGCCACAAGGGGCTCTAAGTAGGCATCTTTTCCATTGGAAGAGCTTTCAATTAGAGCCTCTCTCTTGGAAAAGGAGACTAAATATTGCTTTGGATGTTGCAAGAGGGATGGACTATCTTCATAATCTAGCCCATCAGAGTTTCATACACAGAGATCTTAAATCTTCAAATATCTTACTTGGAGATGATTTCAGAGCAAAAGTTTCAGACTTTGGATTGGTCAAACTTGCTCCTGACGGTGAGCAATCTGTCATCACCAGGCTTGCTGGGACTTTCGGATACTTGGCACCAGAATATGCCGGTAAGCATTTTAAGTCCTGCCAATCTATTAAACTGAAATTCGATATAGAAAGCTGTAAATTTTTATTTGATAAATAGGCTAATGCTTTTATTTAAGGACTGATTTGCTTATATACAAGGTTTTCTTGCATTGAGTTCATACCTAGGTTTCAGTCAAGAAGTCACCGTATGCTTATTTGCCAACCATGTTAGATTATTAGAAATATGTAAAATGTCTTTCTTATCATTTATGCAACAATGTGGGAATATTACTGTACTGATTCAGACATTTTGTTCTAATTGATTCAGTGACAGGAAAGATCACAACAAAGGCTGATGTTTTTAGTTTCGGGGTTGTATTAATGGAGTTATTGACTGGATGGATGGCTCTTGACGAGAACAGGCCCGAGGAAAGCCAGTACTTGCCTGCATGGTTTTGGCAAGTCAAATCAGACAAGGAGAAACTGAGAGCTGCCATTGACCCGGCCTTAGATGTGAATGATGAAACATTCGAGAGTATCGCCACAATTGCTGAACTTGCTGGACACTGCACTGCAAGGGAACCTGGCCAACGGCCTGACATGGGTCACGCCGTGAATGTATTGGCACCACTGGTCGAGAAATGGAAACCGTTGGATGATGACCCCGAAGAATATTGTGGCATTGATTACAGCCTCCCACTTAATCAAATGGTGAAGGATTGGCAGGAATCAGAAGGGAAAGACACAAGTTATATGGACCTAGAAGACAGCAAATCTAGTATCCCGGCAATGCCAAAGGGTTTTGCAGAGTCTTTTGGTTCTGATGCTGGTCGGTAAAAGAGGTAATTCGTAGGTGTAGATATCTTGTTCATCTTTGATAATTCAATGTCAATATATGTTTTAGTGGTGTTATTGTGGTATATTAAGATGCTTAAGAATTCTCCTCTGTAGGCTTTGAATTTTCGGTTGTGGAATTTTATATGCTAATGGTTTATGTAGATAGGGATCCCCGAAGAATGAGAACTTGTTTTTATTATCCATTCATGATTCCTACTCATATTGAGTTTTACAATATTGGTCTTACTTTTTGAGTGGTAAAATGATCTTTTCATAGAATCTATTCCATGCTTGTTGCTGAAGTTTTGCTTCATCATTTATAACTCTGGAAAATGTTCCTTTTATATCTTGTTGAGTACAAAAGACTATTCGAATAAACAAACTGGAGGCTAAGGTTGTGCCTTGTGCTATTATTATCTTCCTCCGTAATGAAAGCAAAGCAGTTGTGTAACCTTTTTACCTCCAAAAAAATGAATGAGGTCATATCATGTGATGTTAATTAAAGGCACCTCTGAACTTGAATCATAAATGTGGATGCTGAAATTCTCATAAATATAGCTGATGACTTTTTAGCTTTTACCATTTGATAGAAGGTGAAAAGGGAACTTCCAAACCAATAATTCACGAGTACAAAACTTATTAGTAAACTACCGAGATATATATATATATATATATATAAATATTTTGAAGTATTCCAAGTTACAAATATTGCAATAGAATTGTTGAAACCCGTCAAGATAAGACAATATATGTACGGTTCGGATAACTACTTTCACAAACCGGAAGAAAACTCCCTATACACGTTTGAATGTGCATGGTGAGACTCGAATCCCTAACCATCACTGTAGAAGGAAGATACACTACCGACTCTACTAAGAGGTGATGTGCCTACCAATACATTTTCAGTATCCAAAATGGAGTCATTAATCACATATAATATATATATTTCTCCTTTTAATTTAGAATTTTCACCTTATATACAACTTCTTAAAGTTGAATTAGAGTCATTACGAGGAGGTGTGAGTGTGTGACATGACTTGCCAGACTGGTGGTTTCATGGAGGTCCCAAACTTGTGCATATTATTATTGTGGTAAGATGTGGATCCCAATAACTTGTGACAAAATTCCAAGTTAGGGAAGATGGCAACATTGGATTAAGTGGGGGTGGTGGTGTCAGTAACTCGGTGTGAGTCCATTGAAACCTGGCCATTAGGTGTCACTCTCACCTTGGAATAGTAAGGGGATGCATTACGTGACATTGCCATTACCATAACTAACACGACACAACAGATTGGTACTAGGTGCGTGGTTGAGGCTTTTCAAGGTCCTGGACCACCCGCCAATTTCGTTTTTATTTTTGGCTTCTGGTTCCAATCAAATGCAATAATAACAACCACAACTGGCCAGCCATTGTATTTTTAATATCTTAGAACAACAACAACAACACCAACAACCGGTGAAAGGGATCTAGGGACATAGCTTAATCGATAGATGGATACAGTTCGAGTTTAGACAAATGAACCTCAAGTCAACGGTTCGAATTTTACCAATGGCAAAAGGTTTTTTAAAAAAATACCTTGTATAAATAGGTGGATAGATAGTTATTGTAAATATATATATATATATATACGGAAATTTTCCTATGAGGATGCTCTGATAAAATTATATAAAGATATTGAATGTGAACCACTCGTTTTACATACTTTGACTTGGTATGTATGCACTTGTTAAATTACTTTTATAAATGAGTGGCTCACATTCAATATCCTGATAAAGTTATATAAAGATGCCCTGATAGAAACGGAACCGTATATATATATATATAAAGAGACTTGCATACAGGAGGGAGGAGAGAGACTCATGCTATGTGAAATATATAAATGTTTATTTTTGTATGATATATAGTATGATTTGATTATTATTTTTTTCTGCATAAAACACAAATAATTTGCTCTATCGTAATATTAAAAATAAAAATAAAAAAACACACAAATAATTTGCCTCCATGAAAAGTTTGGACAACTGAAATGGCAAGAGTGCTTCACTGTGATGATAAGAGCACCTCCGCCCCTCTTGACAGCTTCAGGCATTTCCAGCATTCAAGCTCCAGATATCATAATAAACAAAATCTAAATGCAACCTTCATTTATTTAAAATTTAAGTGACCCTATAAGCAATTGTTGATGTAGGAAAACCTAAATGGTTCTAAAACATTGTGGACTTTTTGGCATTAGATTATTTTGAAATTTTCTATTAACAAAATAAACTAGCCTGTTTGGTATAATAAGCAAATGGCTTGGATTAAATTGGCTTAAATTTTAAGAGAAGGGCATACCAAATGGGGTCTACATGGAAGTAGTTGCCTTTAAATTTTCCATACCTACTCATTTAAACATAAGTAAAAGCCTACCAGAAAAATGAAAAATATTTAACAGATAAATAAATTATATATGTGCTGTTGCACATGAGGTTCAATCTGACTCTGTCGCCTCAAAAAGTAAATATTCTCCGCACCAGCCAATGGAAAAAAGTTAAAATTACCACATAAAAAGAAAAAAACAAAAACGTGTAAAACCCAACAAAAGTGGACATCCAGTAGCCAAGAAAATCATTGATCAAAATCTATCAATCTATATGAAAAGATAAACAAAGCAAAAATACAGAGAAAAAGAAATCAATTCCAAACATAATCATGAGAATATGTACCAAAATCTTCACCTGGGAAACCAAAAACAGGTCCCTCCATGATTCGCTTTATTCAACTTTAATGCATAAACACTAATATGTAAATGTAATCTAAGCTTGCATGGCCACACCAAAAAAAGAGGCTGATGATTAGGACGATATAAAGTTTGTATTTTAGGTGGGAGCAGCGGCAATGAGAAATGACAGTTTTTATTTTTATTTTTATGTGAAACAAGATAGAAGAGGCTAGAGGGTAACTTGCAAAAATTGGATCATTACAAAGTCTACAAAGGCAAAGGTTGTGCTAATGCTGGTTATATATGAGAATTAGTACCAACAAAGAACAAGAATATGGTTAATACTAACATTTAACATATTTCCATATCCATTACTTGAGTTGACAAATTTGAGCTGCTGCTTCATGAGAGGAAAAGAACCAAAAACCGAAAAACAAAAAACAATTAGAGATTTTGGAGTAATCTGACCTCTCTATTTCCTTTTCTTTAACAACATTAGTGAGTACTACTATGGTCTATCCATCCTCTGGAAAGCAACCAACATGATAAGCACCGGGGGCATCCAAACTCTGGTCCTTTGTCGATGAAATGGGATGCGTTGATGAAGTTACGATAGGAGAAAAGTGGCGATAGGTACGATTAACTGGAGGTAACAGTAGAGCCAATCGCCTGTCCATTGCCAAAAGCCGTCCACACTTGCTGCACCGTCAATATATAAATTAAACACCCTGCAGTAACTAAAGAAATCCATAAATTAAAGGTCGAGAGTTCACCTGCAAACTTTAGTAAATAGTGTTTGATAGCTGCAGATCCAATGCTACAAGAACAAAAACACAAGTAAAGACTCAGATAAGTAAGGAGTCATCTCTAGGACTAAAATGAACAATTGAATAAGGGAGAGAAATTGAAGAGGTTATAATATCATACTAAAAGAGAATAAAGAGTTGCTTCAGGCCTGATCCCAAGGAAATATTGTAGTGCCGTCACAGCATGCTCCTGTAACCAGGAAACAAGTAAAAGTGAACAGACAATTTAAACTTTGATAGATATTGTCAACATCTAACCAACCTGAATCAGCAAAAACAAAAACCAAATAGCAACAGCCATTACCGTGATGTGTCTAAATACATGATAAACTGAAGAGCCTCTTGCATGTATGTATCTGCCTCCCTGTTGAAGAATGCAAAGGTAAATACATTGAAAGCCAGTAAACTTTAAAAAACTTCAAAATCTCAATTCAGTAAGAACTAAGAAACACTAATAACTTTTTCTAAATATCAAATCACCAATGGACAACCTCTAAGTACAAAAATGTTTATGCTTTTTACACCGACAATACATTGAAATTAATTACACACACAACAAACTGTACAAAAATTGGAAACTGCCAAACAGGGCACTGCTACACCACCACCCACCCATTTCATATAAAACTGTGTAAAATTTTCATAACAACATCTTCCAGCCAAAAGCCAATACTTAGCCCTCGTGACAAAGAAAACACTGTACAACTCATGAACAAGCTTTAGCTCATCTTGAAGGTAAACTTAAGCTAGCCTAATGATATAGACTCAAAATTGGGCTCCACTGAACCTTGATCAATTCCAAATAAAACTTGAGATTGTGCCAAAATGCTTAGCCTTGCTCAGACAGTTCACTTGAACACCAATTGATATAACTTACAACACATAGATGTAAGGTAAGAGAATTAATGTACAAAAATAAACTTCCAGTATAACCAGCCCTTTTGATCTTCTACCACATATCTTCTGACATGAGCTTCAAGTAACCCATTAATTGTTTGATTCCTAGCAACTCATAACATTCACATGGTAATATGATGCGAATTAGTGATCATATGCAACATACATCTAGGTATGGGCAACCAAACAAACTATTAACATCATTTCAAGAAGAAAAAAAAAAAAAAAACCAAAGTTGAAATCAGATACCTCGTCTGGAGAAAAGAAAGCAACTGCATCTGGACCAATAGAACCAACTGGATGCAATGAAACTACTGCTCTGAAAACAGAAGGGAAGAACAACTCAATTACAGCAATCTTATCTACAGAAGCCTTGTCTGCAGCAACGGAACTCTGCAATCCTGGTCTTAGTTTACTTGAGCTGTGAAAAGTCTGCTCTTTCAATAATTCTGTAGGACTCTCATTTGCTGAACTGGGCAGAGAAGAAGCTCTTTTTAACCAGTCCAGCCGTTCATAAGTGAAAATTTTCAAATTAGGCACTTCTTTTTCCAAGCGCATTAGAACATCTGATAACGTCTTGCAGTCACTAAGCTCTTCTTGCCTGCTGTCTGGTAGTACTTGGGAAACACACTGTTTTTTAGGTACTGGTTCAGTAGTCGCACCATCTAGTCCATCATCAAGGTGAGGAAAAAAACGTTTTTTCTGATCTGTGAAAGCCTTAAGAGCTAACCTGAAAGACAAGCAGAAGTTGATGAATCTCCAATACAATCATAATCACAATCAGTTGTTCACCAATAAGGCCTTGGGAATAAATAGAATGTATATTTATGATGTACACCAATATCACCAAGTAATAGTGGCTTCATATTGAACTTTGATACAACCCACTTTATTGAGATTGCATAATATCATCCTCTTAAGTCAAAAGAGACGAGTTTCAAGAGTTAGAGAAAAAAAAAAAAAAAAAAAAAAAAAAAGAAATTAGAAGATTTTATTTTCTATACTGAATTTTAAATGAACAAAGTTGTATTTATTATTATTATTATTTTTTTTTTTTGACTATTTTGTGTGGAAACTTCAGTTAAAAGTTTTCCTTAAATTTCTGCGCTTACAGTATGTTTGAGTGATTTTATGTAATTGAATGTCTAGCAACATCATATGTAGAGTCAGGTTCTTCTTTAGTAGTTAACCTTAGAAAGCCAGCCTACATAAAGTCTAAGATAAGGAATTAAGGACTTTAAAAGGGATAACAAATTTTGAATTAAATTGTTGAAGAGACTCTTGCTCTCTGTCTTAAGCCTTAATTTGGGTAAAATTTATATTAATCTCTCTTTGAGAATCATCTCTTTCTCCCAAATTCTTCTTTCAATTTCCTGGATTCATAAACCCTAATCTTTCAGTTAATGCTGCAAAGGGACTAAGGCAATTATAAATATCATACAGATATTGCAAAACAAATTTGGCACTTGGACACAACAGCACCCAAAGCATAAAGATCAACGAAGGAACACTTTTCTCTGTTCTCACCCCTAGATCAACACAATGATATTTCATCTGCAAGGAAAATTGACTGGAGTGTCTACTATAATGCCAATGCAAATCAAACAAGTGTTTTGCAAAATAAACTACATATGATTTCCAAAATTAGTAAATCCACCATTAATGATAACTCCAAAGTCCAAGCTATCCATATTCATCTAGATGAATGCCTCCAAAATAACAGTTGCACAGAAACTCTAAAAGCTATGCCTCCAAAAAGAGAGAAGCCCATGAAAAGACATCTCACTTATTAAGACTAGGCTAAATTAAGATACAGAAATGCTACTCAACCCAAAATATTTGCCTAAAAATCAACCCAAATGTTGTTGTAGACATCGTCATGTACATGGTATGGACAAATAAAATATATCATTTTAGTTGATTTTTGGGCTCATTTTTTGAGTTGTGTAGCATTACTCATTAAGATATGAACAAAATAAACTAAAATTTGAATCTCAATCTTGTATATCAAATTTATTTTCCTTTATGATACACATCAAATATTAATGGACCGAGACAAACTTTTTATAAATCCATCAAAACATGCATCATCTATAACAGGAGGTGGAAATTTAAAACTCCCATGATGTGAAGTCTTTCTCTTGATTTCTATCAACCTTTAATGACTATAATCCCCTATGCTGCCACCAATTATACAACTTGTCCGGTGAGTTTTAAGGACTAGAATTTGGTGAATCTTGGTTGAATAATCAGCAAGGGAGTGGATTTACTGGTCCAATTGATGTGGTTGCAAATATAGGTTCACTTCAGAGTCTATGGCTTCATGGGAATCATTTCACAGGGACAATTTTGGAGTGTATTGGTAATTTCACTGCTTTGAAAGATCTCAATCTTAATGTTAATCAATTTGTTGGCTTCATTCCTGCTAGCTTAGCTAATTTGCAATTAGACCATTTAGATTTGAACAATTACTTGTTAATTGGTCCAATTCAAAAGTTCAAAGCAACTAAAGTCACTTATAATTCAAATGTATTCTGTCAATCAAACCCAGGGGATCTTTGTGCCCTGGAAGTTATGTCACTTATTCAATTTCTTGGTGGGTTGAATTACCCTCAAACTTTTGTTTCTTCATGGTCTGGTAATGATCCTTGTAATTCATGGTTGGGATTGAGTTGTGGATCAAAAAATTAGTGTTCTAAATTTGCCTAATTACAATCTTAGTGGTACAGAGTCCTTCTGATGCAAAGATAGATTCCCTCACTCAAATCAGACTTCAAAAGAATCATCTAACAGTCCAGATTCCTACAAACTGGACTAGTTTGAAATCTTTGATAATGTTGGATCTTAGAGAGAACAACATTTCCCCTCCACTACCTAAATTCAGAGGTACTGTGCAACTTGTGGTTGTTGGGAATCCTTTTTTGGATCGTAATAAGTCCAGAGCAGGGTTTCATCTGGAATAAATCCGCCATGTGGGAGTTTGGATTCTTCTCCAAACAACCCATCTACTTCAACCAAAGGCTCAAGTTCTAGTAGTAATTCTTCTGATGACTCCACCAAGCCAAAAAGTTCCAAGAGGACCATTTTAGTTGCAATTGTAGCCCCTGTTGCAAGTATTGCAAGTATTGCAATTATTGCTCTTTTGCTCATTCCTCTATCTATCTATTACTGTAAAAAGAGAAAAGACACTATCCAGGCTCCAAGTTCCCTTGTAATTCATCCAAGAGATCCATCTAATTCAGATAATATGGTTTAAATTGTTGTTGCCAATAACAGCAATGTAACCACTTCTACAGTAACTGGGAGAGGTTCTGCAAGCAGAAACAGTAGTGGAATTGGTGAGCTCATGTCATTGAAGCTAGAAATCTAGTCATATCGGTTCAAGTTCTTTGAAACGTGACAAAGAATTTTGCCCCTGAGAAAGAACTAGGCTATGGAGGTTTTAGTGTAGTTTATAAGGGAGAATTGGAAGATGGAACTAAAATAGCTGTGAAAAGAATGGAGTCTAGTGTGATTAGCAACAAAGCCTTGGCTGAATTCCAAGCTGAAATTGCTGTTCTTTCAAAGGTTCAACATCGCCATTTGGTATCTCTGTTGGGTTATTCTGTTGAAGGCTATGAGAGAATTCTTGTTTATGAGTATCTGCCACTAGGGGCTCTAAGTAAGCATCTTTTCCATTGGAAGAGCTTTAAATTAGAGCCTCTCTTGGAAGAGAAGACTAAATATTGCTTTGGATGTTGACAGAAGGATGGATTATTTTCATAATCTAGCCCATCAGTGTTTCATACACAGAGATCTTAAATCTTCAAGTATCTTACTTTGAAATGATTTCAGAGCAAAAGTTTCGGACTTTTGATTTCAGAGCTAAACATCCAAAATGCATTTTGTGTTTCTTTGAACACCTATCAAGATGTGTACGCATGACAATCACAGTCATTTCATAGCTTATTAAGTCTATGACATGATATTGATTTGACAAACCTATTATTAAGGAACTCCATCTACATATTTCCAATCAAACACATCACTGCTTAATGTTGATTTGTAAATTCACATGACATCAGAAAAAGACTAATCATAAATGAAATTGATATTGCTATGGCTATGAACCGGAAACGGACCTGGTTCTGTCAACAGCAGATGCACCAGCCTGTCCAGCGAGCTGACGTTTCCAAGCATATGCAACGACCGCACCATCTGGACATACCAAGGGCATATGCAAACCCCAATAATTACTTCGCGAACGAAGAGGTTCATTCAAAACTCCCGTTTCTTCCAATTGCCTTCCTAACATAAGTAAAAAACAATTCAAACACCAAACCAAATAACAATTTAATTATTAAAACAGACACTATAATGCGTAGCGTACCGATAGAGCGAAGGTCGTGGAGGTGCTGGCGCATGGAAGCGTCTTCTTTAATGAACAAATTGAGTGGTTTGCTGCTTTGGTGAGGATGAGCCGCTACGAACAGAGCTTCAAGAAGCCGGTCCGCACCAAGACGAATGTCTGCGATGAGCCGACCCGCTTGGCCGAGTCTGTCCAACGCCACGGCTACCTGCTTAGGCGGTGCCTCAGCCGTTGGTTGCGGGGATGGATCGGGATTTGCATTAGGGTTTGCCACAGTCAGCGATTCCTGCTGCTGTGGGGCTTGGAACTTCATATCCATTTAATTACTCTCTTTAGCAAGATTCAATTCAGTATCAACAGATTCTATGCTTTGAGCTCAGAACTGGAAATTTACCGGTCCGAATTTGAACTTGAAATCAAATACAACTACAAATCTCCCGTTTGTTCTACACGCGGAAAATAAATAAATAATGATTTTTTTAATTTTTTAATTTTTTAATTTTTAAGTCATTTTTCTGTTATTAGTTAAACGTAATACCCTAAATAATATGTGAAATAATCATTCTGGCCCCTCTAGTTAATAGTTATAGCATTACTTATAAATAACTTTATCGTTAATAAACAATCACCTTCTTTACTGTTAATTAAACTTTATCAAACTTAACGGTTGATCAAGTTTGACTTTCAAAATACCAAAAATTCTTAATTAAATACAAATGAAAAACAGTTTTTCTTTTAAATTTAGATGGACGGTGGAGATCTATTTTTTATTAAAAAAATTAAAATAGTTATTTTAAAATCCAACATCCATTTTTAAAAAATAAATAGATTGATTGATCTCCACTGTTCATCTCTAGATGGACGGTGAAGATCAAATTACAAAAAAATAATAAAAAAATTTAAAATTAAAGGAAGAAGATGAAGTTCACCATGGTTCTCCATCGATAAAGATCCATGGTTATCTATCAATGGAGACGATGGAGACCACTCCCCATTGCAGACGATGGAGATGGGATCTCCATCGCCATTGATATCTACTTGTTTATGAAGTTGACTCAAAAATATATATGAGGTACAAATCAAAGTGACTACTTGTTTTTGCAGGCTTATTATTATTATTATTATTATTATTATTATTATTATTATTATTATTATCATCATCATAATTTTTTCGAATTGATTTTTTGGATCTTTCATCATATAGGTTTCTAGAAGTCAGAATTGGCTGTCCATGTATGTTGAGAGATGGTGTTCGTAGACCTATTAATCCAAAGACCAATAGAGCCTTTAACATGACGTATATAGTTATATCTAATTAGGAAGAAAGTGTTATTCTAGAGATAGCATATACTATTCTTAATTCTTGAATATTATGTAATTTATAGTTTGAATTGGATATTTATATGTTTATTTTTTACCCTTTGAATATTTAAATTTATGTACCATGCACCATTCATGCCCAATATTAAGCTTGTTACAGTGAAGAATTCTAAAAAGAAGATTTTGAACGCGATAATTAGATGATAGCATGACATATTTTTGGTTTGATATGGATAAATATTTAAATATTTATTTTGTGTTTTTTTCTTGTAGAAGAACGATGCTATTAGATATGTGTCTATCATGTTATAAAGCTATGCCTGTGTTATATGCGAGAAAGATGAAGACAAAATGATTAGACTTGGTTTGTGCTCATGAAGATTATAAACATATAACTTTTGATCTATTTACTTGTTTTATTTTATTGTTGCATATATAATTGATATTGTTCATTGATTTCAGCTGTGTGCCCCCTTGATTCTGGATGATATTTTATAATTAAAGGAATTGGGAGGGTAAGATTGTGATTATACTTATTAATTAGAGGGAAGTAGGGGACAAGTCAAAACTCTTGATCAATGTGTAATTGTAGGCATTTGAAATCTATATAATGTTAGATGTCAAACTGTACTATTGATTGGTGTGGTGTGTTAATAACGAAATAATATTTTTGGATGAAACCTTTAAAATTGTGTTTTTTTTTTAGTTTTTTTTTATATGAAACATTGGCTTGGTTGCGTTGTGATTGTTTGATGCTCAAGTAACTATTGTATGGATAATGATTTAATCATACCATAATGTGTGACTGGTCATAATTTCATTGGGTTATTCTTGTGTGTTTTTATATGACACAATTTTATTGTTAAAAGGCCAAAGTAAAACATGAACATCTTACATATATCTTTCAGGTGACTTTGATACAAAAACAACTTTCAAAGAACCACATATTTATTGATACTAACAAGGAGGGCAAGTGAGTACTTATTTTGCGTTTTGATTTGCTTTATTTATATTAACTTTCAATTAATTTTATTCTCTTGATGACTATGTCCGTTCATGACACTCTCGTTGTTCCAATAATCCCCTCTTATTAAGTGTTCTCTTAAACATAAAAGCATATTCCATTTCCATTTGAGATGTAATTGGTTGGAGCTGAATATGTCACTCCAATAACATCTAAATCAAAACATCAATTTAAAGATATAAATGGAGCTGTTATGTTAAAATCATTGTTGTTTTGTTTGTGGAGATTAAACAATTAGTGGAGTAGAACCATATACAGATGATATTTAGAATTATGAGAGAATAATAATACATACAAGAATGAAATGCAAAAAAAAAAAAAAAAAAAAAATTGGGATCGATGTTAAATCCTTTTTTGAGATTCTGAATAGTGGATCAAATGGCTAGTTTATGTGAATATGGTTTGACAAGTAAGAATTCATTAAAAGTTCTATATCTATTTCCGATCAATGTTGTTTCTTATATAAATAATTTCTTAGTCATGTCTCAACAACAGTTTTAAATGATTTCCCTTTATAAATTATTGATCATTAGTTGTTTATGATTATTTTTCAGTATATATGCATTTGTTTCAAGCCAAACAAAGTCTGTACAAAGCGAAACAACGATAAGTTTTATTTGTCTCCCAAACAATTTGTGGGAAATGTCTACTTGCCATCATTTTCACTTATAAGTTTCCATTTTTCTCCAATATTTTTGTTTCTTCTCTTTCAGATATTTATGGTGTAATCTTTATTCAAAATTGTTTTCTAGTGTTTTTTTATTGTGGTTGTCTTGATGATTATGATGATAACAGATAATGAAAATATAGAAAAGACGAATGCAATTGATGATTCTCTTAAGGAATTACTTTCGGATTATGTTAATACGTGGCTTAACTTAGTCACACATGTTATTGCAGTTAATTAGTCTATATAAAACCTTGTTTGATATAGATTACAATTCTATATCTACCACATACTATAAATATATGGTTATAAGTTGTTTTATGATACCGTGATTTTGTGATGCCAGAAAGTATTTTAGATGTAATATGGTTTTGAGTTTTGTAAGTGATCCCTAGCGTATTGCATTTTGTCTGTTCCAAAAAGCCAACCTTATGGTATTCTTGTGCAATATTCTAAATGAAAATAGGTTTGCAATTTATTTGAATGAGTTTCAAGTTGTAGAGATTCATAAATGGAGGTCAATATGTATGTCATTTTGCTTCTCTCGCATCATTAATGCATATTACTGTTTTAGTTATTTATTTTTGTGTCTAATTATATTCAGAATTATACTCTGCTGAGCTATACATGTATATAAGTAGAGATTAAACTATTGCAATATTGTGAAGAAATAACAAATTTTAATTAATTAAATTTTCCCTAGAATTCTCCATAGTTTTCTCTCGTTTTCTTCTATTTTCTATTTAGATATTCTCTAGAAATTCCATAATGAACCAGCAACTAAAGACTATTTACTATCTTGTTTTCTCACTTTTGGGCTTATTATCTTGTTTTCATAAAAGATGAGGTTTCATTGAAACTTAAACGGTATTTGAATGTGAGCTTGTAACACTATTTCAAGATTTGTTATATATATTTGTTGTTTTTGTCATATTAGGGGTTTATAACACATTTGGGTATGTGAGTTTGTAAATAATTGTAACTGCTTTGAAATTGATAGGAAAAATTACTCGTGAGAGAGCATGTGAGCTCATTAAATGACTTTTTAAAAACGGGTTTAAAAGATATAGTTAATGCTAGTTGTTTTCGAAGTTGACTCGGAAATATATGTGATGTAAAAATACAAGTGTTTACTTGTTTCTGCGGACTGTTTGGTTTTTTATTAGTATTGTATTAGTTTCTCCAATTGATTTTTTTATACCTTTCGTCATACAGGTATCTAGATGTCAAAATTGGTTAGTCATACATGTTGATAAATGATGTTTACGAATATATAAATCCAAAGATATGTAGTTAATAACTTATTGACCGGAAGATGAGGCTTAATCATAAAATACAACTTCTTTTTCATCCTGAGAATAAAAGAAAACTAGACATGTTCTGGTCACAATCTTGAATGAATAGCGCTCTTCGAATAAAGTCATATTTGAAATCTATATAATGTCATGTACAAGTGTTTAAATAAACTTATGTCAACAATGGAGGTGAATAGGTATGTCATTTTGCTTCTCTCACACCATTAATGTATATTACTATTTTAGATTGGGCCACGCTCCGTTGCAGGCGTATTATATCGTTTTATATATTATTTTCAATTTTAATAATCAAAAATAAAATAATAACTAAATAAAATAATAATTTTATACCAAATAAAAATAGCAGTTATAAAATAATATATTCATAGTGTATTGAATATTAATATGAGAAACAAAAATCTATACATTAAATATTACCGTGAAACAAAAGTATCATGCATTACACATATTTTGTTTTTTTTAAATGAAATAAGTGTAGTAAACATTAAATGTATTTAATATTAAACTTATGATATCTCTTAAAAGCTAATCAAACTAAATGATTGAAAGGAAGTAAGTTGAATTTTATTTTTTATTTTTTATTTTTCAATGCATAAATTTGTAGTGAAGTCAAATTGGATTTCGAAACTTAAGATTTATTTTATAGTAATTTTTTTTTTTTCAATATTTGTGATTTGAAATTTGGTTGCACTATAAAGAAAACTTTGTTCATCAACCAAATTATTTAAGGGGCAAGTCAAACTTAGTTCCTTACATTGTAATTGAATTTCAAATAGAAACATTGAAGGAATTTTGATTATAAATTTTCCTGCAATTTAGGGATCAATCCCAAATTATAAGATCCAATTTGACTATAAATATGTGCATTCAAAAACTTATCATTTAGATTCAATTAATTATTTTTATTTATTCAATCTGATTAGATTTTAACAGATGTTCTAAGTTTAATCCAATAAACAAAGATAATCAAGTAAATGTCTTTGAAGAGGAGAGTACAACCCTTACATTTCTTCAAGGTTATATTCAAGTGTATAATTGAGTACAACCTTGAAGAAATGTGAGGGATCCATTGTCCTCTTCAAAGACATTTAACAAAATGTTTTTGAAGAGTAGAGTAGAGCTCTCACAGTGAATTTTAACAGATGTTCTAAGTTTAATACAACAAACAAAGATAATAAAGTAAATGTCTTTGAAGAAGAGAGTACAATCTTTACATTTCTTCAAGGTTATATTCAAGTGTATAATTGAGTACAACCTTGAAGAAATGTGAGGGATCCACTGTACTCTTCAAAGACATTTAACAAAATGTTTTTGAAGAGTAGAGTAGAGCTCTTATAGTGAATTTTAACAGATATTCTAAGTTTAATACAACAAACAAAGATAATCAAGTAAATGTCTTTGAAGAGGAGAGTACAACCCTTACATTTCTTCAAGGTTACATTCAAGTGTATGATTGAGTACAATCTTGAAGAAATGTGAGGGTTCCACTGTCCTCTTCAAAGACATATAACAAAATGTTTTTGAAGAGTAGAGTAGAGCTCTCACAGTGAATTTTAACATATGTTCTAAGTTTAATACAATAAACAAAGATAATAAAGTAAATGTCTTTGGAGAGAAGAGTACAACCCTTACATTTCTTCAAGGTTATATTCAAATGTATAATTGAGTACAACCTTGAAGAAATGTAAGGGATCCACTGTCCTCTTCAAAGACATTTAATAAAATGTTTTTGAAGAGTAGAGTAGAGCTCTGATAGTGAATTTTAACAGATGTTCTAAGTTTAATACAACAAACAAAGATAATCAAGTAAAAGTCTTTGAAGAGGAGAGTACAACCCTTACATTTCTTCAAGATTATATTCAAGTGTATGATTGAATGCAACCTCGAAGAAATGTGAGGGATTCACTGTCCTCTTCAATGACATTTAACAAAATGTTTTTAAAGAGTAGAGTAAAGCTCTCACAATGAATTTTAATAGATGTTTTAATTTTAATACAACAAACAAAGATAATCAAGTAAATGTCTTTGAAGAGGAGGGTACAACCCTTACATTTCTTCGAGGTTATATTCAAGTGTATAATTGAGTACAATCTTGAAGAAATGTGAGGGATCCACTATTCTCTTCAAAGACATTTAATAAAATGTTTTTGAAGAGTAGAGTAGAGCTATCACAGTAAATTTTAACAGATGTTCTAAGTTTAATCCAATAAACAAAGATAATCAAGTAAATGTCTTTGAAAAGGAGAATACAACTCTTACATTTTTTCAAGGTTATATTCAAGTGTATAATCGAGTACAACCTAGAAGAAATGTGAGGGATCCATTGTCCTATTCAAAGACATTTAATAAAATGTTTTTGAAGAGTAGAGTAGAGTTCTTACAGTGAATTTTAACAAATATTCTAAGTTTAATCCAACAAACAAAAATAATCAAGTAAATATCTTTGAAGATGAGAGTACAACCCTTACATTTCTTCAAGGTTATATTCAAATGTATAATTGAGTACAACCTTAAAGAAATATGAGGGATCCACTATCTTTTTCAAAGACATTTAACAAAATGTTTTTGAAGAGTAGAGTAGAGCTTTCATAGTGAAAATATAAACAAATTCTTGTGTTAGGTAATGAGTCGTGATGAACAACACCCTTTTAGTCACTTGTCAAATAGGATGTTTTGGTGGTGTGTGTTTAAAGTTTTAAAGTTTTTTGGTAGGTAGATTTAGACGATCTACATCATTTCTTTGATTGCAAAATTAAAGAAGTCATGTAGATCGTTTGAATCTATCTACCAAAAAACTATTTAAGAGATTATGAATACAAATCTCTTGAATATTAATATGTGAAATAAAAGTAGCACCAAACATATTTTGTATGTGGATAAACAATTAATGCAATTGTTATAACAATATTATAATTGGTAATAATAATTAAAAAAAAAACGTATCAAAAACATATAAAAAGCATAAATAAATTAATACTGAGATTTACAATGAAATAAAAAATAGTAAATAACTTACCAAATAAGTAATTGCATAATAATTGCAAAGAGTTTGCATCAAAAATATGAAAACCACGAAAATTACACACAAAATCTAAATACCACAAAAAATTGTTAGTTTTTATGATATAAATTTATAAATACCATGAAAAATATATTATTTAAGCAACAAAAAAATGTACGAATCACAAAATACCTAAATAAGCATAATTGAATAAAATCAGAAAAGAATAAAAAAAAAAAATCCAAGAAAGATGAATACATATAAACAAATAATCATTATTATACTACATCCAACACAGTAAAACTAGTCATTTAGAAAAACAATGCAGTCCACATATGGTTTATACATGTCCTTATTTGGAATCAATGTAGCATGCACATGTCCTAATTAAATTCCAATAGGAAGTCAAAGGCAGGAGTGATCAACCGATTACCATATACCAATCTTCCTATAACAAAAGAAATATATCAAATAATAGCTTTACATATAATATACATACACTCGATATGAATTTATTTAATTAAATAGGTAAGTGTAGCGAACATTAAATGTATTTAATATTAAACTTATGATATCTCTTAAAAGCTAAGCAAACTAAATGATCGAAAAGAAATAAGTTGAATTTTATTTTTGATTTTTTGATGCATAAATTTGTAGCCAAGTCAAATTGGATTTTGAAACTTGAGATTTATTTTACGGTAATTTTTTTAAAATGTTTGTGATTTGAAATTTGGTTGCACTATAAAGAAAACTTTGTTCATCAACCAAATTATTTAAGGAGCAAGTTAAACTTAGTCCCTTAAATTGCAATTGAATTTCAAATCAGAAATATTTAAGGAATTTTAATTATAAATTTTCCTGCAATTTAGGAGTCAATCCCAAGTTTTAAGATCCAATTTGACTACAAATATGTGCATTTAAAAACTTATCAATTAGATTCAACTAATCATTTCTATTTATTCAATTCGATTATATTTTAACAAATGTTCTAGGTTTAATCCAACAAACAAAGATAATCAAATAAATGTCTTTGAAGAGGAGAATAGAGCCCTTACATTTCTCCAAGTTTATACTCAAGTGTATAATTGAGTATAACCTTAAAGAAATGTGAGGGCTCTACTGTCCTCTTTAAAGACATTTTGTTTTAGTATTCTACCGGTGTAAATTGAAACAAAATGTCTTTAAAGAGTAGAGTAGAGCTCTCACAGTGAAAATATAAGTAGATTGTTGTGTTAGGTAATGAGTCGTGTTCCTTTTATTCACTTGTCAAATAGGATGTTTTGGTATTTATTTCATATATTAATATTCAAGAGATTTGTAGTTAGAATCTCTTAAATAGTTTTTTGGTAGGTAGATTTAGACGATTTACAGGACTTTTTGGATTGCAAAATTAATGAAATAAAAAACTATTTAAGAGATTTTGACTACAAATCTCTTGAATATTAATATGTGAAATAAAAGTAGCAATAAACATATTTTGTATGTAGATAAACAATTAATGCAATTGTTATAACAATATTATAATTGATATTAAAAAAAAAAAAAAGGCATATCAAAAATATATAAAAAGCATAAATAAATTAATACTGAATTTTACAATGAAATCAAAAATAGTAAATAATTTATCAAATAAAAAATATTTATACATGTCCCTATTTTGAATCAATGTAGCATGTGCAAGTAATAATACGATCACAATAACTCAGACTTATTAAACATGTAAATTTGAAAAACCTAACTGGTGTGATATATTGGATGTGATCCTTTTGTTATAAAGAAGTGATACATGTATAATACAGATTTCTTTGCATATAAACAAATTATTTGTACTGTAAAAATATGTTTATAAATAAAGTTATTGGATTTTTCTGATTTGCTTCTTATGATCAGGCCAAAGTTGGTGTCCTAATAAGAAAAGGGAGACTATATCAACTATAATGGCAGAAATTAGTTTTCAGATTATTAACATGCGAGTCCATATGATATTATTAATTTGTCTAACACCATATTGATGACATTTGGTAAATAAAACCAAGAAACCAAATATGCAATCTCCTGAAGCATATAAATCAAGTAAAAAAAATGAATAAACAAAACCTACCTAAAATAGGAAGTCAAAAGCATGAGTGATTGGTCGATCACCATCTACCAATCTTCATATCACAAAAGAAATATACAAAATCATAGCTTTACATATAACATACATAATTGATACCTCTTTTCTACATATAATTATACAAAATTCCCAATCAATAATATATTTAAACAACCATCAACAAACCATTATTTCACAAAAAAAGAAGTTATTCATGTAAAAATTCAAAATTCACAGCTGTATTCGAATATCTACATACATTTACATCCAATTATCACTTAAGCAACTAAATTTCTAAAAACCCAAAACCCTAAAAAACACACCACTTTCATTTCAAATTCAAACCTCGGATTCTACAGTCACTTGATAGGCAAATCCACAACTACACAAACACATACACACTCATATGAAATTCATATAAATAAAATAACAAAAAAAATTATGACTTGCTTAAGTTGGCCGCGTTTTTTAGTGAGATTGAGAATCTGTTTATCAAATGTCTTCCAGTCTTTGACTTTGAAGTATAGCTGCAAGTTGTTACTGACAGCCTTCTTCGTGTCGGCGACTGACAGCAAGTCTCATCTGCTTCTTGACATTCAATAGTTGATCTATTTGAGCCTCTATAGTGCCTTTTCCTTTCTGAAACATCACAAAAAAAAATATAAAAATAAATAAATAAAAACGTTTCCAATTTCAAAACAAAAACAAAAAACAAAGAAACGCAAGAGACTCATCTAGATCTGAAGGAAACATTAAGTTACAATTTTTGATTTTCAGTGAGTCAGAATCAAACCCCAAGAGAGAAAGAACACTATATATATATATATATATATATATACACACACATGGTTAGGAATGTTAATACATATAAAAAAAGTAACATATGTAAATTAATTATGAAAAAAACGAAATCATGCTATCAATACAAAAAACCTATACCTAAAACCAAAAATCTAGTAAATCAATTACAAATAAAAGAAACCCTACTGTTTTAAAATCATTTCAATAAAAAATAGAGTAAAAAACAACAAAATAAGAAGGAGAATTTAAGCGAGTCACAACGGACCTTGCTTCTTGGGTAGATTGTTAGAAGCTCTACACTATTATTCAGCTATTTTTGACTCGTTAGATGCAACTTTTCCTTCAGATTCTGCACAAAGAGCGAAAGTAGAGCAATACATCTTCAATATTTAAAATATATATTTGGTATTTTGATGTGGGTGTATTGATCGATTGAGTGAAAGAAAGAGAGGGTTTTTAGAGTTTGAAAGAAAAACATGGAGAGAGAGTGTGAGAAAGGGAGATCGAGAGAGTTTTGATATTGATGGCAGGGGAGAGAGAGGGGGGGTGGTGGTGTTAGTGGTATGCACATTGACACGTTTTATTTCATTAACAAAATCTGATCAAATTCAGTTGGTTATGTTAAAATATGTCCACACCCCTATATCACTACTTTTGTCTAAAAGGAAATAATACTAATTGAGATTAAAGAATATTTTTACATATCTTTGTGCGATCAGAAGGCTTCTCTTTTTTTTTCTTCACAAAAAATAAAAAATAGAAAAATCGTAGACTCTATTAGTTATAACTTGTAAGTAATTATTATTATTATTATTATATATATATATATATATATATATAGAATGATTACCAGGGTTGCAACATTTTCTTTGTATAAACAACAATCTGCATGAGACAAAATATATTAAAATTTGAAATTATTTTACCTTTTAAATATAAAAATAAAGTCCTTCAAAATATAAAAAGAAATGTGTTAACTTATTAATATAAGGGTGATAATGTGTAACTACCACTCAATATTCATATAAACGGAAGAAAAAAAATCAAAATTACGTTCATATAGAAAAGCTTAGTAATCATAAACAGCAAACTTAAAACATTCCAAAATTAAAACAAATAAATAATGCTATTAAATTAATTCATCTATGAATATCTTAAACCTGTATATTTCTTATCAGAGGTAATTTAATTTTTCCACTTAAACAACAAAAACCAATTTGAAGTCTATTTGACTTAGCATGATTTATTTTCAAATGCTCTGCATGCCAAAATAAAGCATTACAATGTTGGTACTCATAATTCCTATCCCCAAAAGAAACGTATTTATCAACTGATCCTAAGAAAACAAAAAAAACAATGTTTATATAAATATATTTAAATTTTGTGAGTCAATATTTAGAATTCAAATAAATATACAACTGAATAGACAAAAAAAAAAAAAGTTTTAAAAATACTTACTATTCCTCATTTTCTGATAGTTTGCTTAATCATTCATACTATAACGCTGAAATTTTCGATTTAAAACGAATTCCTTGATTTGGTTAAAGCTATCACTATCTAATTGAGAACATTTGTTGTTGATACGATTCAATGATTCAAGAACATCAGTCATATCACAAAGAACATTGCAATCAATAGCATCAACAAACAGATGATCTTTATATCCCACATCAAAAACAAATAAAAAATGGTTCAAACCATTCTCAGCAGATGCATGCTTCTTTAAAGCAGAAACAGAGCTTTCACCACAATAATTTTCATAATTATAAATGCTAAGAATGCTTCATTTTTTATAAATATTTTCATTAACCATTATTGACACATCATACGAAATGATATCATCAAGATCCATATTGTTATCGACATTAGATTGACTATCTTGTATGATAATAGTTTTTCTAGATCGAGTTATCAAATCTCTAAACATCGTACTATGTAGATAAACAATTAATGCAATTGTTATAACCATATTATAATTGGTAATCACAAAAAATAGACACATCAAAAACAGATAAAAAGTATAAATAAATTAATATTGAGGTTTACAATGAAATTAAAAATAGTAAATAACTTATCAATAAAGCATATTATAATCGGTAATCACAAAAAATAGACACACCAAAAACAGATAAAGAGTATAAATAAATTAATATCGAGATTTACAATGACATTAAAAATGGTAAATAACTTACCAATAAAGCAACTGCACAATAACCAAAAAGAGTTTGCACCGGAAATATGAAAACCACGGAAAATATGTGTAAAATCTAAACACAACAAAAAAATGTAAGTAGTTTTTATGATATAAATTTATAAATACTATGAAAATATAATTATTATGCAACAAAAAATGCACAAATCACAAAATACCTATATAAACAAAATGGAATAAAATAAGAAAAGAATAAAAAAAAAATCCAAGAACAATGAATACTTATAAACAATCATAATATTTTCTACAAAAAATTACAACTAACTTATCGAGAGAGCAATTGTACAGCAATCGCTAAGAGTTTACACCATCAATATAAAAACCTAAATATCATGAAAAATATCAAATATGCATTAAAAATCTGCACAACAAATTTAAAAGACAGAACAATATTTAAAACTCTTAAATTTTGTAGAAAAAATTAATCAAAAAGAAAAAAATATATATATTTTGTTGTATATATTTTATACGCAGATTTTCTTGTAACAACAATTTACAATACAAAATAATAAACAAACAAACCAATCATAAACTCAATATTGAACTAAATGATATTGAAATTTAAAGTTTATATTATCTTGAATAAACTCACTTTGTTAGTTTAAAAGAATTAAAAATTACTAAATGAATCTCTTAAACAAAATTTTAAAAGCATCATAAATGCATAAAATTTTCAAACCACACTATAAATAATGAAAACGGATGAAAAGCATAAGAACATTTTATTTTAAAATAAATAATCAAAGAACATCAAGATTACATAACCATAAATACATATATAAATAAATTATCGTTATCAAATTTTTCGAAATCGTAATAGTTGCAGTAAAATAAAAATAATCACTAAAAAAAACTATTAAACATATGAACCCTAGAGAATAATTAAAACTCAAAAAAGAGAACAACACTATATGTAAACATGATTACAACATGTAAATAACCAGTAAAACATGTAATATTCAGATGAAAAACTCATGTGAGTGTAAACAAAATGTAAAAAACACAATGTATATTCAATAAGTATTGGAAATATATATATTACACAAAATCGTTTGTAATAACTTATCAATCAATAGATAATATAAAACAAAATTTATGGGAATTTACTGAATTTCACTAACCCTTTTATCTATTAAAACTAAAAGTTGTGTAAATCCATTAATAAATATGTAAATTTTGAAACCATAAACTCATAATAAAATAAATAAATAAATAAAATGATATCAAAAACAAAATTGTATAAGCATAATCATACACCATACCGTAAATAATCAAAACAGATGAAAAACATAAGAAAACTTTATTTTAAAATAAATAATCAAATAACATCAAGATTACATAACCATAAATACATATATAAATAAATTATCGTTATCAAATTTTTTGAAATCATAATAGTTGCAGTAAAATATAGATAATCACCAAAAAAACTATTAAACATATGAGCCCTAGAGAACAATCAAAACCCAAAAAAGAGAACAACACTATACGTAAACATGATTACAATATGTAAATAACCAGTAAAAAATGTAATATCCAGATGAAAAACTCATTTGAGTGCAAACAAAATGTAAGAAACACAATATATATTCAATAAGCATTGGAAATATATATATTACACAGAAAATCGTCTGTAATAGCTTATCAATCAATAGATAATATAAAACAAAATTCATGGGAATTTGCTGCATTTCACTAACCCGTAAATCCATTAATAAATATGTAAATTTTGAAACCATAAACTCGTAATAAAATAAAAAAATAAAAAAATAAAATTATATTGAAAACAAAATTGTATCAACATAACCATACAAATGATATGTTACATAAATAGGTAAACTTGTTCATTTTAACGAAGCATTAGATAAACTTGTTGCATTATTAATTTTTTATCAGCACACTTACATATTATAAGGCACAATCAAAATCGCAACCAAATGCTAGATATACGTCACCCACACGCAAACTTTCCAAAAAAAGAAAAGAAAAAAGAATGCAAAATGTAAATAATCTATTTAACATTAAAATTTGGGCAAGTGTTATCTTAGAGTTTAACCAAGAAACCAAATTTCATTGTAATCAATTGAAATTTCTCCCTTTCACAATTTAAACTCCAATTTCAGCTAAGATTTATGTGTTCTATAGTCCAAAACCTAGGCAGTCACTCATAAAACACACAATTGAACATTTCTCTACCCGATTGAACACGTAGAGATTCAATAAATCACATATATATTTAAAGAACCAACAAACCACACTTCCATTCTACTTGGTTAATTGCTCTATTCTCTACCTAATATGTAACATTTAAGTGACTTCAATTTTACCAATTATATAAACATACAATCACCCCAAAAAAAGTGTATTAATCAATTTTCGATGCCCATGATAGACTGTACAAAATGATTACTTCCTCACTTTTATTGAAACAAAAAACAACATATGCAACACAATCTTCTCCTTTATATGCAAACATCATATTCCAAGCAACCGTTCTTTTCACAGTTACAATTACCAAAAAAAGAAAAGAAAAATGAAAGCAAACTGTAAATAATCTATTTAATATTAAAATTTGGGCAAGTGTCATCTTAGAGTCTAACCAAGAAACCAAATTTCATTGTAATCAACTGAAATTTCTTCCTTTTACAATTTAAACTCCAATTTCAGCTAAGATTTTTGTGTTCTATAGTCCAAAACCTAGACAGTCACTCATAAATCACACAATTGAACATTTCTCTACCCGCTCTATTCTTTACCTAATATGTAATATCTAAGAGACTTCAATTTTACCAATTACATAATATACAATCACCCAAAAAAAGTACAATAATCAACTTTCGATGCCCATGATAGGCTGCACAAAATGATTACTTCCTCACTTTCAATGAAACAAAAAACAACATATGCAACACAATCTTCTCTTTTACATGCAGACATCATATTCCAAGCAATCGTTATTTTCACAGTTATAATCACCCCAAAATAAGTCAATCCATTACTTTCCAATCACTTCACTATCCGAATTGAACCGCAATAAAATGCATTTTAACACTCAAATCGTCCTAAAAAAACTATATCGAAAACAAAATTGTATCAGCATAATCATGTCCACTAATAAACATGTAAATTTGAAACTCAAACTCATAAAAAGAGAATAAATATAATGATGATATCGAAACCTAAGCCTTTAAAAAAAAAATGAAACCTAAACCCAGGTAAAAAGACATCAACCAGAATTCATGATAGGCATATAAAACACATAAATCAAATAAAAAAAATGAATAAACAAAACCCACCCAAAATAAGAATAATAATAACAATCGTTTGCTGATTTCTAACCTGATCAACTGTGGTTTTACCGCAATCACTGAGAGATATGGAGCTTGTTTTTTGTTTTTTGTTTTTTTTTTAGACAGAGTAAAAGATGTGTGAAGTTATGTACTACGTTTACTTAGTTTTTCATATTTGTATGCCTCAAACAAAAAATCCCGTAAATCAATCATAAATAAAAGAAACACATAATGCCAGTAAAAAAAATCGTACCTCTTTTACTGTTTTAAGATCATGACCATACTTTGAAAATACTACCCATACTTTCAGAGTAAAAATAGAGTAAAAAACAATAAAATAAGAAAGAAAAATATTCATCATCCTCTCTATCTCTTCTTCAACTCTTCACCATTCACTATCTCCATCAAACAATTTCTCTTTCAAACAGATTTTGTAAGACAAATATTTTTTAAATACATTTGGTTAACCAATTGAGCGAGAGAAAGAGAGAGTTAAAAAAATGGATAGAGTGAGAGAAAGGGAGAGTTCTGAGAGAGAGGGACGGCACAGAGAGACGGTGGTTGAGAGAGAAAGAGAGAGTTTTCTGACTTTTGAACAGAGAGAGACGGTTGTGGTAGTGGTATGACCACGTGCCATATCAAATTTTTTTTCTCATTTTAGTTGATTCATTAGTGGCATTTTTGTAAATATATAGAAATCCATCCAATTGAGTGTCATTTTATAGAATGACATTTTTGTAAATTAAATAAAATCCGCATAATTTCACTGTTCACGTGAACAGTGCAATTTTAAGAGGAGTTTTAGTATAGATATAATTTTTGTGTCTAATTATGTTCAGAATTACACTCAGCTGATGATATACAAATTTTAATCAATTAATTTTTCTCTAAAATTCTCCATAGTTTTCTCTCGTTTTCTCCAATTTTCCATTTAGATATTCTCAAGAAAATCCATAATGAACCAGCAACTAAGTACTATTTATCATCTTGTTTTCTCACTTTTGGCTTATTATCTTGTTTTAATAAAAGATGAGGTTTCATTGAAACTTATTAAACAGTATTTGAAGGTGAGCTTTTAACACTCTCTTTCAAGATTTGTTATATATATTTGTTGTTTTTGTCATTTTGGGGGTTTATAACACATTTGGGTATGCAAGTTTGTAAATGATGGTAATTGCTTTGAGATTGATAGGAAAAATGGTTTGTGAGAGAGCATGTGAGCTCGTTAAACAACTTTTTTAAAACGAGTTTAAAAGATAAAGTTAATGCAAGTTGTTTCCAAAGTTGACTCGGAAATATACGTGCTGTTTGGTTTATTATTATTATTGTATTAGTTTTTCCAATTAATTTTTATGTACCTTTCGTCATACAGGTTTCTAGATGTCAAAATTGGTCGGCCATACGTGCTGATAAATGATGTTTACGAATATATAAATCCAAAGATGTGTAGTTAAGAACTTATTGACCGGAAGATGAGGCTTAATCATAAAATACAACTTCTTTTTCATCTTGAGAATAAAAGAAAACTTATGTCAACAATTAGAACATCTTAGATATAAGAAAGAGAGAAGAGAGGATGATGACGATGATGAGGATATAGACCGGCCTGACTCTTGACTTAGAGTTGTACATAAGAATTTACTTCTTCACAGGAGGAAGAGGAGGAGCTATGAGCCATTGCTTCACATGTATTTTCTTTTCTCTTTTGACTCTTCTCTTATTTTCCTTCATTTGGCTTTAATGTATTGTGATTTTGTTATGATGTATTTGAAAAAAAATATATATATTAGATATATTCTTCTTAGACCATAAAAAATAGTTTTCTAAAATTAGGTAGATTGCGAGGGATTGAAAGGGATAGAAAGTTTAATATTTAATGGTTTATGCATATGATAATTAGAAATTTATAACTTTTGGTCTATTCACTTGTTTTATTTACTTGTTGCATAATTGCTATTTTTCATTAATTTTAGGTGAGTGCCCCATTGATCTTAGAGGATACTTTATAATTGAAGAAATTGAGAGGATAAGATTGTGATTGTGCTTGTTAATTAGAGGGAAGTAGTGTTAAAACTCTTGATGAATATATAATTGTAGGTGCTTGAAATCTATATAATGTCAGGTGTCAAGTTGTGCTATTGATTTTCGCAGAACTTTAATAATAGATGTATAATATTTTTGGATGATGTCTTTAAAATTATGCTGCTTTCTTGTAAAACATTGGTTTGGTTGTGTTATGATTGTTTGATACCTTCAAGTTACTATTGTTTAGATATTGTTTTGATTCTATCATAATGTGTGATTGGTCTTAATTTCATTAGGCTATTCCTTTGTGTGCTTATATGGCACAATTTTATTGCTGAAAGGCCAAAGGTATATAAAAACAACTTACTTATCTTTATATGGTGATTTCGATACAAGAACAACTTTCGAAGAATCGTGTATTTGTTGATACTGACAATGAGAGCAAGTGAGTATTTGTTTTGCATTCTGATATGCTTTATTTATATTACCTTTCAATTATCCTTTAATCTTATTCTTTTGATGGCTGGATTCGTCTATGACCCTCCCGTTTTTCCAATAATCCACTATTATTAAATGTTCTTTTAAACATAAAAGCATGTTCCATTCCTAATTGGGACGTAATTGGGTGGGGTTGAATATGCCACCCCAATAACATTTAAATCAAAACAACATCAATTTGAAGATATAAATGGAACCCGCTTTTATATTCAAATTGGCATTGTTTTGTTTGTCGATATTGAGCTATTAGTGGAGTAGAACCCTATACAATACGAAAGATATTTAGAATGGTGAGAGAATAATAATACAAGACTGAACGACTAAAAAAGAATCTCTTTTTTGATATTTTGAATGGTGGATGATATGGCCACTTTTCTCTATTTTTAATAAATCTTGTTTCGTATATAAGAATCTCTTAGTTATATCCGAACAATAGTTTTATATGATTTCCCTTTATGAATTGTTGATCATTGTCTGTGATTCTTTTTCAATATATATGTATTTGTTTCAAGCCAAACAAAGTTCGTACAAAGCGAAACAATTATTCAATTGAAGAATGATAAGTTTTATTTGTCTTTCAAACATTTTCAGGAAAAGATCTATTTGCCATCTTTTTCACTTATAAGTTTCCATTTTTCTTCACTATTTTTGTTTCTTTTGTTTCTAATATTTATGGCTTAATCTTTTTTAAAATTGTTTTCTGTATATTCTTATTGTGATTGTATTGGAGGCTATGGGGATAACAGATAATGAAAAGATAGAAAAGATGGTTGCCGGTGATGGTGATAGTTCTCTTAAAACATAAAAAAGGTGATGATTCTTTTAAGGAATTACTTTTGAATTTAATTATGGTAATGGGTCAAGAACTCAATATTTATCATAATATGCTTTTAATATATAGTACATCCAAAATAAACTGATTCTAAAAGGTTACTTGAAAGTTTATAATATAACTTATTACTTATTCATGATTGAATAGGCATTGAGAACCTATAATTTTTAAACCAAAACTTTGCATTGAATTCTATAACTTATATTGTTGACTTACTAGATGATTGTGATTTATTAGTAAAAGAATTTACACTTGTATGTATACCTGTAACATCTTTACAGTTGAGTCATGCATGACTCCAAATGCTTTGAACTTGTGAAATAGTTTAGAACTTGTTTGGATGAATATAGGTTCTTTGTTGACTCAACCATGCTTTGACCATATTAATTGTATATTTTAGGTGCCTCATAAATTGTAATACATGTTTGGTGAAAATGTGTTCACCATAGATATTTCTTGGATTATGTGTTTGTATGTCATTTTGTTGTTCCTCAAAATGTATTGGCAATTGATGATTGATATGTTACATTAGTAGCCTTGTAAAAGTTACATGGTATCTTAATATTAATCGTTACTTATTGCAATATGTTCAATAATTTTTGTGTATGATTGCTTATATTATTTCAACACCTGTGACCTTCATTCTTTAAAGTGCTAACAATTATGAATTTCTAGTAGACTAAAATTGATAGATTGAGTTACTTTAAAACATTACAATGATAAAAAAAAAAAAAAATGTTATTTTTGGACCAAAAAGTTAATATGTCTATGGAAATATTTTGGCACGGTTTCTCATGTGTTATGTAAATTATTTATTATCATGAATTTATGAACCGATTGATTTGAAGGTATTTCTCAGAGTATTGTGTCAAATGATTTTAGGATATTTCCTTTGTACGTACTATTCTTATCTCTGTCGGTTGTTGCTCAAAATTAAAAAATGTTTAAGGCTTGAAATATGTGAACAAAACCAGGACTTGGTTAATCTTCAGAGAAAGGTACAATAATTTTATTCATTTGGCATCAAATGAAACTAAATAATCATAAAAAGAAGTCTATAACAATAATTGATGCATCTGTTGATGTATGTGTAACTTTATTGATGAGCGTTTGTTATTTTAGTAAGGAAGAAGTTTTCATTTTTTTTTAATCAGTTGTTCATGTTATAGGTGAAACGTTTTGGTAACCAATCACTTGTTCAGGTTTTCTCCCATTCTTCCTGTTTTTCTTTTGCTCTCTCCCTCTATATTTAAGTATATTTCACCCCATATATCAAATATATGAATATTTCCATGATATTCTACTTTACTTCTAACACCATCTTTTGCTAGGTGAATGAAGTTCCACGGTATAATCAAAAGAGGGAAATGACATTCTTTTAGGGTTGAAGCATTTTGTTTTTATAAATTTAACAACCGCTAACCTTGACAATTTTTATTAGGAAGGAGCAGCTTTTACTATCTTTAGAGACATTTTCTTGTTAATGTTTCGGTAAGCCTTAATCTGATATCTTATTTTTGGAGACACTTCCAACTTCGACAAATTTTCACTTAATTTTTTGTTTCCTTCTTAAGTGTGCCACAACAATTTTCATCCCAAATGAGTGTATGTTGGATTGATACTTAAAAGGATGAAGGTTAAAAAATAAAGGATTTCAATGGCTAATAAGGTAATTTGTTGAACTCTTATACAAATTTGGAACAAAAAAATTATTGATAAATACATGGGTTTCAATCAGGGTTTCAATAGTAAACATTACAAACTTGGGCTTCGATCTCGTGCACTGCTGAAAGATGTTGAAAGGTTTTAGAACAGATTGAAGGAGAGTTAATGAGGTTTCCCGTATTGTGTAAGAGATTTTGAGTTAGAGATTTGGGAGAATTAGAGATTAGATGTTATGATAATGATATTGATAATTTCAAAAATTAATAAGGGTACTACTGTTTTAATACGTAACATGAGTTAGTTTTTATTTTATTTTTTAAAATCAGATTTAGGTTAAGTTTGAAATGGATTACTTTTTAATAAAACTTTATTATATACATATAAAATATCAATTACATCCCTATACAATTTAAAATTTATAATTTACCATATTATAAAAGAGTTAAACAAGTCACTTGCAAACCCATTTAGCAAAAACTGACACGATCCATTTATTAAACGGGTCAAACAAGTTGACCTGATTACCGACTCGAGCCCGTTTAGGCCAACCCACATGTTTATCTACCTCATGTTCAAGTGAAGTTCATGGGTTGTGATCTATATTGCCAGCTCTAAATTGTAGGGACCATAGACTCCAAAAAGTAAACATGGTTAAACAAGTGATATTTTGAAAAAATATAGGGACTAAATTGATAATCACCCAAAATAATTTTAGACAATTGCCTAAAAAAAAGAAGTAACACAACCCAATTTTAAGTTAGAAGCCCAAATATGCAGTTCAGGCTAAGTCCAAATGTTGAACCGACCCAAGTGAGAAACATGAGTGATTTTGTGGCGGCAAAGAGAAAAAGAGCAAATTAGTAGAAATGAGTAAGAGCAGAGAGACGTCGGTTGAGAGTAGGGTTGGCCTTGGGCCTTCGCTGGAGGGGCACCTGTCCCGAGCCCCTTTTTTAAAGGGGTTAAGGTTTACTTGTTTTGAGCGTTAAATGAAGGATGGTCTTTTTTTTTTTTTTTTTTTTCACACAAAAAAAAGGCACAAATGTTTGTTTAAAAATAAAAGTTTGGAACTTAGAAATAATAAAAATGGGGCCCAAATTTACTTCAAACACAAGCCCAATTTCTTCTTATTTTTATTAAAGCCTAGTTCATTTTTTTTTATTATTTATAGATAAATTACCTAAATAATTTAGATTTTAAGGTCGTTTGTTTTTTGCACTTAAAAGTTAAAATTAATCGGTCTGAATTGAAATTATTAAGTAGTTTATTTTTATTTTTATTTTTATTTTTTATTTTTTTAAGGAGTGGTGATATTTACACCCCTTAAAATTTTTATATATATATATATATATATATATCTCAAATCAACATATTTTAAAATTACAATATTACCATTAAATAAAATTATTAAAATGATTAACATAAAAAAATAGCCCGTTCATCATAATAATGAAATATTTAATATTTATAATTTTTTATCAAATATTATAATTAGTTACACAAATAAAAAAAAAATCACCATTTTTGATTAAATTACTGTTTTGTTATCGATTAAGATTTAAATAGTGAATATTTAAAATTATAAATATTAACTAACTGTTAAAAAAAAAAAATTAAGATGAGAAAATAATTGAATTAATTAAAAACTAAACTAATATTTAAAAAAATGACCAGAAAATTTAACATACAAACATATTCAATTAATGTCATGGATTGACTAATTCTCTTCTACTAACTAAAATTGTATAGTTAGAAAATAAAATAAAATTTGTAGACCATTGCTTCTAAAGAGAGAATAAAAAAAAAAAGAAATATAAGGAAGGAAAAAAAAAAAAAAAAAAAAAAAAAACCTCCATCTTCAGGTTTTTGATTCTAGGTCAAGTATGACTCCTCCTATCTCTATAGGCCTCGTTTGGCAGCTGGGATAGGATGGGATTGAGACTATTTTTAGTCCATTTTCCATGTTTGGTTTGGTGATAGGATAGGTTAAAATAATCCTATCAAAATGTTTTTATCCCATTTGAGTGGGATAAAACTATCTCATCGAAATAGGTGGGATTCAAATTAGTCCCATCCTCTTTTCTTCTTTTCCTATCGAACGAGATTCAACTTATGAGACGATTCGACGCTAAGCTAGGGTTCTTGCCAAGAAGCCCAAAAGCTGCGATTATGAAGCTTTTTTGTTGGAGGATCAACACTACTCTTTGCATCAGCTCACAAGTGAGAATTTCTTGGCAAATTCTGATTTTTCTTATCATGTTCTATTTTTGTGTGATTTTTCTTTTCTGATGAACATTGTTGTGTCGAATTAGACCGAATCATAATTATAACTAAATTAAGATTGGGTTTTTATACCTCTTTGCACCCAGATTTTATAGAATCAAAGATTATATTTTTAAAAAAAAATTATATTCATTCTTCCTATACACCAATAAACAAACAGCTCTTTATGTCTAATAGTTTTACAAAATTAGACATGAATATTAATTCTATACACTTTCTTGTTTTTTATTCAAATAATTTCTTCTTGTTAAATTTGATTGGCCAAGAAGGGTGCTTGTGGTTCAGGAGATAGGTTTGATCGGGGTGATTTGTGAAGTTTCGTTTTTTTGTTTTTGTTTTTTTGGTTTTGTGTTTTGGTTGCTCTGTTTTGTATCAGTATGGGGTTTGGTGCGCTGCTTGTGTGTTGTTGCGTTGAGGGTTTTGTTTGTTGGTTTTTCCTTTTTGCTGCTGTTGCACTTGTTTTGGTTGTTTTAGAGCAAGGCGCTGGTTTGTTTTTGTTTAGTGTTTGTGGGGTTTTCTTTAGGAGATCTATTTCTTTGCTCTGCTTTGCTTGTATCCTCCTGTTGGCCTCCTGTGGCCTTTTTCAATAAATTTAGCTGTTACAAAAACAAACAAAAAATTTGATTGATAATAATATTGTGAATTTTGTATTAACAAGTACACATTTTGTTCTTTGTTGATGTATGTCAGCAACCATGGCTTGAAATCTAATATTTTGTTGTGCTCAGCAGTTTATTATATATAGTTAATTATTTTATTTGGTGTGAAGCTTAGAGTCTATGGTTTCATGTCTTTGTTTGTTATTAAAAATGCATAGCATCAAACCTTTTATTTACTTAATTTGGCAACTATACATTGTAGTGGTTTCAATTCAGTATTATGTGCATCGTAGTGGTTTACTTATTAAATATACATTGTATGCATATATATAACGAGTTGTATTGTAGTGGTTTCATATTGATCAGTTCTTTACTTAATAAATATACATTGTAGTGGTTTCATATTGAATGAAATCTATACATTTTTGTATGCATTTATATAACAAGTTGAAACATTGACTTTGTTTTAAATGTTGTTGTGATATTTTGTTTTACTTTAATTTGCATTATTAAATCTTAATTAGTTTCAAGAAGTGTGACAAGTGATTGTTTTCTTGGAATAGTTATGGATGACATAGATCAAGAAGATCTTATATTTCTCTTAGTTTGACAACTATTTCATTTACAAAGATTGTATCTACTTGCAATGGGTTTGATTATGCATTATACGGCAAAGTACCAATATAATAGGCGATTGCTAAGTAACCGAACATTTATCAACCCTGCCAGTCGTGTTGATTATATAAATCGTTTAATTACCTACAACGATACTGAGTGTATTGATCAGTTAAGGATGGATAGAAGAACTTTTATCGTTCTGTGTGAATTGCTTCGTAACACTGGGGGATTGAAGACTAATGGTTTGGTTCCTGTTGAGGAACAAGTATGTATGTTCTTACACATACTTGCTCACCATGTTAGAAACCGTACTATTCGTAGTAGGTTTTATAGATCTGGAGAGACAATTAGCAGATATTTCAATTCAGTATTATGTGCAGTTTTACAACTTCACAATCATTTACTAGTTTCACCAGATCCTGTGCCTGAAAATTGCAGTGATGAAAGATAGAAATGGTTTAAGGTCAGTAATACATAAATTAACAAATGATTTTAACTTATATTTTTATTATAAACTTATCTTACATAATGATTTCTATATTATATAATTGTTTGGGGGCGTTGGATGGGACCTATATTAAAGTTCATGTACCTGAAGTTGATAAGCCACGATTTAGATCTAGAAAAGGTAAAATTGCAACAAATGTATTAGGTGCTTGTTCTAGAGATATGATGTTCACATTTGTTTTTCCCGGATGGAGGGGTCAGCTTCAGATTCTAGAGTACTCCAAGATGCATTATCTAGACCAACTGAGATGAAAGTTCCCAATGGTAAGCATTAATATAATTATTACAATAAGGAAAACTTTATAAATATAGTTATATATATATTAATTTTCTTTCATCTTTTTGACTATTAGGTTGTTATTACCTTGTGGATGATGGGTATACAAATGGTGAAAGATTTCTAGCACTATATAGAGGAACAAGATATCATTTATCTGAATGGAGAGATGGTTATACCCTTGTTAACCATGAGGAATACTTCAACATGAAGCATTCATCAGCAAGAAATGTAATTGAACGTTGTTTTGGACTACTAAAACTGTGTTGGGCAATCTTGCGAAGTCCATCATTTTATCCATTGAAAACACATTGTAAAATCATAGTTGCGTGTTGTCTTCTGCACAATCTTATTAGGAGAGAAATGTCAGTTGATCCAATGGAGCATGAGTTAAGTGAAATCAATGAGGATGAAATGGATCATGATGTCATTGAGCAAGTTTCTTCGTCCCTAGAATGGACAATATGGAGAGATAACTTAGCTTCACAAATATTTAATGAATGGAGGGGAAATCGATCTACTTAAATGGTTTCTTTTTTTTTTTTTTTTTTTTTTTTATAAATAATGTTGTTTATTTAAACAATTAAGTGTGT
This sequence comes from Acer negundo, assembly GCA_035582765.1. Lineage (NCBI taxonomy): Eukaryota > Viridiplantae > Streptophyta > Magnoliopsida > Sapindales > Sapindaceae > Acer > Acer negundo. The sequence continues at coordinate 13,161,415 of CM069243.1, forward strand.
AACTTATGGATTTTATGTACTTGTACATTATTTAAAAATGTTATATTATCTTTATCGATTTCGAATAATTATTTATCTTTTTCTTAATCATAATTTTTGCACCAATTTTTTTTTTATGAGATCAAGTGATTGTTTAATTACTTGTATATGTTTTATGTTTATCTAGCATTACACGTTTAATTACTTGTATATGTTTTATGTTTATCTAGCATTACACGTGTTATATTTATTTATTGATTATTTGTACTTAGCATATTCGTAAGTGTTTTTTGTGGTTATGTATGAATAGAAATGGATGTTGGCAGTCGTAGTCAAACAAATGAGCATGATAGAAGAGCATGTATGCGTATATGGACAAAAGAAGAGGAAGAGACTCTACTAAGTATTATGGATGAAATTGTTGCAAATGGTGGTCGATGAGATTGTGGTTCTTTTAAAGTTGGAACTTTAAAGACTATGGAATCACGTTTAACAAATATTCTACCAAATTGTGGCTTGAAAGTTAGCTCTCATATTGAATCAAAGGTGAAGACTTGGAAAAAATATTATGGAGTGGTTTATGACATGATAAATACTAGTGGGTTTGGTTGGAACAATGTGAGAAAATGTGTTGAAGTTGATAGCAATGAAGCATGGCATTCATATGTACAGGCAATGTTAGCTTTACATATTTTTACTATAATTTTTTTACTAGAATAGATGTTAATGGTGTGTAAATTTGAATTAAGCATTGAATTAATTATATGTTAATTTTTCTTGAAGCACCATAAACAAGCAAAAGGGTAGAGAGATAAACTTTATGAAAGACTGGCTTATATCTTTGGGAAAGATCGTGCTACAGGAAAAACAACATATACCCCTGAGAACCTAGCAGCAGATGTGGAGGAAGATGACAACTTTGATAATGAAGTTGAGATGCCTGGAAACTTTTCTCCAATGTCAGTTAATCAAATTGATTCTAACCAGTCAATGCAACCAACTTCATATCAACCCTTAGTAAGAAAAGGTCTAGATCAGGAGATCCAATAGTTCGTAGCATGAATAGATTTGCTAATGTGATGAAGGATGCTACTGAGAAATCAAATGATACATTAGATAAGTTTTGTCAAGTTTTAGCAAAAAACAAAATGACTGAAAATCAGGTTATAGCAAATGATTTGCAGAAAATGCAACTTTCTCTCTCGGATCAAGTATGTGTAATGCAAAAGTTTATCCAGAAACCAGAAGTTGCAGAGATCTTTAAAGCTCAACATAGTGAGGAGCAAAAGTTGCAGTTTGTTGCATCACTTATTAGTGGTGTGTTTGATGACTGATGATGGTAAAGTAAGTTCATGACTAATGATTTTTGCACTATTTATCATTATACATGGTGGTTACTAACATTTGAAAGTAATTTACTATATATGTAGGTGATGTCTATGGACGGATATTTTTGTAATTACGTGATTGATACTGGCGTTGCTTTTTGACAACTTTCATCAACTTATGGCTAGTTAATATATATATATAGAGTTAATTTCGTACATGCAATGTTATTAAAATTTACTATATATGCTATGAAATTGTACTAACTCTTTTAATAGTTTATTTATTTATTTTTATTTTTTATTTTTTATGGTAACTCTTTTATTAGTATTATGATGTTAAGTATAATATTATTTTGTTTTATTTGTTCACTGTAGTGCAATTAGTTGAATTAGGGTGTATTTATATATATTCGATCTTGTTATGCCGATATAATTATTTTGTAGGGAGAGTTGGAAGCTGTAATCGAGTATCTGATGGAATTCATAAATGTGAAATTGAATATTGCAATTAAAAAGTGGAATGGTAAATTTTTGATTGAGTTTAAGTGAATTGTGTTTCTTAACCAGTATGCGTGGTGCTCATTTTGGAGACCACATTTGTTCTTGCATGTCTTTTAGTCTTGTCATATTTGGGCTGGTTTTCAACTTCATTTTGATTGAAGAGACCATTTATATACAGTAGCACTATCATAACAAAATTATACGAGCTCACAATGCTAATGTTATGCACAAAAAACTCTTCTGCAGTATTTTAATAAAAACTCTTTATGACAACAATTTGTATATTAATGGAAATGATGGTTTTAGTATTCTCATAAATGCAGTTTGAAACTGCTCATGTAAAAGGAGACTAGTGTATCTCTAGAATTTCCAAAATTTCACATAAATGGTCCTCCGCCTTTGTCGCGGGACATGTTTCGCAGGACAACTAAACGAGTTATTAAAATTTATTTCAAGTTAAATAAATTTATTTTAAGTTATATAAATTTATTTCAGGTTATTTAAATTTATTTCAATATTTTTATTTTCAATCCTATCCTATGTTGCACCAAACACAGTATTACTCTTTTTTTAATTCTATCTTATGTTATACCAAACATATGATTACTCTATTTTAATCATATCCTATGTTACACCAAACACAAGATAACTTTAAAATTAATCCAATCTAATCATATCCTATCCTATCCTATGCACCAAACGGGGCCATATGAGTATTATTATTATTATTATTATTATTATTTTCAATTTTTATTTAACTATCTTATAACTCATTAATTTATAATATTTTTCAAAAACGAAGAGAAAGGGCATATTTGGTAATATGTGGGGTGTGTTTACAAATCAGAACATTTAAAAGTTTTTAACTGGGCTTGTATACAAAAAGGGGTGCGTATACAATTTTTTAGGGGTGAAAATATTGACGCTCTTTTTTAAGTGGTCAAACAACTTAAAAATATATATAATAATAAAAAAAAAAACTTAAAATAAAAAGTAAGAAATCCAACTTTTAACTTAATTCCAAAACCCAAATCACTGGATTGCATTTGATATATTTTCTTTCAAGATTATCCTACCAAAGATAACATATTTTTAATTTTATCATAATTTTATATTATACAAATTTATTTATTTTAACATATTCCTTATGATAAACATCTAAAAAAATATATTAATCACATTGTAATTTGTAACTTTCAACACCATTGTTAAACCTTTAATTCTATTTTTTTTAAATCAAAACCATTTGTAAATCATTATTTATCATATATTCTAAATAAAAAAACAATTATTTATCATATCTTAATCATGAATTATATATTGCAATTATTACATAAAAGCGGTTTAAGATTTATTAAATTATTTTTATTTAGTTTTTTTATCATATAAAATGAAAAAATATAAAAATTATTAATAATAATGGTATAAATATCAAATTATTTATTTTTAAACAATTTTATATTTTAAAAACAAGTAGGTTGACATTCTATTCAAATGTATTAAAAATAAAAAAATAAACATGTTATTCAGATTTAGGTTTTGGTAACTATTCGGTTTTCTGTGAAATTCAGGACTGTTCAGTCTGATAAAAAAACAAACGACATTTTTCTCTACAGACTAGGGATAGTAGTTCAATCCGGTCGGACCGGGTACCCGATTATACTCAGGCCAAAATTTCTGGGTAGTACCTGGATTTTCCTTACCTGGCATCGGGTAGGTAATATCCGGGCACTCGAGCCGATACAAAACCGGTGAGTCTGGGTATACCCGGAAACTCGGTTAAGATCTAATTTGGTTCCCAACTTTCCAACAAACTAAACCCAGATATTTAAACAAGAGATTATTCTCTCTCTCTGCCTCCACCGCCGCCGAGATCTTTTTCTGTCTTCCGCCGCCGACACCTCTTCCCAGGTTTTTTCTCTTTCTCTCTCTCTGTTATTGTTCCCTTTTTCCCAGTTCAAAGTTTCTCTGTTCTGTTATTTTTCTCTGTTATTTCTCTCTCTCTCTCTCTCTCTCTCTCTCTCTCTGTTATTTTTCCCCTATTCTTGCTCAATTCTTTTCTGGGTTGTTGTCAAATTCTTTAAATTTTCAACTTATTACTATACTTTTTGAACCGCATATTTGATTTGTTTCCTTTTGTGGTTTTTCAAGTGTGATTTCTTTCTTTTTGGGTTTTTTTTTTTAAAAATTATTTTCAGTGGAATAACTGTGTTCGGTGTTTGTTAAAATGTCTTGTGTGGAATTGTATGTGTCGATTCTTGATGTTGTTAATGGGCAAGACACATGAAGAATCAGGATTCTGAATGATGAAACAATAGAAGAAAAGAGGACAAAATTTGTTTAATTTGATAAGTCAGATTGTGCATCAGTGAGCGAGTGGATTGGTGATGAATGAATTCAAATATTCATGTGAGAAGATTAAAAATACATCTGCCTGTTCGTTAAATATTTCAAATTCTACTGTTTTATTAATAGCATATACAATCCAGTTCAAATTCTACTATTTTACATTGAAAAAAATTTGATCCAATTTGATCCAGACAAAACAAAGTTCAAAAATATTTAATTAAAAAAAAAAAAGGGGGTAAAACCCGGGTTAAATCCGGGAACGGATACCCGGATATCCAGGGCGGGTACCCGGATTATAACATCCGGATTTTCCCAGGTGGATACCACAATCTAAACCCGGTTACCCGTATGGATCCGGACATATCCGGACCGGACCGGGTTTATGCCATCCCTAGTCCCTACTAGAACACATCTCTTTCATTTTTTCAGACCCGCACCTGCCTGTGGGTGGTAAATCACCACCCAAACCCTACTCTTCAGGGTTGGGTTCGGGCGGGTACCCACGGATACGGGTCAAATAATCTTACTCTTCCTCTCAGGTCTCACACTCTCACTGCCGGCACCACTCCTTTTCTAAAGAGTGTCGACATTTCCGGAGGCAACGGCGTTTTGGAGTTTGGACATCGCTATTCTTTCTGTAATCTCTCTCTCGCTGCAATCTTCCTTTTCTATTTCCTCTTTCTTTATGGGTATATATAAGTTTTTTTTTTTGAATTAGGGTATATATAAGTTTTAGATAGAAAGAGAGATGATGTTTTTGTTTGAGTAATTTAGGGTTTTTGGTCAAGAAGTTTTGATTCACAAGTTACAACAAGCTCTCATCTGGTATTTTTACATTTTTTGTTGTTGTAATTTTGGCTATACCGATTTTGGATTCTATATTTAAATTGCATCAAGCATGAAGAGAATTACCTTGTAAATATAAATTGTACAGTTTTGAGAAGTTGTAGATCATGGGTTCTGTTTAATCCGATTTTTGTTTTGTTTTATTTTTCGATTTGTGTTTGAAAATGAAGATGACGTTGTCAAAAGCTGAAATAAGAAAGAAGATTTGTACTAAACTTGTCTTTTGATTGCGAGGCTGCTAGCTTGCTTGATTGTAGATTTTTGACTCTTGAAATTATTTTACCTGTTATTCTGTTAAGTAGAAAATTTTACTTTTGAAAATTGTAGAAGGGGCCATTTTAGATTTTCACCCCATGCCCTCTAAAAAGTAAGGGCCAGCCCTGCCGAGAGGTAGAAGTGAGAGAGTGGCAACATCAACCGTCCGCCACAAGAGAAAGTAGAGTAACCGCTAACCATCTAATTTCGTTGACAAAAGATGGCCCGTTCTAAGGCTGCTTCTTCAAAGAAGCAGCAGAAACAGCAAAAACAACGCGGTGTCGATTTCAAAGTAATTTACATATCAATTCTTCACTTTTTTATTCTTCTTAGACGTCCAAAAGTTGATTACTGTTTTACAATTTGAAATTCTTTTCAGAAAATAAAACGAAAGCTTGGGAGAAAGTTGCCGCCCCCCAAGAATTCCACTAATACTGAAATTAAGTCTAAAGGTAAGGACTCTTTTATTTCAAAGTATATATATATATATTTTTTTTGTTGTTGTTAATTGTTCTGATTTATCTGATTATATCTTATGATTATCTTGTCTGCTTTCATTTAATTGGAAAAACGGGATTTCAAGCAATAGTTGTTTTTTTCTTTCAGGTTTTCCTCCAAGAAATTAAAATGTATATATATATATATATATTTTTAATTGCAAATTAAATGAAGTCAATTAATTGATGAAAATTTACACTCGTGTTGTGTTGTGAGTAGCAATTGTACTTCCCGAGCAAAGTGTGGCATCTGAGAAGGCGGGTTTAGCTGTTAGCAAGAAGGGATTGACTTTAAAAGAGCTTCTTCAACAAACATCTCATCACAATGCAAAAGTTCGTAAAGGTAATTTATTGTTTTTAGTAAAATATTATCTTAATATATAGAATTAACATTAAGTGTCCAAGGAATCTTGATTGGAAAGTAATTTACCATTTTTGTCATTGTGAAGAAGCTCAATTTTAACTCGAAATAAGGGTTTATCCTTTTTTAAGGTGACAAAGGTGCCCAGGACAAATATTTTGTATATTTCAGATAAGTTGTTTGTTCTTGAGAGTAGAAACCTAAGTTATGTAAAACACAAGAATCAATGTTATTTCTGGCTGCCCAAAATTGCTACATGGAAACGAGTAGTTAATTGATCCATTCAATCTTTAGGTTTTGTGGTGCATGGATACGGAGTTGGTTTTCAACAATTTCATTTTTAATTTGTATAATTTATTGTATTAAGCTAATTCTTTAGAAGTGAGTTGCTTAAAGGCATGTCCCTTTATTGATTAAGTTAGATTTTAGCAGCTATTATGATTTTTTTCCTCAGTATTTAGTGGCAATATTGATGTTGCTTTCAAGTTTTTCTTCTTGTAGATGCATTGCTGGGCATTAAAGATTTATTTCAAAGGCATCCAGCAGAGTTGAAGTTGCACAGATATGTTGTTATAGAAAAGTTGCGTGAACGTATTAGTGACAATGACAAAGTTGTCAGAGAAACACTATATCAACTACTTAAGTCCGTGATTTTCCCTGCATGTAAAGAGGTGATTCTACACATTTTTGTTTGGATACTCCCATTTGTGCTTGTGGTTACTATTCACTATTAAATCTAAAAAGACATTCTTCTTCATCTTGATTGCCAACTATGTTGCCAGATGCCCAAAATTGCTACATAATATATTTATATATGTAATCCAATTGTTTTTGTTCGAACTAGTCTTTTTATCCATTTGTATTAGCCGTCAAATGTGTCTAGACTATTTTAACTAACTATTTTTTCTACCTTTTGAAACTCTGCTGGTACAGTGGTTCAGAAACAAACCTGTGTTCTTTTCTCTCAGCCAACATATGACCCTTTCATTCACTGTAGTTTTACTTACTATTTGGACTTGTTTCAGCAGCATATATAATTTTTGCAGAGTAGATATAGAAAATGCTTAAATTTTAGTGACATAATAACTACTTGTGGTAAAGGCTAAACTCTAAAGAACACCTGTATAAAATGTTGGGTGGATCAATAATGTTGTTCTTTTTCCCTATATTCCGATAAGGGTTTTTTATTTTCATACAATGTATCAAACAAGTGTTATTGTCATTTAAGTTAAAACATACACTGGGTCACAACACCCCCCATTTGGCTGCTCATTGCTTGCCAAAGGTTGGGATGGAAAGAGAATAAGAACTTCAATTTCAGGCCTTGGCAGTGGATGGAATTGATTGATAGACAAGAAGTTGGATTAGTTTCAGAGGTAGGGATTGGGGCATGGAAGTATCGATTCTGTTTTGGAGGATGGATATATGGAGGGAGTTTTTAACTATGCCAACAAGTAATCATTTTGTATTTCTTTATAAAACGTGAATTACATTTGAGACGAAGGATTATGCCTTACACTATCTATCTGGTGTTATGTTGTCTATAATGGTACTTTGTATTCTCTTCATCTTCTTTTGTTAACCTCATGAGTATACTGTCATCATATGAGAGATATTTGTCATTGTAATTGCAGTTATTTTTATATTCTTTACTTTTAAGTGTCAATAATATCTCCATTTCTAATGGCTCTTTTCGTTTCTTGTTCAGGATAATCAAGGACAATTCGTTTCCTTAATGATGGCATATATATTTAATGCAATGACACATTTAGCTTTTGATGTTCGGTTGATGGCTTTTAAGTTTTTTGACCTTGTTGTGCAGTACTATCTACCTTCCTTTTCCTTGTATGCTGAAAAGGTATCTAACTATTGTTCATGTCATAACTCTCTCTCTCTCTCTCTCTCTCTCTCTCTCTCTTTCTAAATTAGTGAAGTCTAAATGGAATTTGGTTCTTTTAAGTATGATTTCATGCTAGCTGTTTGAGAAGCCATAAATTGGCCTTAACATTTCAGAGACTGTACCACTTCTATTGTTTTGGGAAGGAGTTTTCATAAGTTATGCATCCAATGACAAAGTTATGCTAATACCTTTGCGTTAATGACATAATTACCTACTATTTCTAAATGTTATTTATTCAAAAAGATTAAAGTAGCAATGAAAATTTTAATATGAATGCATTTGAAATTGATGAGCTTGTTTATTTAGCTTGTTTTGTTTTCTGCACAATTGTGCCTTCTTGGATATTATTACCTTTGATCTTACGTGGCTTGCGTTTTCTTCATCATGGACCTTTTTCTTCAAGTCGCGTTCTTTCTTTTCATTCTGGACAAGAATTTTCTTGATTTTTGTTTGTAGATGTTTGCTTAAACAAAAAGGAAAAAAAAAAAAATGAAGATTTTATGTTTTTCTTTGTGAAAAAGGAAAAATATGACTATGATGAACTTTATTTTGTTATTTGAAGGCATTTTTCTAGTTGACATTGCACATATAGTTGGTCAAATTCCACTGATCAAGAAACATGGTAAGTTTCAATTTCATCTGTTTTTTTTTTTTTTTTTTTTTTTTTTCTTTTTTTCTAAAATTCTTCAAAAATTGTGTGGCAGTGGAAAAAAAGTAAGAGAATGGCCTCACTCTCTCTGGTTTAAATTGCTGTGGAAATTTGCTAGGTTGCTTTGAAATATTATTCAGCCGTTTCTTTAGGTCAAATTGGTTGGGCTTAATTTTACATAATAATAAAGGAAATTCTTTCTGCTTTTACTGTTTTCTTTGCAATTTATTGTAATGATATGGGGTCTCCTTCTCTCCCACCCCCACCCTTTCCTTTTTTGTGTCTGTCTCCTTCATGACCTTCTATTTTGGGATGCTACCAAGTCATATTTCAAAATTTTCTACTGATTTCTTTCAATGCAACAGATTCTTCAAAATTTTGAAGATATTCTACGGAAAAACCAGTGCTATTTGCAAGACAAGGGCAAGCTGAAAAGTGCTTTTGCTGGGTTGGTGCGCTGCTTGTCGCTTTTACCTTGTAACAAGAGAAACATTCAGACATGTGAAAAGGTACCTTTTAATTATTAATCACAGATGTACTATCTGGCTTACACATGCCGTGCTTTCCTCAGCTAACCAATGTTGTGGCTAGAAACTGTAGGAGCTTTTTGCATCTTCAGCCAAATTTGACTATTCCTTCTTACTTCTAAAACCTTCACTTTTACATCTTTTGTTGTTACTGTTGTTTATCTTTGCTGTTTTAGTGTGTTGTGAAAACTTTAACTCTGAAGCTACGATCTCTAGAGACTCAAGTTGCTTGAATTACTTGATTCTGAATTCTTCATTTTTTAGGCTGTTGAAATTTCGGTCTCAAGAAACTAAAATTATTGTGTGTATGTTTTTTGTTTTTTCAGACAACAAAATAGAGTTAACTTAACCTCTTAATCATATTTATTGTCAATGTGTGGCACCTGTGAGAAGATTCTTATGTCTACAATTTTATCTTCAAATGATATAATTCTTTGCGAGTACACCGAAGTATAAGATATGCTTTGATGTTTTGTCTCATGTCTTGATTTTCAAGCCCTCTTTCTTCTTTTCTTTTCAGCTATTAATACTCCCTTTCTTAATCTCATAGACTTTCACTGGACAGGGGATATTGCATGCTTTTGAGCCAGACGTGCCTACAGAATCTGCTGGTATGGGAGAACTCCTTTACCTTGTCTCTTACCTTTTTTTTTTATTTGATGTAGTCCTTCCAAATTAGTATTTAGTTTGTGGGAATATGGTAATATTTTAATGTTAGAATTAATTGAAGTTGCTTAATCATGCACTGATCACCGATGATAACAGTAGTTGTATGAATATTCTACTTAATTATTTTTTTACTAATAATTCTTAGTTTTGTTTCATCTGTTGTCGGTTTGCATTGCAATGAAGTGCCTTGCATGTGTATTGTTCTTAAGTAAATAGTAAAGGAGAAAAGTTACTTTCATATCTGATAAATATTGTCAAATAGCAAAAATTTACATGTATAGTGAAATAAAGCGATCATGTCACAATCATTCTTCATTCTTTTTTTTTTTTGGGTGGAAACAGGATAGTTATGCAAACGTTGTTAAATCTTATGTATTTCTATCTTTGTAGGTTTTTCTCCCATCATCAAGAAATTAAAGGATCTTGTGCCAGTTTTAGTCAATTGTTTTCAAGAATTTATTCCGTTGGTTCATAGTATGTTGTTACTTGACACACAATCATTTGATTGTATGCATTATATACTTCAGAGCATAGATCTTGCAGTCGGGTTTTTTGTTTATGGAATCCGCCAGGGCAAACCAACCCTTCATGGAGGACAGGATGGGGCAATATGGGGTCAAACTATTTCATTGGTATTGCTGAAGAGGTTTTTCAATGTGTTTCCCCTAAATGCAACACATAACCTATCTGAAAAGGTATTATCTTGATGTAACATTTGAGACAATCATCTTTGCTTCTAATTGACTTTTTCTATGCCTTGTTGGCTTCTGACCTCATCATGTTTCTACTGTCATTTTGCATCCTGATGAAGAACATATTAGGAAATGTTTTATATATTTTTATTTTACAGATTTTTGAAGTTACTTGTTTGAGTAGGATTGTATTTTCTTAGTTGAGGTAGATAAGGTTACTTATTTTAAGTAGATTTTGTTTTCTTATTCAAGTGAGGTTTGGTTTCATATTCTTTAATTCTTTTATTTCATGAGGGATCTTAAATTTACAATTCCATTATGAGTTTGTAGTCTGTATTAACTGCTCTTTTGAAGTAAGAAATTTCACTAATTGTTCTTTACATACTTGGCAGTTTGATGATAGATTCTTTATCTTGAACATTTTGATTGCGGAAATATTTTTGCAATATAGCGAATGGATCTGCCCTCCTGTTGTTTTGTTGGAGAAGTTTCTAGAATTTATCGAAGATGCGCTTCTTGGCAAGGTCTGATTTTTTCATCACTATATTTCTAGAATTTCCCAAAAAAAAAAAATGGTTTGAATTGTGAAATTTCAGTAGAGACAAATATCCTCAGGATGATACTAGTAACAAGTTCCATTCAGGGTGTCTTATTGTTCTTGTACTTCATGCCAGCAATTTCGATGTTGGTGTGCTTTAGAACTCAGTTCATAGTAGAAACGTAGAATAGAAATTAGAACTTCCTTGAATCTCTCTGATACTGCTGAGGGAGAATCTTTATAGAGAGGAGGCTGCTGGAGAAGGGTTAATCTGATACTTCCCTTCCGTTATTGTAAATTTCCTGATATGCACAAATCTATGCATGATGGTTCTTCAGACTTTAGTGTTATATTTGGTTGGTCTATACTGCAGAATAGTCTCCGGATATTACTAAATATATATTTTTTTAATATTGCTTATATATTTTAGGGGAATTGGATTAAATTGTTACAAAGGAAGAAGTAAGTTACACAATAAACCCCCAAAAAGATTGTTACCCCTATTTGCAAAATGCATTTTGGTGGGAGTTAAATATTACACATTTTTTATCACATCTTTTTCATTTTTTGTTAATATAATTTGTGGCTTTGTATCTGTTTGTAAGCTGTGTCCATAATTTTTTTAATGAAAGACCTTTGAATAGATTTGACTTGGATTTATGACTTGACAGATCTGCAGTGACACACGGTCTGGTAAAGCAGTATGGGGAAAGCATGTTCTTTCATTGCTGCCTTTTATTCCAAAACTTGTACGACAAGTGGTGATTGATTGGAAGTTTCATCTTCTCCAGGTTTCACTCGTTCTTTTTCAAAAATTATTTGATCATTAAGAGCTTGTATCAGCAAATTTTATTGATTGAATTTCCTTTTGATCAAGTTTCGTACATTTCCTATTAACGAAAAACAAAATGATCGACTATTCTTTCACTTTGAGTGTTTGCATGGTTCTAGATTTTGTTCTCAAAGATCTCATGGTGCCAAGAGCTGCATGACTATCGGTAAAAGTTTATGGTCCTAATCAAAACTTTATTGCAGGCATTTACCATGACATTTGAGGATTGCAGTCCAGAGTCTTCACTTAAGTTGGCTTGCCTTTCTGCTATTGAGGAAATGCTTGTTCCTGTAAGCTCAATTTTATGTTCTTTGAGGAACAATTTCATTGTCTCTCAGTTATCACAGTTCTCCCATCCTCTTCCCTCCCCCTTACAAAGTTTAAAGAAAAAGAAAAATTAACACAAAGGTTTTCTATTCAAACTGTAGACTGATGAGATGGTGTGCCCAGATGCAAGCGATCCATTATTTGAACATCAGATTATCTGGATAAGAGCTCTGCCCGTGTTGCTAATCCTCCTAGATGATAAGCACCCATCCTCCTCCCAGGTAGTTATCTGCTTAACCTTTTGAACTGTTCTTGCTATTCTGGTTGGGCTGAAGGTTTTGAATGTGAATCTGTACAAGATCCAGCATTTCTCTTTATTCTAGCCACAATTATTCTTCCAGTCACGATATTCATCATTTAATTTCAAACATGAGTAACCTTTTCAGTTTTCCCTAAAACTGGAATGCTCCCTGCAGGTTGTGTTACATCTTCTACTTCGCCTGGGACAACGCGCTTGTATGAACTCTTCCTTTGCCTGGGAATATGATAATACTCAGTATTCACTTTCTAAGTTTTACAGCTCATGTCAAGAGGGAGGTATGAATTAATGAAGTTTGTATTGGTTTTAACATCTCTGAGATTGTGACTCGACTTCTCATCATAGTTTTCCTTCTCTTACAGGAGAGATATGTTACGGTCCTTTCGTAAGGCTTCCTAGGGATTCTCAGGAACTGTCCATCTGTGGCCCCTATTATTTTTCTTACTTGGATCAGTTGTCACTGAAGTCAATAGCTTCTTTTTGTCTATGTAAGAATCAGTGTGTTGCATATTTGTTGGTTTGAGCTTTCAGGGATTTAACAGTGTTGTATCTTAATAACCTAGTTAAGCATATTCTTTTCATTGCATTTCAGAACTTATAAGTTATAACGATATTCCATTTAATGACATTGGCAAGAGGGAAAGGCCTTTTTTGCGGTTGAATGGCAGTACTTGAAATTGAAATCGCTCCATTTAAATTTCCACAGTTGTCCCTAAATTTGGTATTGTATATGAACCATATACAGTGTTAAAGGGATTTTCCTGTCGTTTTTCACTGACTGTCATGATCATGAAAGTGGCCAAAGATACTATTAGGGAAAACTTTTTCTATTCACCATAATGAAACATTTATTATTTTTTGATAACTTCTTTACCTCTATATTGCAGGTCCTGAGTTGGAGCCATTTGTATTATTTCGTATCATAGAAGTTCTGCATTCATCTTTCAATGATGGACATATCCAGATTACTGACCACATGAGCTTCTTCATTACTTTACTCTCTTGGTTTAAAGTTTTTCCTGGTGTCTAAGATGTTGGTCAACCATTTTTCTGTTTACGTTTATCACATCCAGATTCATTTTCCTTAACTAACTTTTGCAAATGAGTTAGATTACCTTTCTATCTAATATTTCACAGTACATGAGCCAGTAGGGATCTATGAAATTTCCATTTAACATGCTTTAATATCTGTTGTGGTTGACCCGTAGTAACTTGTTAAGAATTATGGAGTTAATTTTGTAAAAGTTTTGTTGGGTAATAAGTCTTAAGCAGATAAAGGAAATATCTTGTAAATTTGTCTAAATTAACTTAATTCTAAAATGCAGGTTAAGATTAATTATCCATAAAAAAAAAAAAAAAACATGCTCGAAAATTTTATGGCACATTTGAAGTAGTTTAGTCGATAATTATTTTCCTGAACTGCAACTATTTACTGGCTCTTATTCTTTTTATCCCCTTTTTTAATATCTCTAGACATTTTCACTTTGTTCCTTCAATTTCTCCGGTATTGATGAGAGAGCTAAGCCATTTTATTCTAACGGACTTGTGGTTCGTGACTAATTAATGTCTGTCCGAAAGTGATGGGTGATTTGACATTTGCAGAAAATATATATCCTGCTATTGAGAATGATGTGAAGATCTCAAATCGTGGGACTTTTAAGTCACTCACCAATGCTGTCTGCTCATGCCTGTCACAGATGGGTGACGATTCTCTTGTTTTTCAGATACTAGAGAAAGTAATACTTGACCAACTAGTAAGTTGTGGCTAAGATGTTATCATGTATTATTGTTTCTTTCTCTTCATTGATGTTCCCTCAACTTTTGTTCTGAGAACTTTGTGACAGATGTTATTTAGTTGTATATATACTAATTTATAGTTTTTCTCCTGGTCACGGATGGTTGATCTTTGTAAAGATCTAAAAATACAGAGCCCTTACGGTGACATTTATTTTCATGTCGCAGTTATCACAACCACCTCTAGATAATGCATGTGCTATGCTTAGGATGCTTGTTTCACTAGACTCTAAACCCTCAAGACTTTCTGAACAGAGTATCAGCACTCTAAGCAAGTACCTTTCAGGATATCTAATTGATGTTGTGCATGTAAGTATCTTTTAAATAATTCCATATTTTCTTTTCTTGTTAAATTTTCTGGTTGTCTTGATGGTGATGTTTCTTGGATTACCTTATGGATTCTCATATTGAAACTTATTGAGCTCTACCAGAGGTTGACAGGTTGTTTGGTTAACAAGGATGCACTGGCATGTTATATTACCTTCCACTGAGAAAAAAAAAAAAAACTATCAACCTTAGATTCATTTGCTCATGGCAGGAAACTATAAATCCTTTTTCCTTTATCTCTCTCTTTCTCAAGCTTTTCCTTGTTCTAATTGCAGGGTTTTGATCTCCTCAAATACATTGATTTTAGTACCAGTTCTTATAAGAAAATTAAGGGCATTAGTTAAGCTTTCAATGGGCTTAAATGTCATTTGTTATAAATTATAATGGTAGCTAGAATATCCAACTTACCTTAGCATAGTTTGCTTATAACTTGATTATGTGACACAACAACATATCTCAAAATCCTTTTAAATCTACCATGAAAAATGTTTTCGTTCTGTGCATTCTTTATCTTAAATGCATTCAACTGCGATAATTGAGTTTCAGACCTTTTGTTATGCAATATTATGCATGTGTTCATTTTCTGCAGTGTGGATAGAAAAATGGCTCAACATTTTCTACAAAAGATATTGGAAAGAAAGGATATCAAACATGTTATGTGGTTGACATATGCCATGTTATCAATAGTATTATTGTGGTGAATTTGTGTATTTAAGATGCACTTAAAGTTGATGTGGATGACACTTGAATGCTTAAGGTTACCTATAGGTTCATTTTCGAACCCTTTGGCTATGTAATGTTATGCATGTGTTCATTTTCTGCCGCGTGGATAGAAAAATTACACAACATTTTCAACCAAAGATATTGGAAAGAAAGGATATCAAATATATGTTATGTGGTTGGCACATGCCATGTTATCAATAGTGTTATTGTGGTGGATTAGATGTACTTAACGTTGATGTGGACGACACTTGATTGCTTAAGGTTGCCTAAAGGTTGGAGAATTTATAAGGATATAATGTTATATGAAGAATTTATGATTGGAAGTACATTGTCAGTGCTTTGGTGATTATATAGGATCCTTTTCTAATCAAAATTTAAGGTACCAAAGTAGAACGTTAAGCAAAATATATAGAAAATATCTTAGTATCATTGCTTTCCTGACTCCATAATTGTAATTGTTTATCTTTGTTTTTTTTTTTAAGATAGGGAAATTCACTGCTGTTATACCTTTGAAGTTCTGCAAATGTTTAGAGGCATGGTAAAATTTTCTGATTTTTACTGAATATATTTGCTTTGTGCAGTGTATTCCAGAAGATGATGATGACACCACTGAATCTGCTCGTCTACAAACATGCTGTTATTACTTTTTGCCGTGCTTTTTCTTGTTTGATAGGAGCCACAAGCTTCTGAAGCTTGCATTGATTATGATGGGATCACTAATAACCGAAAGTACTGCATCACCTTTATCACAAAATTACATTTAATATGCAATGGACCGTTCAAATAGGATAGATGCAATGGTTTCTACCCTTCTATTGATGCATAAGGATTTTAAAGTTCAGAAAATTATTTCTTTATTCAAGGTGGAGATGGTCCATATTTTGCAGATCATACACTCTTTGCAGGTATAATTTTGCACCTTATGACATGATATCTGCAAATTATATATACTTTTTATAGTTTCTTGTTGTGTATTCATTATTGTTTTAACGAGTTCTGAAATTTAAAAGAAACAAAGCAAAGATGATCCGTATCCATTACTTAATTCATTACTCAAGAACATTGTGTGTGTATGTACTCTTGTATGCTCGAAAACTTTGTCAATAGCATATCTTTCATAAAAAATTCAAGGGCAACTCTAATTGGAAATGTTATATCATTTTAAGTTCCGAACATCCAATTAAATCGTGCATGCATGACATGAAGGGAATGAATATGTGATCTTTTGTTGTCCGAGTATGAGCAACACTTCATAATTATGTTTTTTTTTTTTTTTTTGAAACTTTAATTATGTTTTCCAATACCCTATAAATACAATTTCTGTGCTGGCTATATCTCCTGCATATGATTCGATCTGGCTTGGAAGAAGAAACCTAGATTATACGCTTGATCAATGCTGGGCAGTAAACTTTTGAAATCCTTAACACAACTTTTATTTTCAACAAACAACAACGGATTAGCTTGATATCACAGTTTATGTAATTAGTTTTAGTTCACATGTTTTTTAGTTAGAACTTAAGTTATCCTCTCTTATTCTGACATTGTATTTATAAACTCTTAGGTGCCTTACCGGTATACCATCACTGTAACAAATTTTTATGAGCAATAAAATTTAGTCCCTTTTCTTTGTTTATACAGTCTTCAGAGGGAGCCAACATGAACATCGAAGAAAGGCACAAAATACAATGCGCATGTGATCGATTGAAGACCTTTACAGGTATTACGCAGTGAATTGCCGGCAATTTAGAATGATGTTTGTAACCCAAGGGTCCCAAGCTGATTGCCCAGTGAGTCTTCTAACTCAAACCATCTTTACTATATCCTTGGGTTTTGTCCTTATTAGTTCGTATATAGAATTTACTTTTGAAGGGACAAGGGAGTGGCAAAGAACAAATACCAGTGTGGGTGTATGTGTGTGCAAGAATATGTGTTTGCAGCAGCTGTCTAAAACTTAGCCAATTGATCTCATGTATTTGTAGTCCAAATTTGTGCGTGTGCTTTTATCTCTCTCTCTCTCTGTGAACTGTTGGTGGAGTTTTTATAAAAGTTTATTATCATTGCTCTTTTGCATCTAAATTATTTTTCCTCTCAGGAGTTTCTATCACATGTGATGTTCTTTATTGCAGTCTCTGCACAAGTTGCCAATATTTGTTCGGAGATATGTGCTTTCTTAAAGAATTTCTTGAAGTTGGATATTTTGATTTAATTTCATTCTACTTGATAATAAGATTTCGGCTTTGGATTATATCAGTTTTTTCTTTTCACCTTATTAGCAACTTGGTGTTTCCTTTAGCCTTATGTATTGAGGGGTAAAACATGTGTACGAAGATGAATGGTCTCATATTGTTGACTCATAGATTTTGTATCCCCATACAAAGATCCTTTATTTGCATTAAAATGACAAGAAGAAGGGCCATACTTCACTAGGCCGTTTTTCAAAATTTGTGTTTGTATAGATAATGGATTGGTAAGTCGCTTTAACATTTCTGGATTAAGCTTAATATCTATTTTGTCTTACGTAACCCCTTTTTTCACAGCCATTTATATTTTCATGAGATGGAGGGATTTGAAGATCACACGAGCTATCAATCAAGAGGAACACAATCACCCAAGAGCTTCAAGTATGGGACATGCACAAGTAGGCCTATGAGGCTTCTAGTGCTGAATGATATTCTGATTCAGCTCAACTTAGTATATCGAGACAGTAGTCCATAGTTCGACTCTTCAGTAGCTTGTACATCTGCAATTTTGAGATTTATAGCAGATGACTCCCGCGGTCTATATAATTCCAGAGTTAGGACAGAAAAACGCAGGGTTTTACCAAAACGGTATATGGCGTTGTAGATTGTACAGTTAAAAGAGAATCATGTCAAGGGAAATTTTTTAACTGGGTTGGTGATTATTGTATAAGTTAATTATTTTACTCCATATATTGAGGCCATTATGAATTGTGAAGGACTTTTGCCCATTATATTGACAGTTGATTATGGAGATTGAAATCATTTTTCAATGATTTTGAATCACAATTTAGCAGGCAACTCACCTGGTAGCGGATGATTGATAATTTATTTTACCAATTTAACCTTTTAATAGTATTGTTTTAACATTTTATTTATCTTATTCTTGTAAATAATATTTGTTAAGATCTTACATTGACTAATTATGGTACAGTTCAAGAATTTGTAAGCCTTCTTACTCCAATTTGGTTTTATCAAAGCAAGCCACCATGCTATAAAGATCAATATTGTACAAGGTGGGTTTGTCACGGATGGAGATGCACATTTTCCGTTGAGGTCTCAATTCCCCGCGTTCACATCCTCATTTGAGGATTTTTTTTGAGGGGGAAATGGGGAAATGGGGGAATGGAGATGATTTTCATCCCCAAATTGAAATGAGGATAGGAATGGGGGGACCCCTCCCTATCTCCATTTCCCCATTTCCCCCAAACAATATAAGGGTTCAAAAAATTTGTCACTATTTGGGACGGTTCTTGTAAGAATATCATCACTTTATTAATTTAAGTTTAAAACGCACCTATTTATGTGACTAGACAAAAACACCTTATTTTGTCAGTTTGTGTCTTTTCAAACTTAGAGAGAAAACAGTTGACAGAGAGAGAGAAAACATCGGCTGTAAAAAATACGTTTGAAAATTTCACGACAAACTCACTGGCAAACTCACGGTGAACAACAAAAACTGAATCAAAACAACAACCTTAAGCTGGTTGTATGAATTTTGAATCTAATTGAAAAGACTCGGAGACTATTTATAAAGTCTCGGAACAATGTTAAAAGGCTCGGAGACTATTACAAAGTCTTGGAGTCAGTGTTAAAAGGCTCGGAAGAGGCTTGAAGACTATTTACAAAGTCTCGGAGATACAAAATTAACAAAAAAAAAATGATGGTTAAAAAGGCTTGGACAATGTATGAAAAGTCTCGGAGAACTGTTGAAAATGCTCGAATACAATGTTAAAAGTCTTTGTTGGAGACTTTTAACATTGTATTTGAGCCTTTTCAACAGTTCTTCGAGACTTTTTACACATTGTCCGAGCCTTTTTAACTATCAGTTTTTTTTTTGTTAAATTTGTATCTCTGAAACTTTGTAAATAGTCTTCGAGCCTTTTAACACTGGCTCCGAGACTTTGTAATAGTCTCCGAGCCTTTTAACACTGGCTCCGAGACTTTGTAAATAGTCTCCGAGCCTTTTCAAATAAGTTCAAAATTCACACAACCAGCTCAAGGTTTACAAAAGACTTGAAGAACAAAATGAAAAGGCTCAACAATGGAGGATTCAAAACCAAAAAAATCTGTGTAGCGCCAATGTTCAACCTCCATTGGATGTCTGTTAAACAGACCTCTATAAAGAAGATGAAAGAATAATTAAAAAAAAAAAAAAAAAAAAACTTCAAAGTAAAAGAATATGTGTAAAGTAATGACATTTTTATCCGTTCACCATAATAGGTGACTTTTAAACTTAGTTATTAAAGTGGTGACTTTCTTACAAAACCATTTTAAAAATGTGATATTTCCCACCATTTCCGTATTTATACAAATATAATTATAATATATATTTTTAATTTTTTTTATTCTTTGAAAACCCTAACACCCTAAGTATATATACACATTTTATATAAAATACACTAATGAATTTTACTTTGTATTTGTAATGAAATGTTTGTTTTTTTAGTTTAATTTGTAAATTTTAATCAAATGGGGAAATGAGAGGGAGGGGAAACAGAAAAACGGGAAAAATGAGGAATCGGGGATGGGGATGGATATATGTCCCCTCAAAATTTTCCCTAGATGGCGGGGGGATGTGGATGGTTGAACGATAGAAAATCTTTAGGGCACCGCATGGCATGAGATATCTTGTCCAAAATGAATTTTACCACGTCCATGGGCGTAGCACAGTTGGTAAATGGACGAGTTTGAGGTTTGATTAAATAACTCTAAAGTCATCAGCTTGAATCCTACCCATAGTAAAAATAATAATAATAATAATAATAATAATAATAATAATGAATTTTACCAAAAAAATATATTAACAAGATTGAATGTTAAGTTAAAAATATATTAACAAGATTGTATGTTAAGTTAGCTTAGGTGACTGCTCCCTCTAAAATCTGACATTCTTGATAACAGTTTTAGCATTTAGACTTGAGTGACACTTTTGGTGTTAAATTCATTTTTTATTTATTTATTTATTTTTATTATTATTATTTTTTAACACCTTTGGTGTTTAATTCATATTAAATGGTAACGAGAAGACAAGAATTAATATACATTATAATCTCCGTTTAAAATCTATTAATTAATTTTCGTTAAAAAAAATATATATATATATATTAATTAATCGCGATGTTAATTTATGAAGATATTAAGTGTGTATTATTCTCTTTAATTTCAGAATTTCTCTGACAAATTGCCCATTCCAGTCTTTTTAGATGTTTAAAAGCTTTCTTGCTATCCTCTTCTTCTTGTCTTCCAATTTTTGATGTTTTCTTAAAATATAAATATTTTTTTATTATTTTATTTTATTTTTTTCTAAAAATTCAAGTTTAGTTGGATCCCATCTCTTATTTTTCTTAGGCACTTAAAAAAGATTATTAATTTATGAGTGGAACCATGTATTATTATAAAGAAAATTTTGAAATGTATTATCTTATAATTTAATTGAATTATTAATTTATCCTATTGATTCAAGTCGCAATCGACATAATTTTTTATACTTTATATAAGAGATTATTAATTTATCTATGGCAGTGACTCGAATTGGGACATTATCGGACTTAATGAACGTTTTAAATCACAAACCAAATTAGGCAGGGTAAGTGGTAAGTATATCAAATAATAGCCAGTGATAGACTCATAATTGATGTGCTCCAACTCTAAGGCTAATAGTAGGGATGTCAAAATTACCCATTGGTCTCGGGATTCGCTCCATTAGAGACGGGTTTAACCATACCATTTAAATTGTGGTATGAGACCGATATTTTTTAAATACCCGATTTAATATCGGTATGATCACGGGATTTCAAGTCCCCACCCTGCCCCGTCCCCATACCCTATACCCCGTTATCAACATATATATATATATATATATATATATATATATATATATTTGAAGCACATAATTACTATTGGAATTAACTCTAAAAAAAAAATAAAAAATTAATACCGTGACTATTGTCTTCAGAAAACATAATTTTCCTTCATTTTTTTCCTCTGACTAACAAAATTTCCCCTCTCATTTTTTTCCAATTTTTTTTTCCTCCATTGAAACACTACTCAATTCCAGATCATTATATATAATTAGTGTTGCAAAAGTCCCTGACTAGGCGTCATCTACTCTTTAGTCGGCGGCCCGCCTCCTCGATTAGACGGTTTACCCTTAGTCAGCCTAGTTGATCAAAATCAATGACTAATTGTTGTTGAGCGACTACGTTGACTTTTTGAAATTTGATTTAGTTTGTTAGATTTAATTTAGTTGTTTATGGATTTTGATTCTCAATATTGAGTTTCTTAGAATTTGATTTTCAATTAAAGGTTCGATATGTAAAATAGTATAAACATTTACTTAATTACAATAAAAAAATTATATTAAAAAGATTCTGATTGACCAATGGTCTATCATCGGTCGACTTTCAGCCGGTCGTCTAATCTCCGATTAGGCGCTAGGCGAGGGGTCACCGCTCAACTAGCACCTAGAGCTTTCTACAACACTATATATAATATATTGTCACACTATTATTTTAATATTATTCAATAATATTTATATTATTTTTATCAAAAAGTCATTAAAAAAATACATTAATGGGATAAGGATGGTATAAAGCAAAAAACCGATCCCCTAATGGAGAATCCCCATACTCGCACTTTTTATTTTAAGATAACCCCACCACATGTTGATATTTTAACCTGTGGTGGGATGATATTTCTTATACTAATTGGTATTGGGGATGGTATTGGAAAACCCGTACTTGACCCATATCATTGACATCCCTAGCTAACCGTCTCCAAGGGCATAGCTCAGCTGATAGATGAACGAGTTTAAGGTTTGGGCAAATAATTTCCAAGTCAATGACTCGAATCCTACTAATAATAAAATCTTCACAAAAAAAAAAAAAAACCTTGTCGAGATAGATGAATAAATATATAAATGCTTAAAAAAAAAAAATAAAAAATCCAGACTAACCAAATCGGTTTGCTCAAAAATCAAAATTATCCGGTTGCGGGAAAGCTTCTTAAAATTAAATATGTTTCAAAATGTTTAGCGCGAAAAATTATAAACACCTAAATCCCATTTTTATTTTTATTTTTCCGAAAAACCCAAAAGATTGATGCAACCCAAAATCAGCTCCTTCTTCAAGCCTTCTTCTTCATCCTTGATTGCGCCACCTCTAGTTTTCCAGGAGGAAGACGATGAGTTGGCGAATTGGGAGAAGAAAGAACACATAATTGTCAATACTTACCAGCGTAGGGCTCCAAAATCTGATGGGTATGCATCTTTTCAAACTCATTCTAAGTTCGTATTTTTTGTTTTGTTTTGTTTTGTTATGTTATTGTTTTGATTGGTGATTACTCGGTTGTCTCTATAGGTAATCTCATGTTTATGTTATTTGATTTTAATACTAGAGAAATTGCTAATATCAAAAAACAGAAGATGTAACTTTAGGGTAATTACAATTTTATTGGGGTCTGTCTAATTGAAATTTAATGATTTTTGGTTGGTTTAAAATTTAAATTCATCTGCAATATTTATCTTTGCTAAGTTGGGTTTGTTCCCAAATCTTTGAGATTGTATATATTACTAATAAGACTTTGGAATTCTTACTTTTGAGAGGTGTTTAGGGTTCCACATGATGGGAATAAAGAGTCATTCAGTGGTACAACACCAAAGAAACCTGCATCGGAGAATTCGTGTTTGAAACCACAATTGAAAACACTGAATAAGAAGAGAAGTTATGCACAGTTCCATTTGGAGTTAGGTCAATCTGATTTTCTTCTTCACACTTGTTCCACATGTGGAGTCAAGTATGCCGCTGGTGATGAAAGTGACGAAAAGGCTCATAAGACCTTTCACAAGGATTACACACTTGGGATTCAATTCAAGGTTCATTTTTACAAATCTTCTTGTTAATTATGTTTGTTTGCTTTGCTTTGATGTTTGTTTGATTGCATTGTTAATTTATTTTATCAGGGTTGGCGCAACGAAAGGGTTATTCATATGCCTTGTGTTGAACGGGGACGTATTGTTCTGGTGTTAGATTGTGATCCTCCTGCTCAGACGAATAAGGTATGATTTTTGTTTTTTTGTTTTTTTTTCTTCCTTTTCTTTTAGTTCTTGGTTCTTACTTGATGTCAAGAGGTTAATGTAGGAAAAAAAAAATATATGCAGTTGATGTTTGTTATATATGTTAATAGGGTTCTACTTAGATTGGCAGGTTCAGGAGGTTGTGAAGATGGTGGAGATGGAGCTTGGCAGTGGATGGATCTTTCATAAGCCCTGTAAGGTATCCTTATTCTGTTCGAAGTTCAAACGGTTTATGAATTTAATTGCTATTATTGACTTCAATCTCCATGTTCTATGAATTCCAAATTCTCCATTGTTTCAGAAGTTGACTAGTTCATGATTTTTGTTTCAGTTTGTATGGTTGAATTGAGTTGTGGACCACTATTGCATTATTCATTGTTGATTTGTTTCTCATTCACCCCCTCAATGTTTGCAGGTGTATCTGTTTATTTCCTCCCAGAGGATTGCCGGCTGTGTATTTGTTGAACAAATAAAGGAAGCATTCAAAGTCATATCAGGACCAGTTGAAGAAAGAAGTAATGTTACTAGCACGAAGAAAACAAGTGTAAACTCAGCCACCCTCCAATTCGGGGAAATTATTTTACACAGAGAAGTGATGAAAAAAGGTTCTTCTGTTAATTGTCGTAAGATATTGGATGACAATCAAAATGGAGCCATTGTCTGTGAAAAGGAAGCGATACGTGCTGTTTGTGGCATCAGAGGCATCTGGGTCAGTCCCTCTAACAGAAGAAAAGGAATTGCTACTCAGTTACTGGATGCTGTCAGGTAAATTAATCTACTCAGTTCAATCACTATACAATTTGTTCTCAATTGATTAGGTTGCTTTTCTTGTTGAGCTTGTCATCTCATTTATTTCTTATAAATTCATTCCAGGAGAAGTTTTTGCATGGGATCTGTTCTTGAAAAATCCCAGATAGCATTCTCTCATCCAAGTTCAGCCGGACAAGCGTTGGCATCCAGTTATTTCGGCACCAGATCTTTCTTGGTGTACAACTAACAAATAGACCTGTTAAATGTTACAACTCTGTTTTGTCTACCAGAAATCTCTATAAATTATTATCTCGATTAAATAATAGCTTTTATAAGGACCTCAGCCAACATTATTGAATATATGAGTTATATTGTATTTTTTTTTTCCTAAAATACCCTCCATTAGTATTTTCACATGTTATATAAATAAAGGTATTTTTGTAATCAATTTGTTTCTTATTTTTACTTAAATGTTAATAGACATTTCCTTTGAAAAAAAAGAAAAAAAAAAGAAAGATAAGAAGTTAATTGACATTTAACAAAAGTCGAGTTAGTTGAGTAGTAAATAGTAATTCCCTCACAACCAATTAAGGCTGTGGGTTCAAATCTTATTACTCACCCAAAAAATAAAATTTGTACCTAAAAAAAAAAGTTGAGAAACATTGTAATGAAATTGAAATTTAATTCAGATTGCTATAAAACACAATTCCCTTTCATTATTTCCAATTAGTAAATGCCCCAAAGAGAAACAGACTCACCAAATGGATTACTATTGTGACAATTCGATAAAGTGAGATAATTCTATTTTCATTAAAAGGCCTTTCCTTTAATCCATGCATTTTAAAGAGTTGGCAGCTATAGAAAAAAAGTTAGAAATACAAAGAATGTCAATATTCAATCTCAAAAGGTGCAGTTGTGCACCAACTTCTCATAACCAGGAAAACAATTATAAGCAACTACTCTACAACAAAGAACTTGTAGTTTTTGTCAATTTCTGAGAAAATTTTGTAGAATCACCTCACATTAATTCCAGATTGATTTTGTCCACAATAGTTTTCTTCATCGGCATCCACCAAAAAATAGGGACTAAATACCTTCAAAACTTGTTCATAGACTGGCCTCTTGAAATCCACTGCCTGCTCAGAAAAAGTTCAAAACATGAACACCAAGCCTCTTAATATACCAAGTTCATCCTAGTCCACAAATGATATTTGAGCAGTAAGATTTACATACAAGCTCCAAAATTTGCTCAGGATACATCCATGACCACTGCTTAAACTCTGGCACTTCTGTCCCATCGCCCAAGAGATTTATTTCTTCCTCCTTTCCGGTGAACTTAAAAAGAAACCTGTTTCCCCATGAGTAGTAAACAAATTAGATTGGCTATGTAACATCTAGAGCAAACAAAACCCTGTTTCTCCATGACTAACCTAACACAAAACCACGAAGCATCTAGGACAATGCAGACCCAGAGACCCAACCTTGCAGTTAATGAAACCTATCTACCACAACTGATTTAAGACCTACGGGAGTTACTCTGAAGAAGAAAATAATTTCTTGCTGTCCATCTGTGGACAAATTGTGATATTGAATGTGACATTGAAAATGTGGTTCATACTTGACGTCCATGCATTAAGAAAAATTAACCATTAGACATAACAGGGATGGGGTCTTATAATTATTTCAAGCAAAATCGTTATTAAAGGAGGCAAGAACAAATATCAGGGAAAAGATCAATTACTTAAGAAAATAAATACAACTTCCACTCAACCAAGTTTCACCGAGAAACTTAAAAGATGGCCAAACTTTGTAGCAACCATGCAATACACATAATTTCTAGGTATGCATCAAGGATAAGGAAAATAGGTAAACTGATGTGAAAAGGCAAACTGAAAGGAAGGTATAATAAACAACACTATTGCAGTCAATGCAAATGATCCCACCAAATTTTAATTTATGATGCATACGATCATTTAGGAGAAAGAAGGAATCCCTACCACTTCTGTGCTTGACCTTTGTACTTTGTCCCCCACCGACGATTGAGTTTAATCCTGACTTTATGTGGGAAATCATAAGTCAGCCAATAAGGTGTCTACATAACAACAACAAGAATCAGTCTGGTGAGACAAGTAGTAGTAAGACTAAATTCATCCTATTAGACGTGATACAAGATTCCAAGAACAAAAAGCTAAAGATTCATATCTAATAAAGGTAACCTAAACACACCTCTGCAAGAAATTCAGCTGAAGTAACACCTGTTTCTTCTCTTAATTCTCTCATGGCTGCATTTCTCAAATCTTCACCCTCATCAGCACCACCCTGTATAACTTAATCTTATGAATAAGGCCATTCACATATCAATTTAAGAAGGAAAAAAAAATAACAGTGTTAAGCTCACACAGGAATGCACACGCAGACACACACCAACTATAGAGGAATGATATAACGTGCTTATATGTATAAATCTTTCAGTATAAAGAAGTAAAAACTCCATTGTAATGTTAGATGGGAAACATGGTACACCCACATTTGATATGCTTTGATGCCTTCCCACGACACCAATTTGGTAAATCTGAAAAAAAATTATTACAATTCTGCAAATGCGCTTCTACGCTTCCACTAACTGTGCTCCAAAAAATTCCAAAAAGTCCACAAACGAACTTACAGTGACATCCAATTGAAGTTTAAAGCAGCATGTATGACATCCCTAACAAATTTTACACCCCAAGTCCACCAATTAACTATTCGTCTAAAAATTATCAACGCTACAAGAACTGTTTCACTAATTTTTGAGTCTCAGCTAAAAACCCATGAAGCAAATTGTAGTTTCAGTGCTGGACTGAAATAAATTTCATCACATAAAATAAATAAATTTAAAAAAAAAAAAAAAAAAAAAAAACCCGAGAGTCTCAACAATCTCCGGCATTTTAACCTCATACCAATTAAATCCGAAAATTGCAGCTACATTTCAGCAAAAGAACATCATAATCGATAAAAACCCACAAAAGAAATCAATCTACCTGAGGCATTTGCCATGTATCTGGTATATGTAACCTAGAAGCCGCAAAGATTTTCTACAAAACAAAAACGACCAATTAAGTATTAACAACAACGAAACAAATGTTGACAGACAATGAATGAAAAAAGCCATTGATTGAAGTGAGAGAGAAACCTTTTTAGAGATATTGACGAGACAAATCCCTACATTTTTTCTGTACCCATCTGGAGGCGCATCCGAGGACAAAGTCGTTGAAGAAGATAACATACAACGAGACACTCTCAGTCTCGCAGTCGTAGACTTCCATGAAAGCTGCAACTGCAAATTGAAGGGGTAAAATCGACTCACTTGACGATAAAACAGCGAATTTCCACTCACTGCCATTCTACACGTCGTTTAGGGTTCTTTTTTAAGTTTACTTGGGGCCCAAGGTTGTTCGATAAATTTCAATACCAGTCAATCAAATAGTCTCCCGAAGATACCAACAACTTTACTTATCCTCCTTCTTTTTATTCCAAAAATACCCTCACCGCCCTTATTTAATTACCAATTAATCCCACTCGCGCCTATTTGTATATAAACACCACCTCTCTCATTTTCTCTGTTTCACTTCATGAAAGAATCAAATATGGAGACGATTTTTCCTGTGATTTTCTTCGATGGCGATTGCGAGATTAACATCGGAAACGTCGTCGTACACCCCTCTCTCGATTACAAGAGCTTGCAATCGACTTTCAGCCGTAAGATTGGTCTCTCTCCGAACCAGTTCTCTGTCTTTCTCGCTGACCGCAACACGTCACGCAAGATACCCATCACCGGCAAGGCCAATTTCTCCGCGATTTCTCGGGAAAAGGACTGCTTGTTTCTCGTGGTCATGAGAAGTTCGCGAGATTCGCGTTCCCGGCGCCAGAAACGGCAACCGGAGCAGCCAGTTTCCGATGTGATGCTACTGAAGAGGAATATCGGCTTCTTTGCGAAGGATTTGGAGAAGCGGGAGAATTACTTGACGAATACGGGTCCTGGTGGCGGTCGAAAAGGAGCAAACGGCGGCGTTTTTGTTTGTGAGCACTGCGTGAGGGACCAGCAGGCGGGTGGAGCGGTTGGGTTTCATTGGTGTGTCAATGACACCGTGATTACCGGTTTCAGGTCCAAATCTGGTCCGATTGCCCGACCCGTTACAAGAAACCATAGGTAACGGTTTCTGTTTCTTTTGTTCTTTTTTTGTTTTTCTCAAAAGAGGTGATATGATCTGGTGTGATTTGGTATAGGGTAAGGATTGGTATACCACAATACGACATAAATTGAGTTAGTGTGTTTTGTTTACATATGGTGTATAACTGTGGATATGACAATTTTAGGTGGTGGATTTAGAAATATATCTTTTCATTATAATTATTATTATTTTTTGGTTTGTAAGTGAAATTACCAAAATGAAAGGAATATTTGATAGTAGTACTAGTAGGGCCTTCATTTTGGCTTTTAGGTTGGTGGAAGTGTACTTAGGATTCACATTGTGGGGTGTATTGGAGCTGGAAGCTGCTTGATTTCTTCTTTTGTATTTTATTTTATTTTTTTTTTTTCCATTTTTTTGCATTATCGTGTTTCCGTAGAAATACTGAAGTATGTACCCATGAATGGATTCGAACTCGAGACTTTGTGAGAGGAGCAGATATCTAGCAATTGTTGGGTATTGTGTTTGCATTTTAGTTGTAAAAGAGTTGGTTCTTCTTATTGGAAAATGTTAATAAATTATATTTGAATCTTATTTGAGGAAGCAATTGCTGAATAGATTAGCATTGGAGCAAAGAAAATTAATCTTGATGAATGAATGAGCAATTAACTTGGTCTTTAATTGACTGATGTCCACGTTTTAATGACATTTTTTCTATCAAAATGCCAATCCGTTGATGGGTAGCAATTCTATAATTTCTAGTGTTTGTGCCATTATTAGGCTGTACCAACGTTGCTCTTGATTTGAAATCATTGCAGAACACTATAAGGCCAAGAGTCCTAAATTATTAGAAAGATTAAATTTGAATAATCTCAATTAAAAAATATATAAGATAATAACCCTGGCAATAATGCAATTGCAGTTCCTATATTAAAGATAAATCCTTATTATTAATTCACTTAGATCTCATATTTATCTATGGATTCAATTCAATCCCAATCCTATCTGAATAGTATTCAATCCAATATACCAAACATGAAAACATCTCTGAATTCTGAAATGACAAAGCGAGCCATCGTTGCCTTGATTTAATCTGGCAACGTAGACCTTCAATGATTTATACTCATATAGCTTCGACTACATAACAAAAGCTACACGCCGAATACATAGGCCATTTGTCCATTTCGCCACGTGGCCTACTAAAGTGGGGGATTTGTGGGATTATGGACCCAATGAGAGCGAGTAGTGGTCAGTGGAAACTGGAGAGTGGAGAATGGGAGCAGATTAATATGGCCGAAATCCCTCGTGTGCCGAGTGGTCACGTGACCTTAGTACGGCTCTCTCTCAGCAAAAGGTACATATTTGGGGGCTTGTTTTTGGGTATCACCCTTTTTTTTTTTTTTTTTTTTTCCTCAAAAATCCTCCTTACTACAATGCAAGACAAGTGTCCAATTTACATGGTAATGAATTTCTACAAAATTAAAGCCATAAGTTTCTACTTAATTACATCATCCGCCATTGTGCTTATGGGGAATGTGGATGGTACGACCAAGAATGTTAGCCGTGATAATGATCCTTTTGTAAGTAAGAGTAAGAGAAATGGTTTTTTATTTTATTTTATTTTTAAATTACAATAATTGTCTAGACCTGACGAGATAAGACTGTATAAATATAATCCAGAATACTACTCCCACTACCAGCGAGAGGTTACAATTGAATTATAACTCTCACAATTAACTGAAGAGAGGATCACACTTTGAAAATTATCGATTAAAGGTAAGATAACAATTATTTACATATCAAGCTATTCAACCTTGAGCTATTAGCAATGATTTTACACTTTTACTTCTTACAAAAGTTGAAATGATGGAGTACCAGCCAAATAAAAAGAAAATTGTACACGTGTCAGAAAGAGAAGGAGCGTGTGAATAAATGAAGGGAGTGAATTTATCAGGTCCCGACTCCCGAGATAGAGCCTTTTGAGTATAAAATGTTCTCAACTAATTATTAAAAATACAACTTAATTTATAAGGGAATTAAACTCCATTTTAACAAATTTTACATTTAACATATATTAAGTTAACGTTTAGTTTTCTATAAAATGTTATTCAGTTTAAACCTAATAAATTCTATAATCAACTATACCTATTTGATGGTAAATTTAAAATTTTCTTTTTTGTTTTTGTTGAAGTGAAAAAAATATTTACTAATAAACAAAAATTGAGGTTCCTAAATTATTAAATTTATTTTCTTTGAGTTTATAAGTTTAATTTTTTTTTTTCTTTTCTTTTTGATAGATATAAGGGAAGTGTTAATTTAACATATCCGGACCGGATGGCAATTTATTCCCTTTTGCCATGGACCCTCGTGTGTAATGAAATTTAACATTTCCTTTTGCATTTGTATAAATTTGTACATGATAAATCTCTGGCGCGTACTTTGAGATCCTAGGTTCAATTTATATATATATATATATATTTTTTCCTTTTTTTTTTATATTACAGTGACTTCGAATTCGAATTGAATATTCGGTCAAACTTAAACCTAGGTTCAATTTATATATATTTTTCTTTTTCTATATTACAGTGACCTTGATTCAAATCAGATATTCAATTAAATTTAAACCTAGATATCATCGGACTGGATGAACACGGGATCTGATGTACTCTGTATCCATCTCAAATTTTATTCCCTTTTAAAATCCTAAATTTTATATCTAAAAAAAATAAAAATTAGCAATAACCAAAATCCAAGGCAATATATAAAGACGAAACCAAACGGGCCCGGAGTCATACTGTATTCTCACTCTTTTTTTTTTTACAGTGAGAAAGAGAGAGAGAGAGAGAGAGAGAGAGAGAGAGGAGCTTGTAAGTTGTAACGTCAATTTGGTAGCAGAGAGCCCTCTCGTCTCTCTCAATAGTCTCTTCTCCCCGAAAACCAAAAAAACAAAATCCCGCTTTTATCTCTTGAAATCTGTGTGTGTGTCTATGTATCTGTGTATCTAACACGACACTCTACTGCTACTAACACACGAAAACCCCAAACATCAAAACCACTGAAATAATCTCTCGGCTCCTCACAAGCATGGCTCAGTTTCCTCCCAACTTGGATGATGGAGAGCTCTATCTTCCCTCTGATATTTTCCTCAACCAAAAAATCCCCACCAGATTCAACCCACACCACCACCGCAACCTATCTTACATGGACGACCTTGCTCACCATTTCACTGCTCTCTCTTTACTCCGACAAACCCGACCCAATCCCCCTCTCAAAATACCCCATAGCTCAGAGGTTGGTGGTCGTCAAAACTCTTCCAAGTGTAATGTGTTTAGGTTTTCGTCTACAGCTCTACATGTTCTTTGAAGTTGAACTAAGTTGGGTTTTTTGTTTATTTGCAGCGGTTGATGAGGCCTCCGGTTCAGACCGATGTCGTCAATCCTCTCCGACCACCTAGTTACTATGCTCGCCACGGTGGTCTTGAACTTGAAGTCGGTCATAGGCCCTTTTCGGCACCCAAACAGACTCCAACCTCCGTAACTTGAACCGGCTTTTTTCATTTTCTTTTAATTTATTTTTTAGCATGCCTTGTCTTTTTAGTGCTTTTCTTGCTTTTGCAGCTTTATTGACGACGATTATTAAATGGGGTTTTAATTTTTTTTTTTTTGTTGTTTCTGTTTTGTAGAACGATAGGGTTGTGCAGCAGAGGCAGCAGCTTAACCGCTTGGTGCAACAAAACCTGGTTTCGCCAAATCAGTGGAACGGGTTCGGGTTCCGTGGCGGTTTACGGAGAGAATCCGGAGGAACCGGTGTGTTTCATCCTCATCCTCTCATCATCAACACCGTTGATGCCAAGAAGAAGCAGAGTGAGTCTTCGTTTTTGGGTTTTGTTTTTTTTTTTTCTCTGTTTTGGTGTTTAAAGTATGGCTTCTCGCATTTTTGCCAGAGGTCTCTTTGCTTGTTTTGCTCTTGCCTCTTGGCTACGCCTACATATTTCACAGACCCTGCAATTCAAATTTTTAGACCAAAAAACAAAAGTAAAGATGTTAAATCGCTTTCATCCAGTAAAAATGGTGCATTTATCACACACAGTATTTTGGGTAAAGAAAAAAGAGAAACCATGTAGAATAATTGTAAAGGGTCAGAAGAAATAATGCGACGATATTGATTATTAATGTCACATCTTATTGACTGAGTGGCTTTCTCACTACAAAAGCAGGACCCTTATTGTCCAAACTATCAAATATATAGCTCTAGCTATAGCTACAGATTAATGTTTTTGTAGTCCTTTGACCTTGTTGATGGAAACACTCATGTAAATTTTTTTGGGTAAAGTAATTCCAATTTGTCCCTCATTTACATTTACTTAGCTTCCAAAATTTTAATGTATTTTTCTCATATACATTTTTGTTAATAGGGCATCAAAGGAATTTATGTTCTTTGTATTTTGATGATTGTTATGGCAGGTTTAAGAGGTAAAGAAGATATGCAAAAGAGTGAACAGAGGAACTCAGTGAAGAGGGTGGGTGTGAGCAAGCGCGAGGACTGTTATTATCATCTTCCTCCAGAGATGGGATTGCCCAGGGACTGGACTTACTAGGCTTTATTATTGGTACTATTACTAATTGAATAAGAGGTGTAGGATATAATATAATAGAGAATGATTAACAATCTTTTGGGTTTTATTTTATGCAAGTCAATCAAACTTGCTATAATATATACTAGTAGTTAGTGGGAGGGGTCTGAAATTCTGAATTCAGTAGCTTATCTCCAAACTTTTTTATGAAGAATAAGGTGTATTTGGAAGCTCTTTTTGGTATTATATATATATATATATATATACACAACACGTACTCTCTACAAGTATATTTGGAGAGGAACTTTTTAATTTTTTTAAGTGATTTGGAGAGAAACTTGATTGAATATGTTAAAAGCACCGGAGAAACTTTGCTAATTGGCTTGTTAGAGCATCTCCAAGGAATCCATTAAGGAGGTGCAGCGATCTTATGTTTTCAGAATTGTTTGTGTGCTTGCATTTAATGCCTGTGGGCTGTGGGCTGTGCCAGGCTGCCAGCAAACTTGAAACAGCTTTTGCTTTTTTGCGCTGGGGTTTTCTGGATTTAGTGAGACAGAAAGAACAGGCAACATTTATGACCCCGCACGAATAGTTGCAATTAAACATTTATTCAATATCTCCCTCCTCCTTATTCAACCGAGATATATCTCCCTCCTCCTTATTCAATATCGACCTAAAATGTTAAACAAAATTCACATTAGCACAATAGAATAGAACATGACATATATTAAGCATTTAATGCAAAATGCCAAGAAATGATACCAAACTGAGACAACTGCAATGCTTGCAGGATCAAACAGGCTTCCAGCCACATTCTTCGTACCAACATGTAAGCCTAGCAAGCAACGCCCTCACACGTCACCGTGTGCATCAAGCGACTCCCCATTATCATAGAGTTTGGATTCCTCAACAACTCTCTTGTGTGTGCTACCTTCAGAATCAAGCGACTTTCTGAACAAGGGTTCAGGTTCCTCACAACCTCTATTTTGCAAGCCACCACTGTGCGCATCAAGGAGCTGAAAGATGATGATATCTTCATCTAATAAAAAGTAAACACCAATTAAACATTAAAACCTGTAATTTCAATTACACATGAAGAAAGAAAAACCTCAGAGAACATCCAACCAGCACACAATTTGTTTGATTCCAAAAACAGATATAATTTCTAAAACATGTTGACAAGAGGAATCATATGCATTCTCCTTATTTAGCATTAAACACATCCCTGGAACTACTAACTAGATCAGATTCAGAGTTTAAAAAGTTGGTAACAATAACAAAACTAAATAACTCCAGAGTTACTGGAAACATATTGTCTATCAGTCTATGTGTTATTCAAAATAGGCATATGAAATATAATGTAATGCAAGCCACAACTCTAGGAAAATATTAAAACTTTAAGCCACTCCAAAGAAAACAAAGATAAAAAGACATGTTACATATACAAGGGAAAACAGGTACACATCCTAGATGGGTCTAGTGATGTCTATTGGATCAGGCTGGTTCAGTCCAGTAAAATTTTGGATTGGTTCGATCCAAACTCGGTTTGGGTTAGGTTCCAGACTTCCAGTCAATTGGGCCCATTTTTATTGGCATCCATGTGGGTCGTCACACCAAGACCCTGCCTACTTTTCACTCTCCTGCCCGATGCTATTGTCTCCCATGAGAAAAACTTGAGTGCATCTGAATATCTGATGCACCACAGTGGAATATGATTGTGGAGCATCGGATCCACTTACCGAGTGACATATGTCACTTCAATTTTTTTCCCTCGTCTCATGAGGTGGAAGATAAAATAAAATTTGGAGCGACAAGTGTTACAAGTCTGGGATATTTCATTTTTGATGTCGGGAGAAATGACCTCATTTTGCAGCACGATGAGAGTAAATAATTGCTCATATTCTGTTAAAATTATAAGATTTTATCCAATGTGATAGGCGGGAATATTCTGTATTGATTGTCCATTATTATCTTCTGGTAACAAACCTTACTTCTATTAGCTAATTATAGGGTTTGGTGACTTGGTCTTATAATTTTTATCTAGGAAAACGGATGATCATGTTGGTTTGTAGTATCATTAGTGAGTAGTGCCGTTACCACCACAGGACCCAACCATTGTTTGCCTATGCCACCAGCTAATCTTATGTACTTGACATTTTTTAGTGCAGCGGAATTGTTGCTTGATTTGTTTCAGGTTAGATTAAGAACACTAGAGCAGTATCCATTTTGAACGGATGAGTTTAAGATTTTGAAAATAGATAGATCCCCAAATGAAAACAGAACCTGCCTAATATTCAGTTTGATTTGATTTGGATTCTTTTTCTTGGAAGAAACAAAGGTTTAATCCTTTTAAACTTATTTTGTAGGATCAAATGCTGCACCATATATGCTTTTATGTGTATATTTCATGTAAAGTTGTGAAATGATAATTATAAGTAGAATTACTTCAATTCTGGTGTGACTTCTAAGAATTACGCTGTCCATTATGTAGTTGCGATTATTAAGTGTTATAGTGTATTAGTGTAATTGATTTATTCTGTGTTGTTTTTTTCAGTTTTATTTTTATGTTTTCTTGATGGGGTTTTAGTTGCCTTGTTGAGAGTCCTCAGAAATCAACAGCTTGAGCTTCCTAGTCAATCACACCAGCTTCAGCATCAGGTACAAATCAAGTGAATTGTGATTTCCTGAATTGTTTGTTCAGATGTCTTGCTGCTGTTGATTTTAGTGTTGTTTGTTCATGACATGGGTTGTTGCAGCAGCAACTGCTGCTGGGCATATGGCCAAGTTTTGGCAAAATCTTTCAAGAGATGGGAATAGTTCATTAAGTGTTTTATCAGTAAAAGGGGTGGTGGGAACATTTCCACCTAAGAAAAGGGGTTGGACTGGTTATGTTGAGAAGGACACTGCTAGATCATCTTTGGATAGAGCTGAGAACATAGCAGCAATAGCTGCTAGTATTGCCCTCATCTCTATAGCTGCAGCTTCAAGGCAAGAATGCACCACAGAAAATTTTTCAATACCCACTAGTGTATATTCTTGTTATAGTGGTTAGTGGCTATGAAATTATACTTCTCGTGGACATGAATGGAAAAAAATGATTTTGTTTAAATATTTTGATCATTTTTTACGGTTGAGCTTGATATGAACTTTGAGTGCAATTGATAAGCAGAAGATAACCATCAACAAATGGATTTTTGTTGCATAAAAATGTAAAGTTCAGTTCTTATGCACAATTACAAGCATATAAAATTTTATCATAATTTTATAAAAAAATTTGAGGGAATGGGTCATAATATTATTAATTGATTTTTTTTCTTTTGCACCTCAAAAATGAAATTTAATCCTCTTCCAAACTTGGCTAAATATAAAATTTTTGTTGATATTGGCAGACATCTTTGGGTATTACTATTATTTGAAAAAAACTAACATGTATTTCAAAAATATTATTAATTTAAAATATTTTTCAATTACAATACTATTATTTTGGTTAAATATGATATATAAAAATATTTATTTAATAAAATCAAATATATACCGACTTGTCCTGTTCCATATGTTACTATTATATGGTTACAAACATTTAACAAGACAAGAAGGACACTCTGATCATTTGAACCTCTTGTCTCGTCCTGTCCTAACCATACCAAACGCATGACAGTACAGTGAACAGTTATGTCCCATGCCTTCCAAACGTAATACATAACAACCTGTTCTGTCCCGTCCCGTCCTATCCCTTCCCGTCTTGTCCTGTCCCATTTCTGTGCCAAACGCACCCTAGATGCACCCAAGTTTTTCTCCTTCTCCCATTGTTTGGTTTGACAACTAAGCATATGTTTTCATTACACACTACAATAACTAAATAACTAGAAATTACTTTGGTCATGTTTGGATGGTGGAAAGAAAAGCACATAGGAAAGGAATCCACGTAGGAATGGAATCCATATAAGAAAAGAATTCCTTTCCTAGATGGATTCCTTTGTTTGATTGCAATGTAGAATCCATTATGAAATCCTTGATGTTTTGACCAAATTATCCCTTTGTATGTTGATGTATTAAAAAAATATTATTTTAAATTAAAATATTAACATTTAAATAATAAATAATTAAAATTTAAAAATATTAATTGACGAGATCTCACCAAATCAAACAGAGGCAACACCGTGACCTGTTGAGGAACAGGTCGATGGACTAGGAGAGCTCTTTGTTAAGATCAATGGCGACGATGTTGACTTCGATTTCTTTGAGTGGGAGGCCGAGCATGATGCCGAGGCGGGAGGCATTCTTGGAATCCCATAATTGGTGGGATATGTGGAAGCGATTGAGATTGGAATGGTAATGGGGGATGTAGTGGTAAAAATATGATTTCACGCTCCAATCAATAGGCCTACAATTCAATAGAGAAAAAAAAATAGGCCTTGGATATATAAAAGTGGCTTTAAAAGGCCCAAAGAAGCCCAACTGATTAAAAACCAGCATAGGACCAAAGCTAGGCCAAACCCATCAGAGAATTCGACCAAACTAGACATGTGGTCAAAAATGGTTTTAATTGCAATCAAGTCAGACGTTGCACAAATCCCAACGTCTGATAAGATCTTTATTGTCAGATTCAAATAAATCAAAACGGACGAATTAAAGGTTCGTGATCCACGCCCCTATAATGAGCCCGAGTGTTGAAGGCTCCAAAGCATCACTATAAAAGCCAGACACTTTTCAAAGAAAGGGTCATGTTTTTTCACAATTGAAAATGCGAAAGCTATGAAAATATAGCTCTGCAATTCTCTTCTTTTCATTTATTGCTTCACTCAAACGGAGGTCGACCCAGTTGCCTTATAAAGTTGATCGATTCAACTCTTGATCGACCCACGTATAGTCAAGAAGCCAACCTGGGCATTGTTCATCAAACCCATTGAACCCAACATTGACCTAACCTTTGATTGATTCACATCGATCCAAAGAACCCCAAGGGCATTGACGAATCGACATCATTGGTAACCATAATTGATCCAACAAATTGACCTATAGTTTGATTCGATACATCCAGCAACATGGTTTGTATTCTTCTACTATTTCCTTCGCTTTATTTATCAATCATTATCCTGATTTGAGTGTCGGAGAGTCTCCCTAAGGGAACACCCTACTCTGTGGTTCGACTATCGCTCTGTTCCTCTTGTTTCGCAAGTTGTGAGTGCCTACCTCGACGACTCAATTAATTGTAGATCCGATCAACCGCAGTTTAGTGCCCACCCTGTGACCCTAGCAATTTTCCTAATTGGATACACATCTTGATTCCAGCGAAAACAATGACTGACTCCGGAGATAATTATCTAACTCTTAAATGAGAAAACGAAAAACTTTTCTATTTAGTAGGATCAACTTCTAGCTTGAGTTGTTTCTTTTATTTTACCCATTGTAATATATATATATTTTTAAAAAGTGTAAGCCCTAGAGTCGCGCAGCGGAAGAAAATTTTAAGCTTTTAAAAATTATTTTAGCAACTTATTAACCTTGTATGATATATAAGAATAAAACAAGGTAAGATTCATGATCATACCTCAAGGCTAACTCATTCGTTCTTTATCTTGTTGCTTTCCGATTTGTACCACCGGATCTTCCTCTCTATCTCCCAGGTCCCGACAACTGCATGTGAGCGTGTCACAGGCTTCATGAGGTTGACTGGAGGTAGAAGAAGGCACACAAAACAACACTTGCTTTTGTGTAGGTAAAGATCGGCCAACCTTCAAAGAAAACCGAAACCTTTTTCTTTTTCTTTTTCTTTTTCTTTTCCTTTTTTGGTCGCACCCTCTTTCTGTTCTTCTTTTTCTTTTTCGTATTTTTGTGATGTGTTGTGTTGTGTTGTCTCATTCAATTACGTTAATTGAACAATAAAGATACACCACCACTAGATATCATAGATTGGGTTTTAAAATCTTTTAAATATTCAAAACCAAAAATATCTTTTTATCTTGT
Organism: Acer negundo; assembly: GCA_035582765.1. Lineage (NCBI taxonomy): Eukaryota > Viridiplantae > Streptophyta > Magnoliopsida > Sapindales > Sapindaceae > Acer > Acer negundo. Next base: position 13,200,540 of record CM069243.1, read on the forward strand.
TTTAAAAAAAATACTTTTAAAAACAAAGTCCCTTGATATCTTTATCTATCTATCAATCTCATGATAGAGTTATAAGTGACCTAGATTAAATAGGATTCTAAATCCTATTTAATTCAATGTTGTCACTATGACTCGAACCTTGACCTGCTAAAGATAAAATAATCAATATTATTTTATATCTTTACTTTGGTCTTAGCTCGAACCCTTGACCTCCATAAATAATTAAATCTATTAATAATTCATAATTATTAATAAAATTAAATAATCACATTATTTAATTTAATTAATTATTAATCCATTGATTAAATAATCACATTATCTAATCAATTGCCTGAATAAAAATCCTCGTTACTTTCGTAACATAATCAATTGGACTATCCAATTAATTGACCGTGACCCTTGTTACCATCAATGTTCCGGGCTAGTAAGGAGATCTAATGGACCCACAGTCTTGAACACAATAATCTTTAGAAAAATTAATTAAACTCTTTAATTAATATTTCATGATTATTTACCTCGGAGTTACGCCACTATAAACCTGAGGCTGTATTCTTATAACTGTAGATGTTTTTACATAAACCAAAATTCATTGTCCATCAATATAGCTATTAATATGGCATGATCATCTACAAGTAGTTCATAATTAGAGCTGGGTCATAAAGTCTGTTATACCCCTTTAATTATATCTTTTTCTTTAAGTACCATTGTTTCTCTAATGAGCAATTATATCCTTCATTCCTTTACGGAAGAAGGAGAGCGCTTTTAATCGTTTAAGCCCCGAATCAAACCTTAAGGGAACTACTTCTCTACTTCTCACAATGAATAGATTCCAATATTGTGTACAGACCTTCCCATGTAACGGATATTGGAGAGAGATTCGTATAGATCGTGGCCCAGTCCTATATGATCACATCATATAAAGTGCCTCCATTCTCATATCACCATATGAGTAGTCTAGGATAAGACCACCGTATATTATATAATGGACTGCAACTGTAGATTAACCACAAATAAAGTACCCAACTTCATTTGCTTTATGCGTACTCTTTAGATTGCACATATCAAACTGAATTCCCCTGTATATGACACTCATATACTTAGTTCGAGATTACATCTGGCAATTTTGGATGTTTAGCGAATATAAAAGTATGAGACATATAAATAGAATGAAAATGACTACTTCTTTTATTTATAATTAATCACCATTTACATATTACAAGCTTTAGGGCAAAAACCCCAACAATAAGAGCTTTTATTAAAAATAAGGCTAGTCTTATTACACATTACAAAGAAGCTAAAAAAAAAGGAACTTTTAAACCATATCTAACCTATTCAAATAAAAAAAAAAAAAGAGAAAGAAATAGAATAAGTAGAAGAATAAGAAGTCAAGAAGAAGAAGAATGTTACCTTGACTCTCTTGAATCAATGAGTGAGCAGCGGCTGACTCTTCTTGTTTTTGTATATTGACAAGGGCTAGAATATATGTAAGAGCAGTGCTAAGACGGTCTTTAGCTAGGATATATGCAAGAGAAGTGCTAAGACAGACTTTAGCCATTTGCTGCGCAACACGTGCCATGTTTTTTTTTTTTTTTTGTTTTTTTTTGTTTTTTTTGTTTTTTTCCAAACTTTTCAGAATGAATAAGCCAAGGTAAGACCATGCTTTTACAGTTAATTTCAAAATGCCACTCATGAAAATACAAAATTATCCTTATCTTTTCAATCCCTTGCAGCCCAAATGACGTAAAGTGCAACACGTTTACAGAACCTCGAAAAAGAAAATGAAAAAGTTCGGGATGAGAACCTAGAATTATAGGGAAAGCTTGATCTGCTATTCAACAACGTGCAATCGGCACCAGAACAAGTCCTGATTGATAATCAATCGCGTGAGTTGAACAGAGATCCAGAACAAAGCACGAGACGTCAGGAAGATCGACATGCGAGGGTGTAGATAGACCCATTCCTTGTTGATCTCAATGAACCAATACTAGTGACGGATGCAAACGCCACTCCAGCTAATTCGTTGACCCCTTTTGGGATACAAAGGGATTCGAACCAGCAAAATCACACGAATTATGAAACTGTAAAATCGAATCCACTCTTTTGACCCTGAGGTTGCTTGTAGGTTCGCAGAGATGGAAGTGATGATCCAGAGGATCCCAAGGGTACATACTCTTATTAAGCGAAGTGCAGCAAACAACTTTGCTGACTCCCCCTTCGTGGATGAGATCGCATTAAGGGAGATGCCAAGGAAGTTCAACTTTCCGAATATGAAACTATACGAAAAAACAACGGATCCAGACAATCATATCACACAGTATAAGAAGCGAATGTTCACAACTGTGATTCCCATGTTCATAGCGCATGTTCATAGCAGCAAGCAGTAAGAAATTAGAAAAACAGTCAGATGACCTCTACACCGTTACCCAACGAAGAGGAGAATGAATGCGCGATTATATAGGCCACTTCAACAAAGAAAATGTATCGATCCCTAACTATAATCATACTATTGCAATTTCTACTTTTAGGAAAGGGCTACAGTACGGCTTGAACTTGTACAAGGAATTGACTAAGTACCCGTGTTGAACGATGAAGGACATGTTAGCCAAAGCCTGGGCTCAGATAAAATGGGAAGAAGACGAAACAAGCTACCAACCCCCAACCCAATCATGACAAGACTATAGACGTAACCAGCACGTAGACAGAAGGTCAAATGATCGAAGAAACAACTTAGATGAGCATAACATAATGGATGATAGGAGGCAACCATACGATAGGCTGCCACAAATCGATAGCAGGTAAAGAACTCGAGTCCTTAAATACAATCTCAACATTGAGCCAGCCAAATCGGTCAACATATTGAGAAGCATGGGAAAGTTGGTGAGATTACCTCCTAAGATGACCTCGCTACCAGAACATAGGGATTCAAACAGGTAGTGCGAGTTCCATTGTGATCATGGGCACCGAAGAAACTTGAAGTATTGGAATTGTTGAAATAAAGACGACTAAAAGAGTTCTTGAACAACAAAGGAAAGGCCACCCTTGTGTAGCTTGATGATCAACTAAGAGGTAAAGGGAAGGACTCTCCCTCAGATCCACCACAGTCAGAACGCACAGTCAATTTCATTTCAAGCTGGTCTGAGGTGAGTGGAATATCACACGCTGCAGCTAGAAGGCACACTCGACATGTATCAAATGCAGATGTGAGACCTTCCTATAGAAGTGACCCTCTAGTCTATATGGTAATATCTTTTAGCGCAACTGATAGCTCTAATTTATTTTCACCTCACCACGATGCATTAGTCATTTCATTATTTATAGCCAATTGTCTAATCAAGCATTGTCTGGTCGACAATGGTTAACAATGGAAGTTCTACTAATATTCTTTTTTAATTGCTCCGAGAGAAATGTAGATTGATAAATCTGGGATCAATCACCGCTCGATCGCCTTAGTGGGATTTAGCGGAGAAGCCAAAAGCACAATAAGAGAAATTATTCTCCCCGTATATATAGAAGGGGTGAACATGCAAACAAAATTTCTCGTGCTCGACTATCCGTCTACATATAGTGTGATCGTAGGTCGACCATGGATTCATAAGTTTTAAGTGGTTCCTTCAACCTTTCATCAGACAATTCGCTTCCTAACTAAATGGGGAGTTCGGGAAATTAAAGGGGAATAGAAAACCTCTAGAGAGTGTTACCAGACGAGCTTAAATGAAAAGAAGCACGAGTTATAAAAATTATAGAAACTTGATCTGAAGCTCGATCCTGATAAATCTCAAGTAGAGGAACTCGATGAAGTACACATCCATCCCGACATCCCGAAACACAAGGTTCAAATAGGATCGAGGCTCGATCTTGTGATCAGAGAGAAGTTGGTCGATTTCTTGAAACGACACCACGACACCTTTGCATGGACACATGCTGACATGATCAGAATCGACCCTGATGTAATGGTGCATCGTCTATAGGTTGACCTTGATCATCGACCAGTAAAACAAAAACGAAGAAAGTTCACCCTCAAGCGAAATCGAGTCATAAACGATGAAGTCTAGAAATTGATCGACATTGGGTCGGTAAGGATGGTCAATGACCTTGACTGGTTAGCCAATGTAGTCGTAGTGAAAAAGAAGAATGAGAAATAATGAGTCTATATTGACTTCATCGATTTAAACAAAGTATGTCCGAAAGATTTGTTTCCCCTTCCCCATATCGACATGCTTGTCGATGCCACATCTAGACACGAATTGATGAGCTTTATGGACGTCTTCTTGGGCTATAACCAAATTCTCATACACCCTGACGACCAAGAAAAGACAACATTTGCAACCGAGCAAGGTATCTATTGTTATAAAGTTATGCCATTTGGTTTTAAAAATACAGGTGCGACGTATCCGAGGCTAGTGAACAAGATGTTTGTAGAAATGCTGGAGGACACGATTGAAGTATACATCAATGACATGCTAGTCAAATCTATCATAGCGGACTAATATCTCGATCACCCGAGACAGTCCTTTAAAGTGCTCAACAGATATAACATGAAACTTAGCCTTACTAAGTGTTCGTTTGGTGTATCTTCAAGGAAGTTTCTAGGATATCTTGTCATCCACAAAGGAATTGGAGCCAACCCACATCGGATCCAATCAATCATAGGAATCGAGTCCCCCAAGTGCATCAAAGACGTACAAAAGCTAACGGGTTAAATAGCAGCCCTTGGGCGATTTATCCTCTGATCTTCTGAAAGATGCCACGGTTTCTTTGAAACCATAAGGAAAAACAAAGAGTTCACATGGACTGAAGAGTGTGAGGAAGCATAGAATTTTAAGGTGTACTTGTCAACCCCTCCCTTGCTGTCAAAGCCAGTCGATAGAGAAGCCCTCTATGTCTACTTGGGCGTGTCAGGAAAAGTTGCCAGCGCAGTACTTATATGGGAAGACAGTGGCAAGCAATTATTAGTCTACTATGTGAGTAGATCATTATTCAATGCAGAAACTCGATACAGCCAGCTAGAAAAGTTAGCACTTGCATTTGTCGTAGTAGCTAGAAAACTTCGACCTTACTTTCAATGCCAGCCGATAATCGTTCTCACGACATATCCGTTTAGGAGTGTCATTCATAAGCCAAAGTTATCTGGTCGCCTGAAAAAATGGGTAGTGGAACTCAGCGAGCACAATATTTCTTATCGACCAAGGGTTGCGATCAAGTCTCAATTACTAACTGATTTTGTAGTTGATTTTTCTCCTAGCATGTAAGAACAAGTTGAGAAGGAAACAATAAATATGTTCAACATCTCAACCCTAGGAACATAGGCTTTATCGGTCGATGGTTCGAGCAACCTTAGAGGAAGCGGATTTGGACTCGTTCTTCGATCTCTAGAATGGATTGTTGTTGAACAAGCAGTAAGCTGTGGTTTTACGCTGACCAATAACGAAGCCGAATACGAGGGTTTTATTGTAGGGCTCACCTTGGCGAGAAGTTTGGCTGTAAAGCGTATCAAGGTTATTAGTGATTCCAAACTAATCGTGCGACAAATGTAGGGTTCATACGAAGCAAGGGACCCTAAGATGACTGCGTACCTCGACCTAGCTCGAGAGTTAAAATCAAACTTCTAGGAGTTCGAAATTGAGTAAATTCCACGAGCAGAAAATGCTCAAGCAGATTCCCTGGCCAACTTGGGCTCGACGATGCAAGCGACTGCAGGCAGGATGGTCCCAATGGTCTACTTGCAATGGCTAGTGGTCTGGAAAAATAAATCGCAACTAGAGGTATCAACGATCGACCAAGAACCCAATTGGATGAGCCCTATCATCGACTACCTCGAGTATGATAAGCTTCCAGTATACCGAAACAAAGCTAGAAGAATTCAAGCTAAATCGGCCAAATTCAACATAATAAGAGGTAAAATATACAAACGATCTTTTTGTAGGTCTCTATCACTTTTGTGTAAAGCATTCAGAGGCGGAATGGTAGTGGAAGATATAGTAGTAAAATTATGATTTTACGGTCCAAGCAACATGCCCACAATTCAATAGAGAATAAAAATTAGCGTTGGGTATATAAAAGTGGCTTTAAAAGGCCCAAAGAAGCCTAACTAATTAAAAACCTGAATAGGACCAAAGCTGGGCCAAACCCATCAGAGAATTTGACCAAACTAGACACGTGGTCAAAGATGGCTTTAATTGCAATCAAGTCAGACGTTGCACAAATCCTAGCATCTGACAAGACCTTTATTGTCATATTCAAATGAATCAAAACAGACAAATTAAAGGTCCGTGATCCATATCCCCATAATGATCCCGAGTGTTGAAGGCTCCAAAGCTTCACTATAAAAGCCAAAAAGCTCTAAAAATATAGCTTTGCAATTCTTTCCTTTCATTTATTGCTTCACTCAAATGGAGGTCTACCCAGTTGCCTTCCAAAGTTGATCGATTCAACTCTTGATCAATCCACGTCGAGTCAAAGAGCTAACCTGGGCATCGTTCATCAAACCCATCAAAACCCAACATCGACCCAACCTTTGATCGACTCATTGATCCAAAGAACCCAAAGGGCATCGAGGAATTGACATCATTAACAACTAGAGTCGATCTAACAAATCGACCCATAGCTAGATTCGATACATTGAGCAACATGGTTTGTCTTCTTCTACTATTTCCTTCGCTTTATTTATCAATCATTATTCCTGACTTGAGCGTTAGAGAATCCCCTTAAGGGAACATCCCCCTTTGTGGTTCCACCCCCGCTCTGTTCCTCTTGTTTGCAGGTTGCTAGTGCCCACCTGGATGACTCAAATAATTGTAGATCTGATTGACTACATGAGAGGAATTCGTTGTCAGAGGAGGCGGCCATGGCGATGATAGTGGATGTAGAGGTGTTGGTGACCTGAGTGGAGATTTTGCAGCAGCAGAGGACCAGTCGAAAAAGGCCACCGACGGTGCCTCTATTTTTTTTTTGTTTTTGTTTTTGTTTTTTTTTTTAATTTTTGATTTTTTTATTTGGAGAATAAAATGGTAAATTGAATGTGGCTGAGTGAGGGTGGAATCTGAATTTCGACTTCAAGAGTAGGAATCCTAATCCACCATTTTGGTGGAATCCTCATTCCACTACCACTACCAATGGAATCCTCATTCCATGCTATTTTGTGCAAAACAAACGATGGAATGAAACACCACCTTAGATTCTTCTTTAAAAAATATAAACAATAGTTTTGAGTCTTTTGACATAATAATATACCATTTGATATAATCATCGGGATGTATGCAAGAATAATGCAACCATAGTTTTCAACATTAATATGAACATCCAAAATGATTATTTGACCAAATACACCATCAAAATCAATTCAACATTTATCTCATATTTGGAAAGTAATGCTTCAAATATTGGGTGCTTTGAAAGGTATAAAGTGTATTTTATGTGTATGTTACGTTATTTAATGGTAATCTGACTACATATAAAAACTTAAAAACAAAAAAAAATAAAAGAAAATGGATCATGATCCCTTATTATGTTGATCTTTTTTCTGAATTAAAACACTTGAGAATAAATCTTTATATTTAAATAAAATAAATAAAAATAAATAAATGACAACCATTGATTACACATATCAATAATATATTTAGAACATGATAAAAATCAGCTCGTCGGATGATCTAAATTCATAATGAAATTAATAAATAATTTGAAAAAGTAATACAAGAAGGAACCTCTTATCCAAACATCGATTTGCTCGTTGAATAGAATCAAATCATGAACGAAAGTGATAGTAAAACAATAATTTATTGGCTTCTAGGAATAATTGTTTCTATTTCTAAAAGTAAGCCACGTGGATTTAAATAGATAAAAGAATTCAAAAACAAAAGTAGAACAATGTTGATACGGACCCACAAAACTGACTAAAGAGGATCATCTTATATTCCTTGATAAGTACTTCATTCTTGTCCGCTGTTGTTGTTTCATTGTTTCTGTTTCATTTGAAGGAGAAAGAACACCAAAAAATATTTAACATCGCACCAGAACTCTTAAAGTTTAAATCACGCAAATTATAGGCATTGTTGCAATTTTGAAGCATAAAATGGGGGCTCCTCAAGCAGTGGAGGCATTACGCGAGAGAGCAATCTTCGTCAGAGAATCGCTTGCAAAGAGCCAGAACATCACCGACAGCATGGTCACCATTCTCGGCTCCTTCGACCACCGTCTCTCCGCTCTCGAGACCGCTATGCGTCCCACTCAGGTCTCTCTGTTTCTTCCTTTTAAATCACATTTTGATTCGCTTGATTGGTTTCAAAATCTATAAGATTTTAGGATTTTGAATTCTGAATTTTTTATTTTTTTTTAATTGGTTTGATTGATGGTAGATAAGGACGCATTCGGTGAGGAAAGCGCACGAGAATATCGATAAGTCATTGAAGTCTGCTGAGGTTATTTTGGCACAATTTGATCTTACTCGCAAGGTCTCTTTTCTTTTCTTCAATTGCTTCTAATTTGTCCATCGTTACATTTTTTTTTTTATCAGATGGTTTTAATTTAAGATATGTAGGTGATATGCATTTTAATTTGGAATGAATCCTGATTAGCTGAAATCAAATTTATCTTCAAGTCATTGGCAATGTAGTCTCGGATTATCGGGTTTAATGTGCAAGAGGATAAGAGAAACTTTTATTATTATTTTTTTATTTTTTTTAAGTATCTTATCAATGGAAGCATATAATTACATAAAAGGAAATATGTAAAAAAGGTTTCTTGTTGCTTATACATTATATATGATTGAAGAATTAGTGGCCCTTCTCTTCTAATGCTCTACTTTTGTAGCTATCATTTACTATTTTAGTTAGTCTTTAACATAACAGATGTATTGGATGTATAATTTTGGTTAATTAAACAAAAGAAGACAAAGCTTGTTACTGATTTTTTTATCAAATTCTTTTGGTTATTTAGCATCCACTAACATTACTGCAATACTAATTTGTTATTATTATTATTAATTTTTTGAATTATTTAGGCAGAGGCAAAAATTCTTAGAGGTCCACATGAGGACCTAGAAAGCTATCTAGAAGCAATCGATCAACTCAGAAGCAATGTTCAATTTTTCAGCAGCAATAAAGGTTTTAAGAGCAGTGATGGAGTGCTTAACCATGCTAATAACTTACTAGCAAAAGCCATCTCAAAGCTTGAAGATGAGTTCAGACAGCTATTAACAAATTACAGGTTGGCTTTTCGTAGATATCATTAGCTGCTGCTTTATTTGTCTTATGATGCAGAAAATTATTTTCCATTTAGTGGAACTTTCTTCTTGGAATTTTCCGTCGCTTTGATTTCCTAGCTAAACCATTGCTGATTTGATTAGAATATCATTTTTTATTAATTCCTCTCTCTCAAAATTTACCAAGCTCAGGTTTTCTGCACATATATGTTCTAAGAAGTATATCTTCCTTTTCTTTCCTTTTTATTCATTTTCAATTTTGAATAGCAGCTACTCATGAAAAAACACTAGAAAGTAGGACTCTCTCCAGAACAATCCAACCAAGACCCTGCCTTGGGAGAATCAGCACTGGGTAATGATCATTTTGATGTGTTTGTGTGGAAGAACTGAAATGTTCTACTTGAATTGATAGAGATAGACATTACGATCAAAAGCTTTAATTTCATAGTTTGTAGAATATATTCCATTCTCAAATATGTGTTATCATATGTTTATGATATGTTATAAAATAGTGATTAAAATCCACATTTGCTTGCAATGGAAAAATTAAATGCTATGGCTGAACTCTGTTGAAAACATTCAAGAGTACCAGGATTGATCCATAGTTAGTTCTCTTCATGCATTAGATTCCTTCATAGTTCTTGAATCTTGACACATGCTTTTTAATAAGTACATCCACTGTGATTTTATTGAAATGGGGAATCTTGGTTTTGGTTTTGGTTTTGGGGAGTATATTCCTCATTTTCAGTTACATGCCTCATATTTGATGAATCCTTTTGAGCAGTGGAGATATTTTGATTAGTTATTGTATTGACGATACAGTAGTTACTTATATCTGTTCTGACTTTCAGTAAGCCTGTGGAACCTGATCTTCTTTTTGATTGCCTTCCCAACTCTCTACGACCATCATCGTCACCTGGGCAACAAGGTGAAAGTCATAGCAAGGCTGAACAGCAAAAGAGATTAGAAGCCGCTATCTACACACCTCCAACTCTTATTCCACCGAGGGTTCTGCCACTGCTGCATGATTTAGCCCAACAAATGGCTCAAGCAGGTCATCAACAACAGCTATTTAGAATCTACAGGTGATTTTCCTGTTTTTGGACTTACTATGACGTGCTTTTGTTCATCCTACTCATGCTTATTACCGCTTGAGATCTTCAATGTAATTTCTGTTGATTTACAAATTAATTTGTAGTGTCAAATGTGTTATATACTACACTATGTTTACACTGCCTTTTTTTTTTCATTTTATCTGCAATTGAATTGATATATGTAAATTCTTTGATTTAAATATTCAATTTTTTGACTGTGGAATCCTTGATGATATCTAATGCAATGACCTATTCAAAAGCCAAGTAACCTGATAAGAAGTAAATGTGGTTAGCTGAGGGTGGATAACTTTTTCCTTGTTATTTTTCATAGATTATAATCAGGCTTGATAGTCTTAATTCATGATATTCAGTTGCTGAAGGTGGGTTTATACTCTACATTAAAGTTAGGCTCTTGTCTATCTTCTAAGCCTTTTGATTAATTTAATGAATATAGTTAACACACATCTTAGCAAGGTGGACTGGTGGTGTAAATTATTGTCAGAAAATATTAATTGTATTTGATATTTTCTGAACATACGGATCATATTACTTGAGGGATTCTTGTTTCTTTTCTTTTCCTTTTTTTTTTTTTGTTTTTTTTTTGTTTTTGTTTTTGTTTTAAATAAGTTGGAGGTAAGTGTTGCTTTCTTTATTATTTTAAAGATTACTTCTTGCTTTTGTTACTTACGAGTATATAAAAAAAAGGCTCCACTGCGATCTTTGCCTGCATTCATAGTTTACTTCTTCACCATCTCGGGTATTTAAGATCTATTATATTCTGTTTCTAGGGATATTCGTGCTTCAGTTTTGGAACAGAGCCTTCGGAAACTAGGTGTAGAGAGACTCAGTAAAGATGATGTTCAGAAAATGCCATGGGAAGTTCTAGAAGCTAAGATTGGGAATTGGATACATCACATGCGGATTGCTGTAAGGATTTATGGAATGTTCACTCAATCAATTAGTTGAAATATTAGCTAACTACGTTGTGTTAATTAAAACAGGCCAAGCTGCTCATTGCTGGGGAAAAGAAAATTTGTGATCAGATACTTGATGGTGTCTCTTCTCTCAGGGATCAATGTTTTGCTGAAGTCACTGCAAACAGTGTTTCAGTGCTTCTTAGTTTTGGTGAGGCTATCGCTAAAAGCAAGAGATCACCTGAAAAGTTATTTGTTCTTTTAGACATGTATGAGATAATGAGAGAACTTCAGTCAGAGGTATGATAAAGTTTACTGATCATTAAAAATAAATCATGATAGTGAAATTATTTGGTGCTTTGTTAGTTATGATGTATTTATAAATAAAATATTAGAATATAGTTCTTGGCTGGAGAAATTGCTTACAGGAACTTATGACAAGAACCATCTGTTGAATGAATGAGAAGTAAATTTCTTGAACTAAAGATGGGGAGGCAATGTAAGTAATCTAATCAAAGCTTAGGATTATGAACATACTGTGCTCAGTTTTGTGGTGAAGAATTTAGAAATAAATTTTAGCAAAGGGATTGAAGACTAATATAAGAATTTATTTTCTGTTTGCTCACCAGTAGGGCCAACTTCTGACTGAAACATTTTGAGTTACCTACACATTTCTGTTTACCTTGCTCTAGTTAAAGTCGATTAATCATTTCAAGATTAATTGAAGGAAAAATGAAAGATTTTATCCAACTTTTCCTGGTAAATGGGTCTGTTTTTCAGGTCTTTCTACTGCCCTTTACTTTCAACAAGTTGATGTTCATAGCCTTGTAGAATTGCAATAGAATTTTTCTAGATAACTATAGTCTTTGGTTTGACTAGATAACATCTTTGCTTCAATCATTGGAGTTGCTAAGCTTAAATTTCAGGCAAAAGGAATAATACTCTGTACTTGCGAATTTATCGAGACAGCAGAAGTGGTTAGTGGGAGAATTTGGCTTCAAATTATAGAGAAATGGAAAGGAAAATTAATATGAGTTCACTGAAGCCCCAGTGAAATCCATGACAAAGGAACAATAAATTTTATACAAATTTTGGAAGAGGACATCTAGGTGTTACTTTATTATGGATTGATACTGAAAGGAAATGCTAGGAAACTTGATTATGGTTTAATATTGTAATTTGATATGGAACTGGCTATCTGGTAGGATTGTTCTAGTTCTAATTCTAATTCTAATTCTTTAGACAGAAAACACATATTGGAAATACATGCAAATTTACTTACTGGAATTAGAAACAAATACTCTTATTCTTTCTAATTTTTATTTTTTATTTTTGGTGGATTGCTGTGGGCAGATCCAATTTTTATTTGAAAGTAAGGCTTGCATTGAAATGCGGGAATCTGCATTGAGTTTGACAAAGCGACTAGCTCAAACAGCACAAGAGACTTTTGGTGATTTTGAAGAAGCAGTTGAAAAAGATGCAACCAAAACTGCTGTTTTTGATGGAACTGTTCATCCTTTGACTAGCTATGTCATAAATTATGTTAAGTTTCTATTTGAGTAAGTTGTTATTATTGCGCTTTCTCCTTCTCGCTCTGCTAGTTCCTTTCTCTGAGAAGATTGCTATTTATTTTATATCTAATATGTTTCCTAATTTAATTTTCTTTTTTTACTATAAATCTTGTCAAGGGCTCTGCTGATGAGGCTATAATTTGTAGTTTTCCTTATAGTCCTTGATATCTTATTCTGCTACAATCTATTTTTTGTTAGAAGTTATAATTAGGCAGTTCATTTATAAGCTCTACTGGCTGTAATGTAGGATGTACTTATCCTTCCAACTTGATCATGTCTGGATTGGTTCTTCTCAAGTTTAGCAATTATATCCTTTTAAGTCCCCGTGTCTTGTTATTGTCTTCATTTCTTTCATTTCTTCCGTTGAAAAGTTTGCTTCTTTCATTGTTGTCTTTGGTCTGTTTGGCAGTAATTGAGCTAAATTCATGTATCTGACAGTTGAGTCATTTAATATGTTCAGCTACCAAACAACTCTGAAGCAACTTTTTCAAGAGTTTGATGATGGTGATCCTGATGCTCAATTGGCAACTGTAACTACGAGGATTATGCAGGCTCTCCAGAATAACCTGGATGGAAAATCCAAGCAATATAAAGATCCAGCATTGACCCAATTATTTCTTATGAACAATATTCACTATATAGTGAGATCAGTGCGGAGGTTTGTTCTATATTCAGCTGTCTTACTAGAAAGCTAATGTTAATCTTTGTGCATAAATAAGTTGCTTCAGATATTTATTTTCAGGTCAGAAGCAAAGGATTTGCTGGGAGATGATTGGGTGCAAATACATCGAAGGATTGTGCAACAGCATGCAAACCAGTATAAAAGGGTTTCTTGGGCAAAGGTTTTGTTCCTTCGTGCATACCTATAACATATATTGCATTATGCTAATTTTTTTCAATTTTATTTATCAAACTCTTCTCCAGATATTGAGCATGTGAGATTGGTCTGATCACATCTAGAATTTATTTAAACTAGAATGACAATATTGATATGAATCATGCCTCTTGCCACTTAATGAACCCTTCCTCTCTCTCCCCAAGTTTCTGTCCCTTCTATATTTTGATAATTTATTGTCTTCCATTGAGCATAATTCGAAGGCTCTCCAGGAGTGAAGCGTTGTTGGATACTCTTACTGAATCTGACCTGTTGGAAATGTTTTTGGGAATTTAATGCTTTCTTTTGAAGTAGACGTTCTAGTATCAAAATACTCATATTACAAAGAGGTAGTGCTATTGGACATTAGCTGAAGTGGTAACAATGTGGAGTCAGATTAGTTCCTAGGTCATGCTTTTGGATTAGTTCTTAGTTCCTACTTTCAGACTGCAATTTAAGTACATGCTCTGTTCGTTTATAATAAATTTTTTTGGCTGGATCATAGATGTCTGGAAAACTTATTGGTTGTGACAAATTCATTTAGATGCTTACTATCAAGTGGGCTATACTCCATGTAATAATATGTTACTGCTTGTTTGGAAACTTTATATTATACTTGATAGGTCAATATTGTCAAGAAATTATGCCATTCATGTTTATTTGGTGTTTACTGCATAATTCTGTTGACATGTTTATAGAATTCCTGACTGTAGATTTATATCAATTTGTGGTTAGGGGAAGCCATGAGAAACTATAACATTTTGGCATTTCACAAGCTATGATAAAGCCCTTTAAATTAGAGTTCTCTTGATTATGTTTACCAAGTCCTTTGCCATTAACGGGTTGTAAATATTAGTCCAAAACTTTATTGTTTGATTTTATGAAAACATTGATTAGGGCATATATGCTAAGCTGTTTGTGTTTTGATTCCACAGATTCTGCAGTGTCTCACTGTTCCGGGGGCTGCACCAGGTTCTGGTGCAGGAGCTGATGCTACCAGTAACGTTTCAAGAGCGGCGATAAAAGAAAAGTTCAAGACTTTCAATAGCCAATTTGAGGAGCTTCATCAAAGACAATCTCAGTGGACAGTTCCTGACAGCGAGTTGCGTGAGTCTTTGAGGCTGGCCGTTGCTGAAGTCCTCTTGCCTGCATTCAGATCTTTCACCAGACGATTCGGGCAAGTTCTCTATTTGTTGTTTCATCACATATCAGAATAACTTTTCTTTTCCTGTTTTTATGCAAATTACACTGCCGTGCATTACAGGCCTATGATCGAAAACGGGAAAAATCCCCAGAAGTACATTAGATACTCTGCTGAGGATCTTGAACGCATGTTGAATGAATTCTTTGAGGGTAAGACTTGGAATGAACAGAAGCGATAAAACTTTATTCTTTTTGATTTGAAAATTTAGATACCTCAATAAGATTGATTGTTTTGTGTACAAATGATGAGCTGAAGTAATAAGTCAAGGCGATATATTCACTCTCTGTTTGAGGTTTATTATAGTATTCTTGTTGATTTTTGTTATTTCTCGACAACCTAGATGTAACATGTTACATTTCAAGAATAACATGTAAGTTTTTAACGATTCAAATTTCAAATACATGTTTTTAGTTTATAGTTGTTATACATGTAAGTTCTTACAATGCGTAAGAACACATCCTTAGATAAATATAAATGAGAAAAGAAAATATTTGGTTGAAGGGATGGAATTTTTTCTCTCAAATCAAGTGCTTAGTTTGATTTTGTGTTTCCTTCTTGTGGTTTTATCCTTTGGGGTGATGTCATTCCATATGGAAAACAATGGATGTTGTCGTGTGTTGGAAGGGAAATAACACACCTCCACCAGATTTGAAGCTCCTATCAAAACAAGAAGTTTTCCTGAAGTAGAAGCCGCCTCTTCAGAGATCATGATTGATTTTAAAAAACTCTCTCAACCCATCAAGCGTGGAGACATGATTTACGTTAAACTGAATGAAATTATATACCAGAAACAGGTTCAATTAGTTCGTTCAAATCTAATTGGTTGACTTATGCTAAGAAAGGGTGTACAACCTTTGAAGATGGAACAACTTCAATCACATCTCCAATCCCGTTGAAATCCTATTTGACTCCGGCAAATAACTCTAATGGCTAGAGGATATATATATATATATATTTTAGTACATGGGAGGGCTTACAACCCAGAAGCAGGAAACAGGAAAACAAGAAACTAAGAAACAGGGCAGTGTAAACACTGTCTGGAATAAGATTAGCCTCATAGATATCTTTGATCCCAAGCGGAGGCTCATCAAACAAATGGAGCCCAAGTTTCAGAGTGTGACCCATACGAGCTACCAACTTATTGCCTTCCCTATAGGCATGGACCACGTTGCAGTTCCAATCAGTAGAAATGATGCGATTGCAGCTTTGAATAATGCTAAAAAGTGGATGAAGGGAATTAGGGATTTTAGCAAGGAGTTGGATAGTGGAGAGGGAATCAGTTTCAACAACAATGTTACGGTATCTTGAGTTCCAGGCCCTCAGACATGCCCAATAATTCAGCTTTAAGAACATTGCCACTGCCACTGCCACTGCCACTACCCTTCCGTAAAGAGAAACCCTTCATCCATTTCCTTTGGTGGTTCCGTAGCACACCACCTGTAGTGATCATATCCATGTTACCAATGCGATTGCTATCGGTATTAAGTTTCACCCAACCATCCCTTGGAGGCAGCCAAGCAATCTTAAGAATGGAAGCATCTCTACTAGGCCTAACATGGCTGGTAGTCAGCCAATCCTCAATGAAGTTATTAATGATCAAACGGGGGGTCTGGGGGGGGGGGGGGGGGGGGAAGGAAATTCACCTCAAAAACTTTTTTGCACCTCCATTTCCATAAGAACCATAAAACACTAGCAAATATAAGATAATTGGGGGAGTTTCCCTCTACCAACTTCTCACTATGAAGGTTAGCATAGAGTCAAGAATCAAGGTCACTTTTAAAAGATGTAGAGGCAGTGATACCTCTAGAGATGCATTCCCAAACATTAACGGAATGTCTGCAACCACGAAAGAGATGATCAATGTCCTCTATTCCAGCCCCACATCTTGGGCAAGAATCATCCAACGCCATCCCTCGAAGAACCCTTTGCTGGTTAGTGAGGATTTTACCATGGAGAAGGATCCATATGAAGTGTTGGACACTTGGTGGGTATCTTGAGACTTCATAAGAACTTCCACTTCCAGCCAAGGGGAGTCATCCCCAAAATGGCCTTTATAAGCCGTATTGACAGTAAAATTCCCATTACAGCTCCACCCCCCCAGATAACACAAACATCACCACTAAGTTGCTTACCTGCATGAATGCTAACTATTTTATGAACAACCTCTCTAGGAAGCATCGAAGCAAGCTGGTTAATCTGCCATTCACCACTATGGATGTAACAATCCACAGTTTGAGTCAAAATATCTTCATAAATTTGGATAGTGCCATGCTCTTGCAGAGTATTAAAACCTTGCACTCAAACATCCATCCAGAATTGAATCATAGACCCACAGCCGACCCTCAAAGTTAAACCTTTAGAGATGAGTTTAGAACCAAAAGCAATGCTTTTCCAGGTATTAGAACAAACGATACCTTTACAAAGATCATGATCTGTGAATCTCCTGGTAGTAAGGAATTTGTGATTGAGAATTTGGCACCAAATGCCACTATCACCTTGCGCTAAGAGCCACCCTGCCTTTGCCAACAAAGCATGATTCATACACTTAGTTTTCTTGATACCGAACTCACCATTATTTTTGGATAAACAGATAGTGTCCCATTTCAAAAGGTGAACAACCTTACCAGTAGAAGAGTGGCCCCAAAGAAAGTCCCTATTAATTTTATCCAGCTTGGCACATATCTCACTAGGGAGTTTAACGGACTGCATAGTGTATACTGGCAGAGCTGACCTCACAACTTTTACAAGGGTAACCCTACCAGTAAGGGAGAGAGAATCTCTCTTCCACGAATCCAACCTGCTTTGAGTTTTTTCAACTAAGCCCAAATACATTTGATTAGTAGTCTTACCATGAATAAGAGGTACTCCCAGGTAATTGTCAAGATTCTTGGTAAGAGGTGAACCACACAAAGTGCCAATTTCTTTTACCCCTTTCTCCCTAATATTTCTTGATCAGTAGACTCTAGACTTGGTAAAATTAATCTGCTGTCCTGAAAAAAAGGGAGAACGAATCAAGGCAATCCTTTATGATACTAGCTTGAGTTTCAGAAGCTTGGCCAAAAAGAATTAAGGCATCAAAAAAAAAAAAAGATGAGAGATACCAGGACCACACTCGAAATCTTTACACTTTTCCAACACCCTAGGCGAAGTTTGTTACTGATTAAGTGAGAGAGTTTCTACATACATAGAGCAAATATATATGGAGAGAGAGGATCTCCTTGTCTAATACCACATCCAGGTTTGAAAGCCTCTGTCATTTTCCCATTCAACAACACTCTATACTGGACACTAGTAATACAACACATAATTAACTCCACCATTTTACTATCAATGCCAATTTCCATAAGAACATCGTGAATGGACTTCTATTTCAATTTGTCATAAGCTTTAGCCAGGTCAATTTTCCAAGCCATATACCATTTCTTCCCTTTTATAATGTTAAATTTATGAAGCACCTCTTGAGCTACTACTATGTTGTCTTGAATTTGCCTACCTGGAACTAAAGCATCTTGATTAAAGAAGTGTTGCAGAGATTGATAGGTCTAAGATAAGACATGTCTAGAGGGCTAGCCACTTTAGGAATAAGCACAATAAGGGTTTGGTTGAGTTCTTCAGGGAACACCCCTAAATTAAAGTTGTTACTCACAAGATCAATAATGTCCCTCTCACACACCTCCCATTGGTTTTAATAGAAGCTTGCAGGAAACCCATCAGGATCAAGAGCCTTAAGACCACCAATCCCAAAGAGAGCCAATTTAACTTTCTCCTTAGAGATACTCTTATTAATCATCACAACATTCTCATCTGACAACCCTGGAAATAATTGAGGCAAATTTTCATAATTGCGAACACATAGATGTTTAGAGAAAAGCTTGAGAAAATACCTGGTAGCAATACCCATCATACTGTCCTTATCAGTTTCCCACATCCCATCCTTTCCTTTAAGGCCTTCTAGCTTATTCCTCCTTTTTCTAATCGTAGTGCTAGGTGGAAGAACTTGGAATTTCTATCACCTTATTTTAGCCAGGTAATCTTGGATTTCTAGAGCCAAAAAATTTCTTCCTGTTCAACTATGGAATTATACTCTACACGCAGTTTGGCTTCGAGATTAGCCAAACTAAATCTGAATTTCTTCCCAAGACTACGTTGAATCCCTTCAATTCTAGCAAGAAGTCTTTTTTATTTTATATTTTTTTTATAATGAAAACTACACCCAAAATATTCCTTGTTCCATTCCTTTAGTTTGCTGGCCATGAATTGTAACTTATCTTGGAGGTGGTTTCCATTGCAGCTCCACACTTGTTTCGCTAGATCACTAAATTTCTCATGTTTCATCCACATCGTCTTAAAACGAAAAGGCTTGAGAGCATTACGAGGGATATGGGTGCTATGTAAACAAAGCATAATAGGGTAGTGGTTCGAAGCAACTTTAGGCAAATGTCTGACAAAGCTCTTAGGGAACGAGGTCTTCTAGTCCATAGAGCAGAGCCCTTTATCCAATCTCTCCCATACATCCTCATTAATTCCCATCTTAGTCATCCATGTGTATTTTTGGCCAATGAACCCCAAGTCCACAAGTTTGTTACTTTGAATCCACTTAGTAAAACCAGTTTTCGAGAAAGTAGGCCTACCACACCTCTTTTCTTCAATACAAGTAATCTTATTGAAATCTCCCATCACAGCCCAAGGGCCCTGGAAACAATTCTAGACAGCAGTAAGGCAATTCCATAGAAGACTTCTGATAGCAGGACTAGGGTTGACATAAACAAAAGTGAGGACCCAAAGCTTACTACCCTTAGCCATTAGAGTAGTGATTGTATATTTTGAACTAGCAACCACTTGAAGTTTAATTTTGCTACCATTCCAAAGAAGCCAAATTCCCCTAGAGAATCCAGACACCTCAACCATAAAATTATCAGAGAATCTCAAATTATTAATAATTTTGGATGCCTAAGCACCACTTATCCTCGGTTCCAAAATCACAAAAACCTCAAAATGAAAAAGCTTTCTCAGGTTAAAGATGACCTTACTAAACCTCTTTTTCCCAGCTCCTCTAACGTTCCACGTATAGATCATTAAACAAGAAAAACACAAG
This sequence comes from Acer negundo, assembly GCA_035582765.1. Classification (NCBI taxonomy): domain Eukaryota; kingdom Viridiplantae; phylum Streptophyta; class Magnoliopsida; order Sapindales; family Sapindaceae; genus Acer; species Acer negundo. The sequence goes on from CM069243.1 coordinate 13,220,491, forward strand.
TTTGAGGGACCAGTAAACAAGGGAGGCTTTATTCCAATGTTACCTTCATTTTCTCTTTAAGTTCATGGGCAGCCAATTCAAAATTTGTAGCATCAGAAACATCAACCTGTTGCACATTATTACTAGACACTTCAAGATCCATACCAATAATATCAGTATTAATCAAACCAAAAGAATGGGCTAGAGGCAACACAACCTTAGAATTCATCAATTTCTTATGCAAACTCTTTAAAGCTTCAGAGTCTTCAATATCCTCAACCAAAGTGACTTGCTTGGTGTTGACAGAATGTTGTTTATCCTTTTTTGACCACTTACCAGTACCCTTAGCCCACACCATATTATTATTCTCTTTAACAGGTTTGTTGAAACTTTTTTGGACAGTATTAGAATTGATCAAATACTTAATCGGGGAAGATGTAATATGTTATGTGCTATCAGCATCTAGGTTGGAAATTTTAGTTAGAACTTTGGTCTTGTTAGCCTTATTCTAGGATCCAGTCCGAGTTTGTGATCTATTCACCGTAACCACTTCATCCAATTCCTCAGAGAGAATTGCAAACCTTGAACCTCCCATATTCGTGTTATTATTCCTCCCTTTTAAATCAGTTGGTAACACATTCATGGTCTCCTTCACAGACAGATTAATACCAGTTTCTATGCTTGAGAGCTTACCTGAATTACCAACTCCATGTTTATGGGGGCTATTTTTCCTGTCACTAATAATGTTTTTTCCAACATTCCCCATGTTACCACTTCTCTTGCTAGCATACTGAACACCCAAATTGTTCCTCCCATTTCTTCCATACGATACTTGTATCCATGGTCCAAACGAATCAGATTTTATGCCATTAGAGTCAATCCCATAATCAGTTGGTTCGAGAATCTCAGGCTGAGATACGACACCATCCCTACAAACTTCCTTGTTATGTCCCACTCTACCACATTTGAAGCATATCGAACCAAGGTTCTTGTATTCGACTCTTATCGCTCTCTCCTCAACATTCAAACTACTCTTTTAAGGTTTAGTAATGTTAATCTCAACACATATTCTCGCATATCTCCCTCTTGCATGAGATTCAGTTATAGGATCCACTTTGTAAGTATTGCCTAACATACTCCTAATACGTTTCAGCAAATTGACATCAAGGCATTCCATAAGGAGTTTCAAAAGACGCATCTAAACCTGCATTCTCTGGATATCTTCTTCCCCTGGAACAAAGTTGGGCTTCCTCTTCTGCACTACCAGGTATTGGTTAGTAATTACCCAAGGTCCTCTTGTCAAAACAAAATCCAGGTCCTCCAACATCTGAAATCTAGCAACAAAGTATCCGTCCTCCAGGTCCATAAGTTGCCATTGACTGATGAATGGCCACTTCTGGTTCAGCTTCAAAAGCATAAAATTAAAGATATGAGGTCTCCCTATGATCTTCAAAAGTAGAGCATTAGTCCATGGTTTACATAACTGTTCTTTCAAATCAGAGGAGAGTTCCATAGCGGGTCTATCAGGTCCTTCAGAAATCATAATATCTCCTTTTAGAATCTTCAATTTCTCTTTTCTTGCCCCAAAATATGTCTAAACTCCTAGATTAGACGAGCTAAGGAGCTTCGATTTGAAGCTTTCACCCAACGGTTTTAACAGCCTACCGCTGTCCTTATCACTCTGAGTTCGAGATCGCTTTATCCGACCGATGATATCAGGAGGCTTCTTCCTCTCAACCACTTCCGGCTAGGTTGAGAACATAAACACATCGGTCATTGAAACACAGAAAAGAAGAAGATTACAAAGAAAAAAGGGGTGTGTGGGCTAGGGTTTGGCCAAACGAACTCACGTGCAAGCGCGTACACTTTATATTCTCTACTTGATTTTTTTTACTTGCAGATATTACGTTATTCACTTTGCTTTGAAAAAGGGCATGAGAAGAATATGAGTTAGTGGTACTTGCAGTCTTACATATGGTGTCTTTCGATTTTTTTTTAATAGAAACCAGATTTTAATCAATGTGAACTAGAGATTCAAACCCACGCTTAGGTATGGATTCGTATCTATGGTGTGTCAGGAATACTTGCATCCACATCTTTTTTTTTTTGAAATTGCCAAAGGTGTTGGAACTTCTCTTCATTTGGACAAGGCCTCAAGAGATTGCACTTATATATATTATGCTAGAATTATTGTTGATTTAGATCTATCCATTGATCTACCAAAATCGATTATGGTTGAGTGAGAAACTCACGGATTTCCTATGGACATACACTATGAAAATCTTCTACACATTTTTAGTAATTGTGGTATCATATTGGACACCAAGTCTTTGTCTGTTGGAAGATTAAATTCAATAATTCTGTTGGGGGTAGAAAGAGATCAAAAGTTCTGGAAGTTTATAAGCCAATTAATCGGCTTGCAGAAGATAAAAATAAGGACTTAGAGAATTCAAAACAGGTTTTGGAAGAAATTAGAGTAGTTACAAATTGTGAAAACTTGAATTTAAATCACGATTCGAGAGCGATAAAAGAGGGTGGAAGTTCCTCTAAGGAAATTTTTAATATTATTGCTAATGATTCAAAGCAACATGATGGAGTTGGTGATGTTACTGGGAACACTCCAATCCGTGAATAACAATTTCTGATAAAGACTGGCACATTTAATGCACTTGCGGAAGATCATGATCTAATGAAGAGTTTTTCTCCGATTCAAATTTAAACGGCTGAACAATTTTCTAATCAAGATGCGGTAATTAATATTAATATCTCCAATGATTTGAATACCACGTATTTAAATTTGTAAGATAATAATGAGAATTCTCAATGTTCTTTAGAGAATATTTGCATTAATAACACAATGGTTCTTGACAATTCAAGGATTACAAACTTCTAGAATTTTGATCAGTAAGATTTAGATGAGATTTCAAGAGATAAGAGAGGAAATTTGAAGTAAATATCAGAAGACCAAGATATTCATACTTCAAATTCTAATTATGGTCCAGTAGATCCCGTGTTTGACAATAATTGGATTCCCATGGTGACCAAATCGAAAAGAAAATGAAGCTAACTTTTAAGATTTTATCTAGTTCCAAGTCACAAATAAGTAAGGGAAGTTCTAAGCGCCTCTCTATAGCTACGACTAAGATTCGCCCTAATTCCGCAACTTCAGCGGCCCAATCAGAATTAAGACTTGTCGTTAATTGGGCCGTATAGGTTGAGGTAGTAGGGAATGATTTCGGGTCTCATTTTGGCAGGAGTTCCTTCAAAATTGCAAACCTATACCTTAGCTATTTACTCGATGAATTAAGGGTTTGGTTATTCGTCAGCACAGGTTTCGACCACTAGAAAGAGAGGAAGGAAAGGATCGGGAATGCTTCCCAAAAAGGTCAAGCTTCAGGAGAAACAGTATTCAAATAGAACGATAGTACGTGAGCCAATCAACTTATTTTAGAACGAGTGTTAGGTAAACGCCCAAAAAGAAAGACGGCATCTCCAGCAGTGCCAAAGAAGGAAGATGGAAAGTGGCTGGTCCTTCCTTGATCCATTCCTTGCCTCATCTCCCCAATCTATCTTATAAAATAAATAATCTTTTAGGTGCACAATATGAAAAAGAAAAAGAAATTGCCTCAGGGACTGGTGCAATAAGATAAATACAAACCGACTAGTTGTCGGGAATACTGGAAGCTACACGCTCTAATTCGGACGCTTTCTTCTTTCTCGACTATTCTTCTTCAATCTCTCGAGTGAATAACAACTAATCACTCATTTGAACGAACATGCTAGACTTCTTATTTAAAACATTAATCACATATATTTACTTTGAAGCAAAAAGGTTGGCCAGGTGGGAGAAATAAAAGTAGGATTTACATATGATTATGATTATTCCCTCGCCTTCTTCCATTTGGTTGGTCTGGGTCAAAATTCCCAACTCTATCTTTCAGCAACTGAACGGGAAGTGGTTTAGGGCTTTCATGCCGTACCTATTTCAAGTGATAAAAGAAGTGAACTAGCTCACGGTTCACTGGATAGAATTGGATTACGTCGCTAGCCCACCACTTTGAGAGTCTTGGTCGAGCCAGTCCAGCTACAGGATTGAAAATATGAATCTGACCAGTGCCCGAAGGCTTGTTGGAAGCAGGAATGCTTGGAGGGAATAGAGCTTGTGCTCGTTCTTTCACTCATAAAAGATGATGGATAAGCAGTCTTCCCGCTATTCCTAACTTAGGAAGGCATTTATTTGGGTAGGTGAAGAGAGTACTACTGCTCTACTGATAGTTTAGTCGGAACTCAATCTGGCTTTCGGCTCCTATTCTCGCCGCTGTTATCAGTATCGGAAGCAGCTATATATTTACTATAAAAGGGGGAGCCCTCCCTGTGCAGTAAGTCATCGGGTCCTTTTCCTCGTTAGATAATCTCATCCTTTCGTAATTCTGGAGTTACGAGTTCATTTGCTAAATATTCTGGGTGCGGTTAGGTTCTGGTGTCTGATCGGGTCCCGCAGTGGGCTTGGCCTCTGTAACGAATCTAGCCATTTCTCTCATATTTGGTTGTTTCGGAGCCGTTTTGGCTGTCTAAATTGAAACCAAGCGTTTCGTGGTTTGCCAAATCTCATCTCAATCATCCGACTTTCTCCGGTTTCCGCAACCGTAACCATTTGTTTTATATGTCTATGTTTTCGTTGTCGAAACTGATATTAGTAAAGAAGAAAACAAAATTCTCAGTTTCGCTCGATGGCTATTATCGGTCTGTTAAAGCACAGGCACATAGCCAACCAGTCCAGCAAAAGATACCCTTTCATAAAGTTCTTCTACTTAAGGCCCAAAGGCTAAAAGTCTCTTTTTTTTTGTTTGTTCGCTCTTTTCCAAAAAAAACGCCGATGAAGACTGATTAAAAGAAGAAAATCATCCAATAAGCTCCTAGTGATCTAGGATAGCCCCCAGAGCCAAAGAATCTAATCCCGCAAAGGATTTTTCATGGAACTACTATTGAGCTTTTGAAAGCCAAAGCCGTTATCTTGGATTTGGCCTATTAACCGCTGCAGCCGGGCTCTACCTGATTCCACGAATTAACTAATAAAGAGACGAAACTAACAACTACCGTAATGAACCTAAACAAAGCTGCTCCAACCATTACCAAACTAATACCTATTTCGTTTAGTACTTCAGGTTCTTCTGTTGCGTATAATGGCCAAACCAACCCAGGGGAGGCAAAGCAACCAGACTTCAGGAGCTAACCCTTTACTTGAGCAGGACTTTTCCAAAAAGGTGCCCGCAGCAGCCGAGCGCCTCGAAGTTCAGGTTGGACAAAGAAAAGAGTAGGCCTATATAACTCCTTTTCCTTTTAGGTTCTACATTTTTTCTTTCAATATTATAAAGTCCTATCCTTGTAGCTAGGTCAAGAAAAAATCTTTTCTACAACTATGAAAAGGGGTAAAGACCCAATTTGCCAGGGCTGGGATGGCTTCTGACCTAAGCGGGGACTCCTGCTACTTTAAAAGCAAGGCTACGAACCTCATAGGTGCTCAAGCATGGAGACTCGAGGGACTGTTGAGGTACGGTGTGGCAGGCCGGGAAGGACATATGTTACTAAAAAAACCGATTATCGTATGTTTTTAGAGGTCGTACTTGACCCATCCGACCCCTTAAACTTGCGATTTAAAAATATTCTGCCCATCCGGAGGAAGGACAATCGAATTTTTCTTTTGTTTGAAATTTCTTCGTTCATACCGAACCACTTGCGAGAAGGCAACGAAGTTCAGTTCATGAGACTGCGGCGGAGTGGAGCAGCCGCCAGATGGTCCAAATGACCCAGTCCATGGAGACATCCCATTATGTTCCTTTTCGGAGTCCAGCATCCTCGGTCTCGGTTTAGCATCATCATATATCGATCCGGAGACAATTTTGATTTCTTTTTGTGCGGATTATGGAGGCTAAACCCACTTTTTGACTCCATGAGAAGAAGATTCTTCCCCATCTTGGTTAAGTCCAAGATCGATGGTTGTGAACTACTGGCTGGTCAATCTTAGAGATATTCGGAGCCCATCAATTGAAAATATCCCTTTGCGTAGTCTTGGTCCACAGTGGAAGGCTCTGCACTTGAGCCTCGTTAGACTCAACAGAAGACAAGGTCGAAAATCTTCTTTCAAAAAGAGATTTTGAGGTTAGTAAGCTGGTTGAACTTGCTTCAGAAACCAGTGCCTTAGATTAGTAACTGTAGCCATGAGGAGTTCGTCCCCCGGCACCCCGCTTCTTAACACACGCCCCTGGGTGAGTTGATACTCAACTCTCCTTTTTAAGGCTTCGATGGTGAGCTGAATGTTTCGATCTGGTTCGATTCATGGTCGCATCTACAAACGCAATTCTTCAAATAGTGGTATCGTGTGGTTTCTAGAAATGTAGAGATCTTCGTGGGACCGGGGAGGGGTTTGAGTAAGAAAATTTCGGTTTTTCTCGTTCTTTCTTTTCGATAAGAATAGGGATTTGAAATGATATAAACTTTTTCCTTCTCACGAACCACGGGAGCGCCTAGTGCCCAGAGCATGCGAGTGGAAAGAACGAGCCCTAATAGAACGAGGCATATGCTAAACCAACAAGAAAGAGAGGATCTTGCCCGGAATTTCCCTTCTTGGCGGAGGTGGGATGGGCCAGAGCTTGATCTGGGCCTTAGAAGGGCATCGAGCCATTACTCTATACTCTGCTTTTGTATTCGACCGTGCGACAACTCTTTGCTTCTTGCTCTTCGACTGGAGAGAGTGAGAGACGCGGGAAGAGAGAGGGAAATGGCAGAGGCAATCTTTCTAAAGTGTGAAACTTTACTTTGAGAAAGATTCATTTGGCCTGTTTTACTAGTTAAAAAAAGGCTATGCACTCAAAGTCCTCTACTCGAGGGAACGAAGATGGATCCTCTATCGGATCGGGTATTACTATTACTTAGTTGTGAAACTTGCAGACTTCATTAGTTGTGATATTGATCTTTAGGGGGGAACGAAATCAAAGTAAGTTTCAGCCCGTTCCCAACTTGCCTCGTTGATTCTGCAAGCGGTTCGGTACGAACGAAGAAATTTCAAACAAAATTTCTCCCGATTAGGGGAAGACCAGCTTAGCCCGCTACATCAAAGATTCTTTCTGAGTCGGATATTAGTATAGATGGACTCTGGATGAGCCGTCTAGACGAACAGGCGAAATGGATGAGCGAGAGGCGCCATGGAGTAAGGAATATCCCGAGTCTCATGTAAGACAACTAAATGCACCGAGGTACTACCGAGGAACTGAGAGATGCCCAAAAACATTAGGAGCATAAAAAATCCAAACGGAAAAAAAGATAGCATCTCGAGCCTGCAGGTTGCTGCTATGCCTCGAAGAGAATAGACGAAGAGGTTTTTCCCATTATGGACCGAGGCCAGTTGAGAATATTGGCTGCGTATACAGGATCCATTAACTTGACGAGCCTTTTACCAGCAGAACCCATTCAGGGGTCCATACCACGAAACAAGCAAAGTATGCCTCATATTAAAGATATGCGCGAATCGAAAGAGTGGTTCCGATAGAGAGGCAGTGGGGCTGTGAGAGGTAGAGGCAGTCCCATGTTTTCCCGAAAACTTGAGATTCTCAGCTGAGGACTCGAGGGAATAGTCTGACTGCAAGCCAGGGTGCATATGTTCTTTCTCTTTCTTTGGAGTGGGTAGTCCCCCCCTTCCTCTCTTCCGTAACCTCTACCTTCGCTCGGGTAATGCATTTCCCTGGACGGACTGCTGTCGTTCACATTTTCAAATGAAATTATTAAAATAAGCTAGCTCATTCATCGCCGCATTTTATAAAAGCTAGTTCAGCTAGTCATATATAGGATAAGAACCCCCAGTAGAGACTAGTACGATTCAATTCAACATTTTGTTCGTTCGGGTTTAAATCGTTTGTACAGACAGACTTTTGGGGTGCTAAGCTTTGGGGGAGAATTCCATAATGAAATGAAAGATCGAGTCAAGGGAGACTTTAATAAAGTGAAGACAACAATCCCTTCTATGCTTGCTTGCTTGGATCAGGATGTAAGGCCTAGCTTGAGATACTTCCGACGCGCTGGCGCTAGCTAAGGGGGGATGAAGGCCCGACGAGATCTTGAGATACTTCCGTCACTCGTATTCATTACGAACGAGAGGATCTTCCAAAAGAGGAAGGTACAATCCATTAAATTGATTCATGAGAGCAATTCATGTAGGAACCGTACCACTTGAAGTCTTTGTATCCACATAATGAGAAGCCCTCTTTTACTTTTAGTAAAGATTCGTATCATTCATGACTATTCCATCAGATGTAACGCTTATCAAGTTGAGCCATAGGGTTGATTGATCTGAAAGAAAGGGGCCAGATCCCATTTTTTTTTACCCATTTCTTGGGTATGTTTTTAGAGGCAGTACTTGACCCATCCGCTCTTTCTTTCACAGCTAACCCCAAGAAGTTTATGAATGCCTTCCTGAAGTAATGAGCTACCGTTTTCAAATGGATTAGCTCATCGGCGGGTTTCCTAAGGTTTTTATTCCAAGCCACTGCACTAGATGCGCATGTAGTTGTATTAGTCGGTCCAGAATGCCTCTGTTCTATACTATTGCAGATTTATCTAGTAAAGCCAATGGGCTTGTTTGTCTTCATTGGTCCAGAGGAATCAAATCGGGGCTATGGGAGTCGAACCCAATTCTTCTACGACCCCCGACCATTATAGATTAATTAGTCAGCTACCGCAGCTGCCCGGATATAAAGTAAAAAGAGTCCATCTTTTTTTTTTTTCATAATAGACCGAGGCCGAGCCCGGTTTAAAAGGAGTCCTCTAGCCCAGCCTCATCTCTTTATTGCTTGAGCAAGACGAGACGCTTGGCAGAAAGGGACTAACTCCACCTCGCTTTCTACCTTAGCTACTATGTTTGCTGCCGACATTAGACTACTTGTCTTCTTGTAGTTGGATCTCCCGTAAGTTTTCTAGTAGGCGGAGGAAATCCTCGCTTTAGTGTATAAAGAAGTCAACCTTAATCGCTTTAGCGTATCAACACTTAAGTTCAACACCAGCAGAATCTTCATCTTCTCCAGTTGATGATGCTTAAAAAGAAGGAAAGGAACGAAGTAGCTTGACCAAGGAAGAAAATTTATTCTCTTCCCATCCCACTTAGATAAAATCATATTTCTCATACCCGGAATGAAGCCCAATGATTTGAGTCGGTCAGTCGAACAAACAAAGACTATAGTTCGCAATCATAAGACTCGACTTGTTAGATATTACAGAGCCTATTGATCCCCACAAGTGACTGTGCCTATTCCACACAAACTGGCTGATATCCCCAACCAGAGCCAACCAAAGCTGTTGAACTTCTACCAAAATGTAGAACAAGTCTGCGATCGCTCGAAGAAATCAAACCACTCATTGATCGTACGAACTACTCTTAAATGGGCACCTGAGCAAACCGGTGGAGCGAAGGTCACAACGTTGGTCGTCCGACGATAAGAGAATAGTGAGCGGATTAAAAAGGGACTTGTCAGGGAGAGGGTTCGCGCCAGATGAGATGATGATTAGTGGGTCAGGTCCAATGTGTGCTCTTGATCACAATCACTAAAGGGGCAGCCCAACTTTGCAATATTCTAAAACCCAATGGCGAAAAGAACCCTATAGGCAGGCAGGCAGGCAGGCTAAAAGCGTTGTCCGTCTTCATGGCCTGAATAAGACTTAATATTGTACTGGCGTCTTGTGGGAACCGAGACAATAGAGTGACTCTGACGGAACGGAATGCTGGATCATGATGACCCCTATGTTCCGGCTTCCAAAGTTTTCTTTGATCTTTGAAGTCAATTTATCTGGCTTTTGTGAAAAGCTTTTGGCATCTTGATTAGCTAGCTGCTCCGCCCCCTGATCAGCATACGGGTTCATGACCTCTCATTGTTCTACTATTGAGTGCAAGTCTCGCTCATTGAATTGCCTCCTCTCTGCGGCTGGCACTCGAGGAACCTTATTATTAGAACGTTTCGCTTCACTACACTAGTTACTACAGTTGCTACCGTTTTTTCCTTAATTGAATAGGAAGACGTACCATAAATAGAATAGTCAAGGAATGAGGGTAATTTACTCATTTTGTACGAGTTGTAAGGGTCTCGAGTCAAGCTGGGGCGTCATTTCATTCTCGAATTTCCATATCTTTTCTTTTTTTCTGGTATACCGCTCCGCGAGCAAGGAGCGAGCCCTGGCAGGAGATTTGTCAAATACCCAACTCTTATTTTGCCGATTGCCGTTTGGATGGTCGCCAGTTGGCTAGTGTCCCGACCGTGAAATATGACCCTCGATAATTACCAGAATCGGGTAACTGAGTCCTGGGGAGTCATTTCATTCTCGTAACGGGAGTCCTGGAACCTTTATCCCAGGCTAATAACATTCCACTTCCACCGGGAAGGATTACTATACAAACAATGTGACCATTTGCAGATTATCCCACAGCACCTTCTGTTGTGTAACTTTTCTTTATGGTATCATGGATTTTATTTTATAGTAGTGATTGATTGACTGAGCCAAGACTACATTTGTTAGTCGATTTCCCGAGAGCGAGGGTGAGGCGCTTCCCTCGATCCACGTGTTCCTAGTCGGGCCTAAATGGATGAATGAAGAAGTGGCGTTTAATGATTTAGTATAGTTCTAGACTCAAGCTAGCAAAAAACAAGACTGAGGTCGATAAGGGCATTACTGGTAATTTAATTGCTAAGGTGCTTTCTGAAGCCTTGCTCACTCACTTTCTTTTGAGTTCAAAAAGAGCTAATTCGAATCTCGATCTCTAAAATCGAAACCAAGACCTTTCTTTTGAATCAAAGTAGGTCGCGACTGTTGTATTTTAATCAGTCGGGGGAAGCCGCCCAAGACTAAGGCTGAGCTACTAGCTGCTGCTGGATTGGGCGTCAATTCTGATATTGCTATGTGCGCCACTAGAGCTTTGATTATATGCTTTGAGCCGAGTCGATGTTGAGTTTCTGGAAATGTTTAAAGAGAGGGAAAATAAAAATGAAAAAAAAAAGGAAAAAAGAAAAGCGAATAAGTCGAAGTTTTGTTTCAAATCCAAGAAGTCAAGTTCCATGGGTCATTGGCTTCCTCTCTGGCAGCCACTTTCCTTAATTCTTGTAAAGGGAATGGCTGCACTTGCGCCTGATAATGAGCAGGCTTTAGTGAATGAGCTGGAGTTCTACTAAGCCCCACCTTCCTAGTCTCAATGCCTGCTTCTACGAAAAACTTCAGATTGTAAGGCGTTTCCACTACATAAAAAAAAACTGGAAGGGGCTCATCACGTCTATACTACAAATCTAATAAGGGGAATAAGAACTATTTAAATCAGAATGACATTCTTACTGTTCGAGAAGAAAAGACCGGGGGATCTGTACTGATAAAAGAGGAGAGGCTATTTCAGGGGAAGAAAAGACGGAGAACACAAGCTTCCCATAAAACCGTAATCTTTTCATTAAAAGCCACTCAATAAGATCTATAATCAAAACGAAAATAGGGGCTCCACGAGACTGGCTTCGCCGCCCTCCCTATTTTAAAAAGTGCTTGCTCTCAGCCGACCGAACGGCTGTAAACTGGCCAGCCTTCTATTACAGACTCCTTCCACGGCTAGTACTTAATGGTACAAGAGGTGGTGACAAAGGGTACTGGAGAGGGAGACTGTAATCCGAAACTGCTTTGATGTACCACTTTAGATGTTTCAACCATAGCTCGAGCCACAGCTTGAAAACCATGCGCTCGAGCATGTCTTCACCTATATTTCCAGGATAAAAGGTCCTCAGCCCTTCCATTTCCTTATCATGAAATTGTTTAGGGGCAACCTTCTCTAGAATGAGCATGCCAAACTCATAGCACGTCAACACTTCTCTCTTCGGGAATGTTAACCAGAACTCGACTGGCAATGGATATATGCCCGAAGGGGCATGCATTAAAAGGTAATGACGTCGTAGACTCCATTATAGGTCATTCGGAAGGGCTCCGTATAGTTCTATTTTAAGGCGTAACGTTGCCTTTTTTGCGTGAGCTAATTCAGTCAGATCTTGTAGAATCAACCTAGGTTCATGCTGCTTTCTCAACAAGGTTTATTGCCAGCGATGCGATGCTCGAAGACGAATCGACTCTTTCCATCCTTGGAGGTGGAATAGTTGGTTAGTTAATTCATGTTTCTTGGCATTCTATTGAGGCTTGCATGCATTTTTAGATTTATGTTTTAAGGCATATGTGCCCCTATGCTTTCGCTCTTTTTTTTCCTTTTTTTTTTAATTAATAAAAGGTTTCGGATTTTTAGTTTAAAAAATTGGTTATACAACTCATTACTGGGCAAATTTCTATGGAAGTTAGCCCTATAAAAGAAGATGCTTTTTAGTAAGGGTGAGCACAGATCGGTTCGGTTCTGTTTTGGTCAAAACCGTATTTAACTGATATTTTTTCGGTTTTTGAAAATGTGAATCGGTTTGAACCATTTTAAGCCTGAAAACTGAATTGAACTTAACACATTTATCTCGGTTTGGTTTGATTCGGTTTGGTTCGGTTCAATTCGGGTTTGGGCCTATTGGGTTTTGAAAGTTTTTAAATATGTTTTTAGTTTTCTTGGGCCTTTAAGAGTTTTTTTTTTTTTTTTTTTTTTTTTTGGCATTTGGGCATTTGGTCATTTGGCCTTAAACTTTTTATGAAAACATTTTGTATAAAATAATTTAAACAAAATATAACCAAATTTTCAATCAAATTCATCTACATACTTGATCAGAATATAAAATCTTCATAACTTCTTTAAAATAGAATTCCAAAAATGCAATACATAATGTAGTCTAAAATAAATCATGATCAACAAAAAAACAGTTAGTAATAAAATTAAATTTTATTAAATAATTAATTAAAACAATTCGGTTTATTCAATTTGGTTTTATATGTTCAAAACTGAAACCAAACCGAAATTAATTTGGTTTTCAAATTTCAAATTGGTTTGAACCGAATAGAAGCTATGAATCAAACCAAACACTTTTTTTCGGTTCGGTATAATTCGGTTTCAGTTTTTGTATCCACCCTCACTTTTTAGTTTATATATAATTGTCAATAAAGGGAATATAATAATAGTAGCAAGTTAAACTCCATTCCATAAAATAATGGAACACTATCAAATTCTATGTCTCATACATTAATAACTATTGTTGAGTTGCTCTTAGGGACGTAGCTCAGCCGGTAGATAGACGAGTTTGAAACTTGGGTAAATGACTTCCAAATCAGTGATTCAAATTTTACCAATGGCAAAAAAGCTTTTTTTTTTAAAAAAAAAAAATCACCTGTTTTAGATAGGTAAGTAAATAGATTATATAAAAAAATATATTATTGAGTTTTTTTTTTTTCGGCATTTTAGACTTTTCAAATGACTGTTCGATCGAAAATTATAAAATTGAAGCATGGGACAACCAATTGACCAAACCGATGCCATTTAAGCTTCGTGTTGGCTTCGTGTTGGCTTCTGAGCTTTTCCCCTAATCGAGCCTTCACCAGGGACTCACAAGTCACAACTTGACCAGCCTTCTTTTGAAACATTGGCTGCCCTTGTTGACTTTGTATTAATGACACCAAATACACCCGCAAGAAATGGTCCAATTCAGCTATGGCAACTTCATTTTTGTTCCTGGTGAAGGGTCAATTGAATAAAGAAATGCTACTTCATTTATTTTTATGTGAGATTCTTGCTAGCCATAACACATGAAATAAACTATAAGTCTCATTTACACGTTATCATCATATCTTATACAAATATATTCAACAGCAACCACTGCTATTCAATATTCATAAACAAAAACAAGTTGATCAACATTTTAATTTGCTCTCTCTCTCTCTCTCTCTCTCTCATTCAATATTCATTAACAAAAACAAGTTGATCAACATTTTAATTTGCTCTCTCTCTCTCTCTCTCTCTCTCTCTCTCTCTCTCTCTCTCACCCAAAATCTCAGTCTCTTAGTTCTCAAAACCCTCTCTCCAGAAAAAACAAACCATGGCCTTTTCTTCTGAATTCAGAACCAAAACCATGAAAAATTTCCCTTACACGCTGCTACCAGTTACCGAAAATTCATCCAAAGAGTCTACAAGGACAACAAAGACCATTCTTCCAATTATCACCACATTGTTCTTAGTAATTCTTTTGAGTTGCTCCATATTCATTATCATGGCTCTCTGGCTCGGTCCGCAAACTCCTGTAGTCAAGCTAAACTCGCTATCAGTCACAAACTTCACCGTTTCAAACACGAAGCTAGCCGCCAACTGGGTCGCCAACTTCACCATCTACAACCCAAGCCTGGCCATGAAACTCTCTTTGGAAAATATAGTGAGTGCAGTTTTATACAAAGAAAACAACGCTTTAGCCATAGCATCGGTGGAGGGTTTCGAAATGGATTCAAGAGGCGAAAACAGCGTTCAGATGGAGTTTTCAACAACCGGTTACGAGGGTGATCAACCGATTGTTGAGTATCCTGTTTTGAGAGAGATTGAAGAGGACAAGAAGAGAAGAGGAACGGTGCGTTTTAGCATGATAATGAATATGAGGACTACGTACAAGAGTGCTGGTTATAACTGGATTGCATGGACAAGGCGTTTTGTGATGAATTCTTATTGTTTGGATTTGAATGTTAGGGTTGTCAAAGGAAATGGTAGCTTCATTGGAGGTGGGTCGAGACAATGTGAAGTCATTTTGATGCTTGCTGATGATCATGAATAATATTGATCAATACTACTGTTGTAAATACACAATATTTAGGTTAGATTTATTTTTTATTTTTTATTTTATTTATTTATTTATTTTTATAATTATTTTTAAGAAGTATGAAAAACGAATTCAAATTTTTGTATAAATTTTCCAATTTTTGAAATAAATTATTCAAGGAACTTAATTTGCATATGGGTTGGGTCCTTAAGACTGATGCCTGATGGTATTGATCCTAGAAATTGATAAATTTAACATCAATAACCAATAATTTGATGTACCTTTAACCCAACTACCCTAGGTTTGAGGCAACATTTGTCATCTTTGTAACTAAATTAAAAATGACTCAAATATAAAATGATGTAACCACCGTCCAATGTGATTTAGTGATACGAATGTTTATTCATCTTGACAATGTTTTCGAGTCGCTGTCATCGAATCTAATATTTCAAATTATATATATATATATATAAAGTATTAAATAATACTAAATGGTTGAAATTATTAAAGTCTATATTTTGATCACAATTTTTAGTTAATATGATGCTATATACCCTAATAATTAAAGTTCAATTCAACCATTGTTTTTGTGTAAGGTGACGGGATTGACTACTCTGCGGAGGATAAAAATCCATTTATCATGCAGGGTTAAATAGTAAAGTATCAGATCCGTTGGATATTTTAAAAACCGGATCCAATATCTTTGATTAATTGTCAATTAAAAAATCTCATTAAAAAAAAAAAGGAAAAATTAATTACACTTAATCAACTCAACATAACATTATCCTCTTTCATTAGTTTTTTACGATTAGCGTGGATTACACTTTAGTCCTATGTTTTGGGAAACGTCACTTTTTTTGATTAGGCATATGATGTTTTGGCATCAAAATATAAGAGTTGACCATTCAGGTGACATTATATTAATATTGGACTATGATATTTTGGCATCAACAATTGATGCATAATTGGCGGACAAAATTTTGGTGTCAGCAATTAGCGGGTGAAATTTTGGCATCAATAATTGAAGTTAGAGGTATTGGAGTTAGAGAGCAAGAGTTGATTGGCTTAAGTCGGGGATCGCAACACTCGGTTTTTCTACTCTAAGGCCAATGCTAGGAGAGCACGGAATAAAATCAGTGGATTATTTGATGACAGTGGTAGGGGGTGGGAGGCAAAAGATGATATGGCCAGAATAATCTCAGATTATTTTACTAATCTATTTAATTCCTCTAACCCTCCGGAGGTTGATTTAGAGAATATTTTGGGTGATTCTAAGAGAAGCCTGCCTAGTACTATGTCACATTATTTAGATTCAAAATTTACTAGTGAGGAGGTCAGGATTGCAGTATTTAGCATGGGTCCAATGAAAGCTCCACGTGAAGATGGACTTCCTGCTATATTTTAGCACAAATTTTAGGACAAAATTGGTCCCAGTGTTGCCAAAGCATGCCTGGAAATTCTGAACAGTGGTGCCTCTATGGAAGGTATGAATAGGACGATTATCACACTCATTCCGAAAGTTCAGCATCCTAGTAGAATAAGTGAGTACCGCCTTATTAGCTTGTGTAATGCGCTATATAAAATTATTGCTAAGACGATTTCTAATCGGTTCAAAAGTGTTCTAGATGGGGTAATTTCAGAAAATCAAAGTGCTTTCATACCTGGACGCCGGATTTCGTACAATACGATTATTGGCTTCGAGTGCTTACATAGGTTAAAACGTAGGAGAAGGAAAGCTGGAGCGTTGGCTATTAAACTTGGCTTGTCTAAAGCATATGAAAGAGTTGAGTGGGGGTTCTTGAAAAAGATGTTATTGAAGCTTGGTTTCTCTGAAAAGTGGTTTACTTTGATTATGAGTTGTGTGACGTCCGTGTCATAGTCTTTTAAGTTAAATGGGGAGGTTCGCGGCAGTATTATACCTTCGAGAGGATTGAGATAGGGAGATCCTTTATCCCCGTACCTATTTTTATTTTGCGCTGAAAGGCTGTCTTGTCTGATTGGGGAGGCTCAATCTAGGGGAAATCTCCCAGGGTTCAGATGTAGCATGGGCGGACCGACAATTTCTCATCTTCTCTTTGCTGATGACAACATAATTTTTACTAAGGCTACCGTGGTGAACTGCTGTGAAGTAAGGAAGCTGCTGGATACATATGCAAAAATCTCAAGTCAGCTAGTTAATTATGATAAATCTGGAGTTTGTGTTAGTCCTTCCTTCCCAATGGTTGAGGGTTCGAATTTTGCTTCAAATTTGGGTATGAAATGAGTGGAATGCCACAAAAAATACTTGGGATTGCCTTGCTTTACAGGTAGACAAAAAAGGAAGCGTTTTGCAGACATTGTCAATCGAGTGTGGAACAAAATTAAAGGGTGGGGGTAAGAAAATGTTATCAGTTGGGGGGAAGGAAATTTTAATCAAAGCAGTCATCCAGTCGATCCCGACCTACGCTATGAACTTGTTCAGATTACCAAAGTCACTTATTCTAGAAATACACAGGCTGTGTAATAGATTTTGGTTGTGGAGTAGTGGAAAAGATAGGAAACTGCATTGGTGCTCTTGGTCTCGGCTTTGCAGGCATAAAACGGTTGGCGGATTGGGATTTCGTGACCTAGAGGCTTTTAACAGAGCGCTCTTAGCTAACCAATGTTGGACGATTTTAAAAAATCCTAGCTCCCTAGCAGCAAAAATACTTAAGAGCTACTATTTTAAGAATGATTGTTTCTTAGAGGCCAGGAAAAAGCCTGCAGATTCCTTTATTCGGAAAAGTCTGTGCTGGGGCAAGGAGGTGCTAGATAAGGGGCTAAGGTGGAGAGTTAGAGATGGAAAATCAATTAGGATATACTCAGATAAGTGGATTTCTAGAAGGTCTACTTTCAAGATCATGTCTATGCCTTCTCTTGATATTAATGCTATTGTTGACCAGCTTTTGTCTTTGTCGGGTGGATGGGATAACAGGTTGCTCGAGCATTCTTTCTCTAAGGATGATATGTCAGCAATCCAAAGTATTCCGATTGGGGTGAGAAGGAGTGAAGATTCGTTGGTTTGGCATTATAATGAGACTTGGGTTTTCAATGTTAAAAGTGGCTATTGGGTTGCTAGAAATCTGGAGTCTCAAGCTGAACCATCTAATACGGGTGACAATATTACTAACTCCTAGTGGAAAAGATTGTGGAATATGAAAATCCCTTTGAAAATAAAAGATTTTATGTGGAAGGGGTGCTTTGACTGGATTCCTACTTTGTCTAATCTCGGGCTGTGTAGAATTCCGATGGTTGACATATGTCTGATGTGTAACACTACTGGTGAAACAACGCTGCACGCTCTGTGGGACTGCAAGCCTTTCAAAATGGTTCGAAAACAATGGTTTCCCTACAAGTCGTCAATTAGAGGTACGTATTGGAACTTTTTTGACCTCGTCCTAGATATCTCATATGTGTCTTCTAAGGTTGAGTTGGAATTTTTCTACATTGTTGTATGGAAAATTTGGTCTTTGGGAAATGCCAAAATTCATGGAGGCCCTGTTTTGAACGTTTGTGATGTGAGTGAGTGGGCTAAAAATTTCTTGGCAGATTACAAGAAGTGCAATGTAATAGACTGTGGCAGTAATTTAGGCAGGCGTAATACTGTGGTTTGGCATCACCCCTCTCCTGGCTTATATAAGGTGAACTGTGATGCTGCGATTAATGTTAAAGGGGTCGAATTGGTTTCGGTTTAGTTATCAGAAACTCGTCGGGATATGTCTTAGTGGCAAGCTCTCAGGTAATGGAAGGGTATTTCAAGGCCCAGGCAGCTGAAACTATAACAATTCTAAGAGGAATGCAATTTAGTATTGACTGTGGATTGTTTCCTTGTGTTTTTGAATCTGATGCTGAAGTGGTAATTAAGTGGATCAACAATAGTAGTCATTTGAATTCAATTTGTGGGGCGGTTCTTATTGACATTTAGATTCTGTCTGCTGATTTAGGTGGTGTCTCCTTCGACTTTGTTCCTAGACAAGGCAACCAGGTTGCTCATTTGCTTGCCAGAAATGCTCTCTTGATTATTGAGGACATGTTTTGGAAGGAAGAGTACCCTTGTTGTGTTGCCAAAGTTGTTCAGGTGGACATGCCTTCCTAGGCTGTTCTTTTTGTTTTTTGTTTTTTTTTTTATGTAATCTTCAAAAAAAAAAAAAAATTAAAAAATAATTAAAAAAAAATAAAAAAACAATTAGAAAGCTTATTGACTCATCATCATCTGCATTGCACCTTCAGATGAGAAACCGAACTCCCCCATAAATCTTTTCAACCATAACAATTCACATGTACCTTTAATCATTGCATATACTCAATCTATGCACTAGATAAAGACACAACTTTCTATTTCTTACTTTTTCAAGTAACTAAATTACCTCCAACAAAAGTAAATACCCTAAAGTAGAACGCCTCCGCTAATCTCTTGCATCCCAATCTGAATCGATTTACCCTATAATATTCACATGTTCATATTTTGAAAACATGAGACCTTTCTAAGTGCTAACTTTAAATATCGTAAGATCATCCTTACAACTGCATTCATTTGACCTTTACTGGGATTATGCATAAAACGACTCACTACACTAACATCATATGCAATATCAGGCCTAGTGTGTGATAGATACATTAGACGGCCAACCAAACTCTGGTATCTTCCCTTGTCATCTAGTACTTGATCAGGAAGTTCTTCCATACCATGATTCTATTCAATGGGTGTACTTACTGGTTGACAAGCAAGCATACCAGTTTCTTTCAATAAATCAAGGACATATTTTTTTTGAGACAAGAAAATACATTGTTTGGACTGAGTAACCTCAATGCCCAAAAAATAATTCAAACCTCCAAGATCTTTCAAATCAAACTCAGAAGCTAGATGACCTTTTAACTTCCCAATCTCATCAACATCATCACCAGTTAATATCATATCATCCCCATAAATGATAAGTGCAGTTAACTTACCATTTTGTCTCTTAAGGAACAACATATGATCTGCATTACTCTGCTCATAACCTTACTTCTTTATAGCTAACCGAAGCTTGCCAAACCACGCTTTAGATTATTTCTTTATACTATACAATGCCTTTTTCAGTTTACACACCAAATCAGTTTTTCTAGAGGTACTATATCCTGGTGGCATATTCATATACACTTCTTCATGTAAATCTCCATGTAAGAAGGCATTCTTAACATCATATTGCTGCAAAGGCCAGTTAAAATTTGCAACAAGCGACAACAAGACTCGAATAGTATTTATTTTTGCTACAGGTGACGTCTCTTGATAATCAATACCATAAGTTTTAGTAAATCTACGAGCCACTAACCTTGCCTTGTATCTATCGATTGTACCATTAGGCTTATGCTTAACTGTAAAAACCCAACAAAACCAACATCCGTCTTTCCTTTTGGTAATGACACTAGATCCCATGTCTGATTCTTTTCAAACGCCTACATTTCTTCAGTCATATCTTCCGCCTATTTAGAATCTGACAATGCATCTTGTACATTAGTTGGAATAGTAACAGCTAACATCTAGTTCACAAAAGCCTTAATAGCAGTAGGCAAATGATCAGTTGAAACATAATAAGCAATTGGATATTTCACTGTCTTTGAATTATTAGGTGAATATTTGTTTGGAGGATGTCCACGAGTAATTCTAGGTGGCAACTGATACCTATCACTACAACTAGGCACAACTGGCATATGATTATCAAATAAATTGTTAGTATTAATATCCGATTCTATATGTACCTTAGAAACAGAAGAAGAATCATAAGTGGATACTGTTGTCATAGAAGAAGGGGCAATTGCTGCTGAAATTGCTTATGGAGAAATTGGTGTACCTGGTGTGCTTGGAGAAACTGATATATCTGGTTCAACAGTAACTGAAACTCCAATAATCGGTTCTAGTGACTCTGCTCCAATATCAGACGGTTCATCAACCTCAACATGTTCTATAGATGGTAACACATATTCAACCGTAGAGTCTAGAAGAATGGTCGTCCAATTCAACTCTTCTCCCACACTCTTCCTCGGAAGAGGAGAAGTGGATACATACTAAGAAAAATACATTTAAGTTTCTAAGAAAATTACATCTATAGTAACAAATGATTTGCTAGAAGGTGGATGATAACACTTGCATCCTTTTTTGTGAGGAAGGTAGCCAATAAACAGACACTTAAGAGCACATGGATCTAGTTTGGTGCATTGGTGTTTAGGAAGATGAACAAATGCCACACAACCAAACACCCGAGGTGCCAATGTTAAATTAGACGGCATGGAAACATAAGTAGAGAGCTTCTTTAAAGGTGTTTGAAAGTGTAAAACACTACTAGGAACACAATTGATAAGATATAACGTAAACGTAATAGCATCCTCCCAAGACGTGGGTTGCATATAAGCATCAATGAGACTAGCACGTGTCACTTCAAGTTTATGACGGTTTTTTCGTTCTACAACACCATTCTGTTGAGGTGTATAAGGACAAGTTTTCTCATGAATAATCTCATGATCTTGAAAATAGGCATGCAACATGTGATTAACAGAGTCACCACCATTATCAGAATGAAGAACCTTTAATGTAGCAGAGAACTGAGTTTGTATCATTTTATGAAAAACACGAAAACATTCATACATATCACTCTTATGTTTCATCAGATATAACCATGTCATACGGGTACAATCATCAACAAATATCACAAACCATCTATAACCAGACATAGTGGAAACCGGGGAAAGACCCCATACATCAGAATGAACCAATGCAAATGACATAGATATTTTATTGGAATTCAAAGGATAAGTAGCATGGTGACTCTTTGCCAAAATGCAGATGTCATAATGAAAATTTGAAATTTTACAACCCGTAAATTAAGTAGGAAATAAATGTTACAAATAACCAAAAGAAGCATGTCCCAAATGTTGATGCCACAATCAAATCTGATTCTCCTTAGCACAAGATGAACCCTTTATTGATAGACTCTTTCAAGTGCAGACATCATCCACATAATACAAACCCCACCTCTTAGTACCACGCCCAATAATCTCCTTGCTGCCGAGATCTTGAAGAAGACAAAAATACAGATAAATAAATACAAAACAATTTAATTGTTTTGTCACTTGAGGCATAGATAAGAGATTATTTGCAAGTGCTGGAACCAAAAGTGTGTGTTCCACTGACAAAGAGGGAGTTAAATTAACAGTGTTTGAACTAGTAACATGAGTGGCCACACCATTAGCATTATCAATATAAGAATAGTGAGGTGCGCCATAATTGAGTAAAGTAGAAGGATCATAAGTTATATGATCTGTAGCGCCAGAGTCAATAACCCATCTAGGATCCTTAGAAGAATTAGAAAAAAAAAGAGCAAGACTACCTGATGGTTGTAATAAGTTAGGATCGAGAACAGACACAACATGAGCTGATGGTGATGATGATACCGTAGGGCAATTCTTAACATTAGAGATAAAGCTGATGGTGAATGGCTTAGTGACACCATACTTGCTACCTTCCCTCCATCCTTCTTGTCAACTTCTTTCTTATTACGACGATCAAGTCCTTCATGAGACTTGCGTTCAGTAAAGCTATCCCACCAATATGGATATACATTCTTTTTAAAGCAATTGTATGTTGTATGCTTAGGGTTGCCACAGTGAGTGCAGCTTCCTTCAATAGAACCATTGGATCTTGGGAATGAAGAAACTCGATTATGAGTCAAAGAAGACACAAAAATTTTAGCCGCCATAGCTACATGAGAGCTACTGTTGTGATTAAGCTTAATGTTACGACGTTGCTCCTCACCCCGAATTGTAGCGAATGCATATTCCAAATTTGGAAATGGCTATATTCGAAGGATGTCACTCCGAATACAATCGTATATATTATCCAGTCCTGCCAGAAAAATATAAACCCGCTCCTCATCAATTTCTTTCTACCGAGCTCGTATAACAATAGGTTGAGTAGACACAATTGGTTTTCGATAATCCAATTCCTGCTATATTGCCCTTAAATCAGCATAATATGTAGAAACTGGTTTACTCGCTTGCCGCATCTGCATAGCTCTCCGAGATAAATCATACACCATATATCGATCTGCTCATCCAAAATAAGTTTGAGATATAGCATCCCAAATAGCTTTTGTTGTTGACAAACGAATAAATATATTCATTACATCAGGTTCCATGGCACCGATGAGCCATGTACCCTTTAACTAGGGCATTATCCATACTCCACTTTTCGTACAGTACACCCTTAGGAGAAGGTGCTTGAGTTCTACTAGTAAGATAACCCAATTTACCTCGTCTTGTAACAAATGTTTCAACAACTTGTGAGTATAGAGAAAAATTCACTCCATTCAACTTCACATCGTAAGGAATTATAGTGGGTTCTGGTGCAAAACTCACGGATGGAACCATAGACATGATATTGTAGCCAAATAAAGGTGCTATGAAAGATGATTATGGCGTTGTGTTTCGTGGAACAACTCCAGATATATGAGTCAATAATGGATTATATTCTGATGATGATGGCATATTATTCATGATAATGGATAGAAATAAGGTGCTACAGGAGTTTATAACACCGTTGTGTAAGAACAAACACGGTATAGAGAGAACTGCAACAAGTTATGTAAAAAGAGATGGTCCATGAGGGGTAATCTCTATGGGCACGAGTAGTGGTTGCAAGATCTGAAGATTGTTGCTCTGATACCAACTCAAACAAGGCTTAGATTATGATATGGCTCAATGAAATAATATTATTCTTCTCTCATAGAGGTATATATTTTGTTATATGCACAGCCTTTAATTACAAATCCTATAATTAAGGTAATCTCCTACAATTACAAGAAATCTACAATTAAGGAAATCTATAATTACAAGGAAGGAAATATCCTAATTACATGACTCAAGCTAACAATTTCTCAGTATGTAGTTTTCTAAGTTCTCTTAAAAAAAGAAAAAAAAGAAAAAAACAACCTATTTTTCTAAGTTTTATGTCATTTGATTTTTCCCCATTGTTCCTTACATACAGTATAAATAAATGGTTTTTTTTTTTAAAGGTATTAGAACGAAAATGAGTGAATGGTGTTGCTTTCTTTAGTGTGTGTTCTTTTTAAATATTATTGTGCATTCACCACCGTAGGTCCTTAGCAAAGGCTTGCAAGCATGGCAGGGTGAAAAGTCAGATTGGAGGGTGATCATTTGCTTTTAGCCATTTGAAAATACAATTATGATGATAAATATGAAATTTTGACATTAGAATAGCTTCTTTCCACCCAAAAACTCTTCTAAAAAATTATATATATAACATCGTGTTCCCTACTCAAAACACTAACCTTTTAATTCAAACTTCAATTGGCTTGGTGAAGAGATAAATAACACCTTTCATTTAAACCTCTCTCATAATCCGAATTTCCAGGAAAAAAAAAAATCATCTTATACTTAATACTTGAGACAAGGCTTTAGTGTTGTAGACTTGAGTTCCAAATTCATTCTTGAAGAATTGTAGTATGAAGTAAAACCTTAGGTTCAAATATGTAATTTTAATCATACAAAACTACACATGGAAATTATATAGTAGGAATACAAAAGTGATTGATAACGCTTAAAAAGTAATTTTATAAAATTTGTGTTGTTAGTAATTTTGCAACTGTTTGGGCTAAACCTGCATCATGATCCTTTTAATGTACCTATTATAAATCTTTATGGTGTTTGAATTCATGCTAAATATGAGTCTTGTTTTTCTGTTGGTAGTGAAACTCAACAAGCTACCAGAGAAGCTAGGCATGGAGGAGGAGGTGCATCCACTTCTATAACCTTCCAAGGAGAAGATAGGTATGTGAAACCATTAACTTTTCTTTTTTAGTTTTTGATAAATTCATTGATAGTTTAGCTTCTTCTTCGTCCTTCATTTTCCTTTTAAGAGGTTGAGCTTCTTCTTCCTTTTCCCTTTCCTTTCTAGAATGCCTTATAAGCCCTTTTTAGCAAGAAACAATTTTAATTTTTCTTCTAATTTAAAGATTCAAAAGTCTACTGCACGATGAATTTCCAAAATTTGAGGCACATTCTTCTTGATATCTATCAATTTTTCATTTTTAAAAGTGTTGTGGCAACTTGATTTGCGGCAGCAAAGAATGCTTTTGAGTTCAATGTTGTAGAAAAATTACATCCGCCAAATAAACTTAACAATAGCACAAAGTCAAATAAACCCAGCCAAATAAACTAAATAATATTACAAATTCATAACCAAACAGACAAATAAATATATAAAATAAAATAGATAATGTACATTAATATTTACATGATTTTGTTAGGTTTTGGTTTGTATTATCAAGTGAACCCAATGTAAACCAAACAAGACTCAACTAATGTGAACTTCCTAGAGACGTAGGAAATGTTTGGAAGTTGGAGTTGGTGTTTGAGGGAGATTTTGAAGACCAAGAAGAGTTGAAGAAACGAAGATTGAAGAAAACCGTTGTGGGTAACACTATGGAATTGATAGCGGTTCGCACATCGGTCTATCCCAGAGAATAACACTGTCAAAATCGCTATGGGAGGGACATCGGTAAGGACATCAATTTCACTAAAACATGGCTCATGGATCGCGGTTTACTGAGCGGTCAATTCCAGGTGACTTGTAACGGTGTAGGGTATGACTGGCCAACCGTGACCCAAACCGTAGTCAATCATAAGCATGTGTGAAATGGGAAATCTTTAGAGGAAAAGGAAGTTATTTCTTTTGGGAAGTTTTTGTGCATAAAGGAAACGAAAAAGGAAAGAGTTTGTCTTTGTGCTGAACAAGAAAGTCGTCCGTAAAGAAGAAGGACTTTGCGTGGAACAAGAAGTCTTGTGTGTGAAGAAAATGATTTCCTTATAGGTCTCAAACATCCTTAGTACTCTAGTATAAATATATGTACTATTTGTTTATTAAGTGTGGAGTAAAAAAAAAAGAAACACTTGTAACATCAGATAGTGGGTTTGATCCGAGGGGAGACCCATGGGAATATCCGGGAAGGGATCTAAGGGAATATTATTGGATCAAGTATGAGATCCGTGGGTGATATTCATGGGAGACAAATGGGATATTCGGGGAGTACTTAAAGGAATCCGATGAGTATTGTGAGCTGAGAGTCATAATGTAAAGCTCGGTTGTAAGTTTAGAGGCTTGGTAAGGCTTAGTAAGTCTCGATGGTTTGGGGTTTGGGTTAGAGAGAGAATTCTGAAGTATATGGTTGTAACAATTTATTATATAATAGAACTTTCATTGTCGTCCTGACGACACGTGGTTTTTTCCCTGATTTAAGGTTTCCACGTATATTTAATTTTGTGTGATTTGTTTGTATTTTCTCTCACTTATTTTTCTGCTAGTAAATGTTTATTTTGTTATGTATTGGAATATTAGGCATGTCACTTTTACGTTCATCGGTTCAAATTCCAAACAGGTTTGACTAAGTCTACATGTATGGGTCAAACTTCAACTAATTTATCTATTCTTATTACCAATAATGGGTAATTTTTTATTTGTTTTTCAAGACGAAGAGCCAATTCTTCTTACTTTCTTTAGCTTTCAAAAAAAAAGTTGGGCTACTTCTTTTTTTTTTTTTTGGATAATTACATTTTAGTCCCTGTAGTTTGTCTTAATCTGTGTTTAATCCATATTTTTTTGGTATTGTAACTTTTAGTCCTTCAATGATAGAATCCGTCAAAAGACAGATTCTGCCATGTTAGTCGGACTAAAAGATGTTAATGCCCCTCTGACTGTCTGATACTCGTTGAATGACCGTTTTACCCCTAATTAAAAATTAAAAACAGATTTAATATATATATATATATATATATATATATATATATATAACAGATATAAAAAACAAATAAATGTAAAACAAAATAAAACAAAACAAAACAAAAAAAATAAAATAAAATAAAAAATCTTCATCTCTCACCACTTCACCAGTATACTACACAATCATCAGAACATAAAATAAAAATTTCAACCCAAATTTCACCTTCGTCTTCATCAACCTCTGTTGGAGATTCACCAAAATTATCAAAACCTATTTCTAAAACCAAATAAATAAAATCCATATCTCCATTTCACATTTGTATCAAACAAAATTACAAACAATCCAACATTAAACCAAAAACAAATTAAAATCAAACCAATATTAAACAAAATCAAGATCAATCAAAACCCAAGATTGATCAAATTAAAACCCATCAAACATTTTCAAAAAAAAAAAAAAAACCCATCAAACCAACATTAAACCAAAATTAAGATCGATCGAAACCCAAGATTAAGATTGAACAAAACCTAACAACCAAAATCAAATTAAAATCACCTTAAACCAAAATCAAAATCAATCAAAATCAATCAAAACCCCTCCAAAATGATCAAGTTCTTCTCTGCTTGTGTGTGTATGCGTGTGCGACGGCGAAGACAAATATCCAGTGACGACAGTGAGGCCAAGAAGAAGATCTGATGACGGAGGTGGTCGATCGTAGCAATAAGGAGACAGAAAATCGATCGTCGTAACAAGGAGAGAGAGAGAGAGATCGATTGTCGTAGCAAGGAGAGAGAGAGAGGTCGATCGTCGTAGCAAGGAGATAGAGATCGATCGATGCAGCAAGGAGAGAGAGATCGATCGTCGCAGCATTCGTCGTGGCGGCGGGAGAGAGATTGACGGTGGTGGTGCTTGAATGATGGTGGTGTTTGAGAGGTTGTGTTGGTGGTGTTTGAGAGAGATCGAGAGATGAGATAGAGATGAGATAGAGATGATTTTTTTTTTAAATTGAATTTGGTTGTGTCCAATCTGGTGTGGTGTTTGATTGAATGTGGGTTAGGGGTTTTGATAGAATAAAGATGAGAGATCTTGGTTTGTTTTTAATTTTAAATTTAATTAATTATAAATTTGATTAGTCTTATTTTTAAATTAAATTTATTATAAATTTAATTAGTTTTATTTATAACTTTAATTTATTATAAATTTAATTATTATTTTTTTCATTTTTTAATTGGTTATATATATATTTAATTAGTTATATATATATATATATATTTCATTTTTTTTTGTATATTTTATTAATTATTTTATTATTATTTTATTATTATTTTATTATTATTTTATTATTTTAAAATTTAATTATTATTTAATTGTTTGATAATAATAATTATTATTTAATTTAATAATTATTATTTTTATTTTTAAATTAATTTGTAAATTACTATTATACCCTTTGGAGAATATCTGATGTTATTTTACCTTTTTACCCTCATTGACCCTCGTTGAATTGACAAAACCCTAATAAAATTGGACGATAGGGACTGAAATTCATATTGTCAGTATAATGATGGACTGAAAGTTACAATACCAAAAAAACGTGGATTAAACGTAGATTAAGACAAACTAGAGGGACTAAAATACAATTCTCCCTTTTTTTTTTTTTTTTTGGCTTTTCAAGAAGGCTTTGAGTTAGTTCATCTACCTTCCTTGATTTATATAAAATAAATAAATAAATAAATAAAATGTTTTAATTAGACTTATCCAAAACTAACGAGGGATGCTACATATACTCTCCTAACCCACTCTCTCAATCAACTCTCCTTTCTTATTTTGACACAGGTCAACCTTTTGCTTTTTGACATAAAAATTGGAGCATAATGAATGTATTGTTTTTTTCAATTTAGACCAACCAATCGCTTCCCAAATTGCCCTTTCTTTTTACCAAATATAATTTGTAATATCTTTCATCAAATTATTTCCAAAAATCATTTTGACTTTTTTTATATTTAAAAAAAAAAAAAAAAAAAGGAACATTTCTGAGTTTTTTTTAACTACACGTTTAACTCTCTTTTTTTACACCTAAATATCATTTATACTCCTTTAATATATATATATATATATACATAAATGTTTAATTCAATACGCACTGATATAATTTCATCGGTGCATTAGATGTGGACCATTAGATGTACATACTTTGACTCAAAGTGTATACACTCTTCAAAGCTTCTCCATAATTAGTGGTTCACATGCATTGACACTGATATAGTTACATTAGTGCTCACTGATGTGAATGAGATCATATATAGGGAGAATTGCATTGTAGTCCCTATAGTTTGCCTTAATCAGCGTTTAATCCACGTTTAATCCACGTTTTTTTGGCATTGTAACTTTCAGTCCATCATTATTCTGACAATATGAATTCCAGTCCCTACCGCCCAATTATGTTAGGGTTTTGTCAAGTCAACAGGGGTCAACAAGGGTAAAAAGGTAAAATAATATCAAATATTCTAGAAGCTTATATAACCAAAGCGTGTAATAGTAATTTACAAATTAATTTTTAATAAATAAATAATAATAATTAAATTAAATAATAATAATTATTATCAAACAATTAAATAATAATTAAATTTTAAAATAATTAAATAATAATAAAATAATTAATAAAATATACAAAAAAATGAAAAAATATATATATAACTAATTAAAATATATATATATATATAACCAATTAAAAAATGAAAAAATAAATAAAAATAATTAAATTTATAATAAATTAAAGTTATAAATAAAACTAATTAAATTAATAATAAATTTAATTTAAAAATAAGACTAATCAAATTTATAATTAATTAAATTTAAAATTAAAAACAAACAAAGATCTCTCATCTTCATTCTATCAAAACCCCAACCCACATTTAATCAAACACCACACCAGATTCAACACAACCAAATTCAATTAAAAAAAAACTCATCTCTATCTCATCTCTCGATCTCTCTCAAACACCACCAACGCAACCTCTCAAACACCACCATCATTCAAGCACCACCACCGTCAATCTCTCTCTCACCGCTGCGACGACTGCAGCGACGATCGATCTCTCTCTCCTTGCTGTGTCAATTGATCTCTCTCTTCTTGTTGTGACGATCGACCTCTCTCTCTCCTTGTTGTGACAATCGATCTCTCTCCCTCTCTCTCTCTCCTTACTGCGACGATCGATCTCTATCACCTTGCTGCTACGATAGACCGCTGCTATCACCGGA
Source organism: Acer negundo (assembly GCA_035582765.1). Classification (NCBI taxonomy): domain Eukaryota; kingdom Viridiplantae; phylum Streptophyta; class Magnoliopsida; order Sapindales; family Sapindaceae; genus Acer; species Acer negundo. The sequence continues at coordinate 13,250,246 of CM069243.1, forward strand.
TCTTCTTCTTGGCCTCACTGCCGTCACCGGATATTTGTCTTCACCGTCACACACACATACACACACAAGCAGAGAAGAACCCGATCATTTTGGAGGGGTTTTGATTGATTTTGATTTTGGTTTAAGGTGTTTTTAATTTGATTTTGGTTGTTGGGTTTTGATCGATCTTGATCTTGGGTTTCGATCGATCTTGATTTTGGTTTAATGTTGGTTTGATAGGTTTTAATTTGATTGATCTTGGGTTTTGATTGATTTTGATTTTGGTTTAATGTTGGATTGTTTGTAATTTTGTTTAATACAAATGTGAAATGGAGATATGGATTTTATTTATTTGGTATTATAAATAGGTTTTGGTAATTTTGGTGAATCTCCAACAAAGATTGAAGAAGACGAAGGTGAAATCTGGGTTGAATTTTTTATTTTTTTTAATGATCAGATAATTGTGTTGTACATTGGTGAAGTGGTGAGAGATGAAGATTTTTTATTTTATTTTATTTTTTTGTTTTGTTTTGTTTTTTTTTATTTTACATTTATTTGTTTTTTATATCTGTTATATATATATATTAAATCCATTTTTAATATTTAATTAGGGGTAAAACGGTCATTCAATGAGTATCAGACAGTCAGATGGGCATTAAAGTCTTTTAGTCCGACTGACATGGCAGAATCTGTCTTTTGACGGATTCTGTCACAAAAGGACTAAAAGTTACAATATCAGAAAAACGTGGACTAAATGCAGATTAAGATAAACTATAGAGACTAAAATGCAATTCTTCCTATATATATTGCAATCAATTTTTCCATTTTATAATAAATATTGACCAAAATAAGTGATAATATAAATTATACGTATTTTTTAAAAGAGTATAAATGATGTTTTGGAGTAAAAAAAAAAAAATCTTTTTTTTCCAAAAACATTTTTTGTTCCTTAAAAAAAGTCAAAAAGATTTTTGGGAAAAATTAGATGAGAGATAAAAAATTATATTTGGTAAAATGAGGAGGGTAATTTGGGAAGAGAATACTTGGTTTGAGTGGTAAATAAGCTGAAAAAATAATTAATTTATTATGGTTTCAATTTTTATGATAAAAAGCAAAAAGTTGACATGTGTCAATATAAGAAGAGAGAGTAGATTGAGAGAGTGAGTTGAGAGTGTATATAGCATCCATCAAAACTAAGAATTATTATTATTTTTTTTACGGCAATATTCATTAACGGCTGAAGCCAAGAGTAACAAAAAAACAAGACATGACAAACACACCCAAACACCAACAAAAAGGCAGAAAACAAAAAGGCGGAAAAACATATAAGAGAACCGAGAGCAGGAGAGCTGACACCTGCAACCACACAACAACCAGAGGAAAACATAGGAGTCAACTGTCACTCCAAACCACCTTGTCGATACTGTTTGAAAAGCCTATCTTAGCCAATTTCTCCACAAAAGAATTTGTAGATCTCGAGTTATAGATTTATAGCAAACCTTAGCACCTCCCAAATAATGGCTAAAGCTCTTAATGTCATATAAGAGACTCAGGAGCTCAAAGCTACCAAATTCTTCGTTGCTTACAACAAAATTGACATTACATAGCATGCAATGAATGCTATAATAGGTAATAGATAGCATTTAACATGATGATATCACAGCCAAAGCAATTAAAAAATGATAGGTGCATAAAAAGATTCAAGTAATTTCATTCATATACCAAAATAATTACAAAGTTTGATGTATCAAAGTAGTAAAACACAATATCCTCATATACAAAATTATATGTCTACAGAAAACAGATAATCACAAAATTTACAAAAAAAATGTCTAACTGGGAATTTGGGAAATTGGGATTCTACCACCCTTCACATCAGTTCATCTTCAACATACTTCCTCAAAACACAAATTCAAGTGACATTTTACCTGATATGGTGAGGAAAAGAGAATTAGTAAAAAGAAAACAAAATTTTAATTTTGGGCATTAAGACATAAAGATGAAAAAATAAAAGAAATTAAATTTGAGATAGGATTTCCTACTTTCCTATTATATTTATATGGAAAGGTAAAGTTACATTAATGTCCTTAGAAAATGGTGAAATTACATTTTCAGTTGTGTGAAAATGTAATTTATTCCAGCTCTCAACTTTTTATCCCACTAAAATTGTTCTTAGTTAATTATAGCATATTGGAAAAGCTACGAAATAAGGTTAAACATGGGAAATGAATTGGTTATGGTGTAGCATTTATGAAGTGCTATATTATTACTATTAAAAATAACAAAAAAAGAAAATGTTACTTGTTAAATTTATATCATTGCATTTTATAACAAAAAGCTATTACATATGGAAATTTCATAGCATTTTGAATTTGTTGTAGTGCCACCTTCGAAGCATTGCAATCATGATGTCCTTACCCACAAGGAAATATTTAGAGGCGCATGGCTCAAGAGCTTTGTGAATTGCCAAGACTTCTGCCTTAGAATCCTAAATACCAATATGTAAGGAGAAAATACATAAGATTTTTCCCATCGCATCTCTAAGAAACAAACCCACCCCCACCACCCCCCCCCCCCCAAAAAAAAAAATAATAATAACAATAATAATAATAAAAAATAAATAAATAAATAGATACTAGCAAGACAAGGTTTTCCCCTAACCGACTTGTCAACATTGAACTTCAAACTGTAAAAATAATAATAATAAATAAATAGATAGATACTAGCAAGACAAGGTTTTCCCCTAACCGACTTGTCAACATTGAACTTCAAACTGTCCCGGGGGGGGGGGGGGGGGATCCCAAGCTACCTCTTGTTTTGTAGATTTATCAGAAGACAGATCAATACAAAGCTCTTTAATATTGAGCATGGTTAAAGTAACAGGGTCTTTCGATCTTCTCCCAAAGTGTTTGAACCATCAAGCAACCCTAAATTTAACCATGTCCATAGCTTTATCAAGGTTGGCATCAACTCCTTTGAAGATTAACTCATTCCTAGTCTCCCAAATTGTCCAGACAATAGCAACAAAAAAAAAAAAAAAAAAAAACCCTTTAATTTTTTAAAGAGGGACAAAGACCATGCCACCCTTCTAGCTAGTCTTTGAATTGCAGAGTATGACAACTAGAAAAATCCCACCATCCCATAAAATTCATCCACAAAAATTTTGACCAATCATAATGAATGAAGAGGTGATCAATTGATTCAAGACTAGACTTGCAAACCATGCAAATTGCATCCGAAACCGACTCCATTCCTAATCTCAACAAAACTGCTTTCACTAAATTCTCCCCCTAAAAAGTTGCCATGCAGAGACTTCTACCTTATAAGGTCAGAATCCTCCCCAAATGAAATTAGAACCCGACAGATCAGTTGAAGAATAACCTTTAAGACACTTATAGAAGGAGTTCACTGAAAACATACATGATTTGCAAAACGACCAAGCTATCTTGTCACTTGTCCAACTTCAAACTTGGATACACTCAAATGCTAACGAAAAGCTTCTCCACTGCTCTGTTTCCCAGCCAAATAGAGGGCGCTTCAATGGAATATCCCACTCCCAACTCTTACCATGGCATCTCACAAAATCAATCACTTCCCCATTCTTCATAATGGAGAGAGCATAGATCCTTGGAAAAGCCTCCTTCAAGGCAATAGAATCTCAACAAATGTCTTGCCAAAAGTTGGCCTAATCTCCTCTTCCTATAATAACTCGAATGCCATCAAACAAACATTTAGCAAATGGGGATCCCGACTCAAAGATGCTTATAACATTTTTAACAAAAGAAGAAGGTTGAGAAGAGCTTTGCCATTTCCATCTTAATGAATTCGAATCCACTCCATATTTAGCACAAACAACTTTTTTTCCAAAGAAAGGTGGTCTTTGTATTAAAGCACCAAACCCATTTAGCTAGAAGACTCATATTTTGTCAAGCATTCGGCCAATCCCTAGACCACCATTCTTCTTACTCTTGCAAACCGTTTCCCAGTTAACCGTATGAATTTTCTTTTTTTCAATACCATTACCCTAGAAAAAATTACGTTGAAGCTTCTCAACCTTGTTAGTAACCCCAACCGACATGAAGTAAGTAGGAACACTTAAAAGCACTGCCTTTATCAAGACCAATCTGCCACATTTTAAGAGGAATTTCATTTTCCAAGGCGCTAGACATTGCTCAATCTTTTGGACTACAGGATTCCAAAAAACATTTGGATCCAGGATTGGCTCCAAGAGGTAGACCAAGATAAGTAATTGGCAATGAAGCCTTCATGCACCTAAAAATGTGATCCCAATTCTCCTTAAGGAATTCACTCTTGCCTACTCTAACAATGCAAGATTTATGGAAATTTATCCTTAGCCTAGATACAATTTCAAAACTTCATAGAATCCTCTTTAGAGAGATGAGATAATCCTTAGAGGGTTCGAAGAAAACAATTGTGTCATCGGCAAACTAAAGATGGGAAGCTTTTATCCTTTCCAAGCCAAAGGCCACTCCTCTCAAAATATTCAAATCGGTGGCTCTTTGAAGAACGCTGCTTATGGCTTCAATAACTATATAGAAAAGGAAATGTGAACATTGATCCCCTTACTGAAGCCCTCTTTAAATTTTGAATTGTTTCGTCAGACTCCCATTAACAAGCATTGAGAGAGAGGGAGTTGTGACACAACTGTTAATCCATTCAATCTATCTTTTCCCAATCTTATTCCTCTCAACATTGAGACTAGAAACACATGATTAACTCTGTCATAGGTTTTCTCAAAGTCTAGTTTAATTAAAAGCCCTCCAACGTTGTCCCTCTTCCAATTATGGATAATCTCTTTAACAATTACAAAGCTATCTATAATCTGATGACTCTTGATGAAGGCCATTGCTAATGACCGAATGCATGACCTTCTTAAGATGGGTTGCTAGTACCTTAGCCAGCAATTTATACAAGGATCTCTGTTATGATTTTGAGTCATGTTGGTATTATTCCTGTATTGCCAAAATCCCAGACTTGGGCCTACTTGGACCAACTAGTCCCCGACTAGGACCAAGCGCCTTGACTTTGTTTAAATCGCCCATGTACGTAGAAAGCCGCCTCGACTTTGCTTAAACCACGCCAACTAGTCGGCGATTAGAACTCTAGTCAGTCAACCCGACTTTGACCGTTTTTCTTTATTTTATTTTATTTTTAAATTCAAAACCCTCAAAACGACTTCGTTTGGGGGGTAAAAAAAAACTCACAAACTAAGTCTAAATTAGAGAATCACATATTCACAATTCGCTTGATAAAAAAGAAAAAATCACAACAACCTCAAAGTCTCAAAGTCTTAACTCTCGAATAGTGAAACTCTCTCAATACTCATACAACTCGCCGTTGTTCCCTTCTTTCACCGTCATCGACTTTGTCCGCCAATCCTCATTGTCTACATCTACCAACCGACCATCATAACCTCATCTTCAATTTGTGAGGTGCGATTTTAACTTTTTAGGGTTTGAAATTTGAATGTTATGTCTTCAACCTCATTTAGATGTTATGTCTACATCTGATGTTTCCTTTGTTTGTACTTTTGCTTGTTTTTTTCTCCTTGGCTTGTTGCCCAACTATTGTTCTCTTTCGGTTGTTGCCTCTCAAATTTGGGTTTTGTTCATTTACATTAAAATATTAAATTATTAAAATTCTTTTGATGCATTATGAATTAGTGAATTACTAAACTTGTCATGCCAAATTGAATGCATTAGTAATTTAGTATAAGATAATTATAGTTTAGAATTCTAGTTGTTGATTAGTTTACCATTTGTACCATTCTAAATAACTATTTGGATGCTTGTGATGTGAAAGATAATTAAGAGTAGCTTGTGGTGCTACTTGCTAGTCTACAGCAGTGTTGCAAAATTGAAACCATGATTGCATACTTTCTTTTGTACAAAAATCAACATTTGTAAAATTGAACTGAGCAGCAGTGTTGCAAAATTATTAGTGCTCTGTCAACCACAAGTTTACTTTATTAGATTTTGCAAAAAACAATTGTATTACTAGTTGTATTAGATTTTAGATTTTACTGATAATACAACAGTGTTACAAAATGATAGCATATTCACTTGTTTACTTTACTTTTGTTGAGTGTATTCTAAATTTAAAATTTTTAATTTGTTATTTGAATTGTAGATTATAGATTGTGCCAGGATATGACTTTTTCACATGGCAACACGGCCAACGCCAACCTTGCTTTGAGAGGGGGGGGGGGGGCCTTTAATGAATCAGTTCTGAAGCGAAAATCGATGATGTTAGGTGGTTGTTTGGGTATTTGATTGATCCCTCCAATTTTGATAGAGTCGAGTGCAAATTGTGTGTAAAAAAGTTTGGTGGGAGAGTATATCATCTGAAACAACATATTGCCCACATATCTAGAAATGTGGCTAAGTGTCTGAGGTCAATGAAGGAAAATCAAGATAGATGTAAAAAAGCCATCGAAGATGTAAGTAATAAGAAGAAAACTAAGCATAAGGAAGAACAAGAAATAAGAGCGAAGGTTGATATCATTGGGATTGAGGAAGAAGAAGAAATTAAGGGTTAGGGTCAAGGAAAAGATAAAACTTTCTTGGCCCTATGGATAAGTTTGCATCGAAAATCGACCATGAATCTTCGATGAGTGCTAGTAAGTCTCTTTGCCAACAGAATATTAATGATGCTCTCTTTAAACAGAGAACATATTATGTGCATAGATATGTAGCTAGGTGGGTGTATGAAGCGGGCATTTCTTTCAATTTTATTTAGAACAATAGCTTCAGAGCAATGATGGTGGCAGTTGGTCGATTTGGGCCAGCATATAAAGAGCCAAGTCGATACCAATTGAGTGAACCACTGTTGAAGGAAGAGATTTCTAGTACCAAAGATGCTTTTAAAAAAACAAGAAGAAGAGTGGAAATTGATTGGATGCTCGATTATGACTGATGCTTTTACCAATAGGAAAATGAGAAGCATTATGAACTTATGTGTGAATTGTTGCAAAGGTACCACTTTCCTTTCTTCCAAGGAAAGCTCCGACGAGGCCCATATCGGGGCACTCATTTTTAGTTATATGGACAAGTGCATTGAACAAGTTGGGCCATAAAATGCTGTTCAAGTAGTGACTGAAAATGCCTCCAAAAATATGGATGGGGCAAAGATGTTGAAGGAGAAGAGACCTAACATATTTTGGTCATCATGTGCTACACACACTATCAACCTTATGCTTGAAGGTATTGGCAAATTATCAAGGTTCAAAAAAATCATTGATAGTGACAACTTTCACGATCTTTATTTATGCACATAAGAAAACCTTGTGGATGATAAGGTCCTTTACAAAAAAAAAAAGGATATAGTGAGGTCAGAAGTCACTAGGTTTGTCTTGGCTTTCCTAACATTGCAAAGTTTAGTGGAGAAAAAGGATAACTTAAGGGCAATGTTTGCTAGCACCGAATGGGATCAATGCAAATGATCGAAGACTGCTAAGGGGAAGGCGGCCTACTCTATTGTGTTAAACATCACCTTTTCGAATGGGGGTGACAACTTGCTTGAAAGTATTTGCACATTTGGTGAGGGTGCTTTAACTAGTTGATGGGGATCGAAAGCCATCCATTGGCTTTTTATATGGGGAGCTTAAAAAGGCAAAAGAAGAGATAAGGTTGGCCTTGAAAAGTAATGAGAATTCTTATCGGCCAATCATTGAAATTATTGATAGAAAAACCCAAGATCGGCTTGATACTCTATTACATTTGATGGCCTATCTCTTAAACCCCTTCTATCTGTATGCAGATCTAAACATTGGAATTGAGGGTGATATCATGGATGCGGTATGTAGTTGTTTGAAGTAGTTCTATCCTGATGACATTGAGAAGCAAACAAACATCATGATGACTAACTTGGTGATTTATACCACCAAAGAGGGTGGTTTTGGAAAAGCACAAGCGATGAAAGCATGTGAGGTTAACAATGAGAAATATGATCTAGGTAATAACAAGTATTCACATTAAATTTATATTATTAATTACTATATTAGATTATTGGACTATATTATTCACTTTAAATTTTAAATATTTATCTTTTATTATGTAGTTCAATGGTGGTCTTTGTTTGGACATCAAACATCTGACTTGCAATGGGTGGCAAAAAGAATCCTCGTATTAACCACTAGTTTCTCTGGGTGTGAAAGAAATTGGAGCACTTTTAGGGGGGTAAGTTATTTAGTTATTTACTAAGTAGTCTAAGCTATAAAGTTATTATTTACTAGTCATTATCAAGTTACTTTTAAAATTTGTTTGATTAATTTCACTTTTATGTTTTATGTAGATACATACGAAAAAAATGAATAGACTAGATGTGGCTCGATTGAACAATCTAGTATATGTCCAATTCAATGCCATATTGATCAATAAGCATAAAAGGTTAAAGGATAAGGAGTTGAACATAGATGTACTACTAGCAAGTGATGAAGATGCTAGTAATACACAAGGATTGATAGTTGATGATGGTGATGAAGGAGTTGAGCCCGGTTGGTGCTTAGTTCATAAATGGTTAATGAAGAAACCGGGGAGGATGGAATGACACAACTACAAAGAAGTGCTAGAGTTCAAAAACCCCGAAAGAACTCTTGAAGAAGAATTTGAATCCGAATCCGAAGATGAACTGGTAGAAGATGATTTTGAGTTTGAGTCCGATGAAGAACACGTGTTGGAAACGTATGGAGAAGAACAAGAAGAGCTAGACACTTAGAGCGAGACATTTATTTCCGTATTTGACTCATGACCTTATTTTTGTTTACTACTCTATTTTACTTGTTGTTGTTGTTGACTTGTTGCCTTGTTGCCTTGTTGAAAACTTAGAAAATTTGTTTAGTTGTTCTACTCCACTTTACTTGTTGTTGTTGATTTGTTGGAAACTTGGATAATTTGTTTAGTTGCTTATTTTGGTTGGAACTTGGAATTTGATTTAGTTTATTGGATTATGTTTAGTTATTTACTTTGGTTGGAACTTAGAAATTGATTTACTTTGGTTGAAATTTGATTTAATTTGTTGGATTTTGTTTAGTTGTTTTCAATTTTAGGTTCAATATATGAAAATATTTGAAGATTTGATTTAGTTTCATATTCATTCAATTACAGGAAAAAAAGTATTAAAAAAATTTCCAGTCGACGGCCGACTTTCGGCCATTCACCTAGTCCCCAATTAGTCCGCCTAGACACTAGGCGGTGCGTCGCTGTTCGACTAGCGCCTAGCGACTTTTACAACACCGCATTATTCTATATCAAAACGTTATTTGTTTTATATTGTGTAATTTATCAATCTTCAAGAGAAGATAGACAATGGTTCAAGTAAAGTGATGCCTTTGTGTGAGCAAAGCGTTATCGACTACAAACAGTAATAAGACCTTTTTCCACTTACAAGGATTAGGCACACACACACACACAGAATTCATTCATAAATATCCCTGCATAGTTGTTTCAAATTAGTATAACACATTCACATGTTTTAGTATGCTCATGCATTGAACTTAATATTGACATACATTGTAGAAATGCATGTACTAGGAAATTACATACTTGTGTGGCCATGTGTTTATTTATTTGTGTGTTAGCGATTTAGACTTGAATATGTTCTTAAATGAATCCTTGTTGAGTTTCGGTTACTCACTCATTAGATTTCGAGTTCAAACTAGGAAGATACGAAACTTTACGTTCTTTTACAATGCATTGTCTTCGTCATCATTTATCTAGTCAAGTTCACATCCAATTGTCAAATTTTCGTAGTTGTCCTCGTGTTAGTGAGTTATGGTTCATAATCCAAAAATGGATTTGAATTCTGAGTTCAGAGGCCAAATAAAGGTCGAAGAACTTGAGGGGTGTGCGATGAGAAAATCGGAAGAGAGAAGGCCAACATAAGAGACCTTCCCATGGAGGCGCGTGGCCACCACAGGAAGAAGGCCTCTTTGGCCTCTTCGTGGTGGCCACGCACCTCCACAAGGACATCCAAGGTTAGCTCTCCCATGTGGGTCCCATCTCTCTTTGGTTTCCCTCCCAATCTCTTTTAAATACACACACTCTCTCTCACTTTCACACTTGAACCATTTTCAAGAGAAAAATGTACATAATTTTCTCTTAGATTTTCTCAACTTCTAAACACCATATCTCTCATGTTTCATCTGATTTAAGTGATTCAAGTTGGAAAATCTTCATATTAGAGTCCTCTACAAACCCTAAGTAACCTTGAGGTTATTTGATAAAGCTTTCATTTGGTTCATCTCGATTTATGGACTGCACCTACTTGTTCTAGGTAATTGTTCAAACTCTTGTGTTCTTGAGCTTAATTGATCTTTAATTACCTTAGGCTTTCTTCCTATATAAGTGTATGTTCTTGATCAAGTGTTATTAGGTTTGTGAGCTTCAATTAAAAGTTAATTTGATCTTAATTAGAATCTTGAATGTGAGTTAGGTTTTTCTAAACATATGTTTTCACATACTTGTGAGTTGTATTATGATTAGCTTTGAATCTAAGATTATTTATGCATTAATTGTGAATATTCTAATGATTAATAATTCCTAGTTGTACTATGTTTCCTTGATTGATCATATTTGAAAATAGCACAAGTTTGTGTATGTTTAGAGCATTGATTAGATTCACTTGATTGATTTGTGAATATATGCTCTAATTGATTCTAGAGAAGTTTGTAGATCTAATCTTATTTCTCTAGCATTTTAGTTTTTGTACTAAATGCTTGTATATGTGCTTCATGAACATATCTAATATCAAGCTTTAGTTGCATAAATAAAATATAAGATTAAAGTGTGTTTGGTGATTTGACACACTTTAAATTTCGGTTTTCATGTATTAATGACCTAGACTATTATTGTTGTGAGCTTCGTTGACTAAGTATAGTTCTGCATGATTTGTACTTAATCCATACATTTCATATGTTCATGTATCATCTTGTGTGATTGCATCATCTTGTGTGATTGCATCATTTGGATTGCAAACTAGAATACCATACATTGTGTGTTCATTGTCTAATTCTAGTTTCCATAGTTCATATTGATCTTATGTCCTATGTTGATTGTGTTTGCATCATTTACATCACATAGATCACTTGCCTTATAAAAGGTGGAAGTCTTGGTAAGGAGTGTGAGGCTCTAGGTAAATCCAAGTAGTGGAAGTCTTGGCTAAGAGTGTAAAGCTCTTTGTAAGTTCGAGCAAGGGGTGTGAGGCTTCAATAAGTCCGAGTAAGTAAAGTCTATTGTTGTTAAGTGATTCTTCAACATAGAGCAAGGGAAGTCTTGGCAAGAGGTGTGAAATCTCTAGTAAATCCGAGCAAGGATACTCTCTAGACGTATACGATGTGTCTCGGTTAGAGAGTAGGCAAGTGTCTCTCTAGTGGGAATAGATCGGAGGGATATCCAATAGATAGTGATATATGAGAGTTAGTCACTTTTGAGGGTGTACTCTTATTTAACTAGTGAAAAAGATTTTACCGGTGGTTATGTATTCAACCCGTGGATGTTTCCTCTTCAGAGGTTTACCATGTAAAAAATATCAGGTGTCAAGTTTCTCTTTATTTATCTCTTTGATATTTGTTTAATTGTATTATATGGATTTTGCATGAATTGTCAATGATTACATTCTTGTAAGACAATATCTTTGATTGACTTTGTACTTACAATATGTACTTGAATAGTTGAGACATTTATAATGAATACAAGCATTTGTTGATTTATGTATTTTTGGTATAACCTCCTTATGCAAATCATAGGCTATGTTTGATCTATCAATTGAATATGCTTATCAATAGTCTATGCATGCTTATTTGTGTTTATTGAGGTGTGATATAAGCAATTTAGAGGGATAAACTTTTGTTTGTTTCAAAGGATTGAAAAAGGCTTTAAAACCTATTCACCCCCACTCTAGGTTAGCTTAAAGCAATTTAACCGTGATTGTATTTACAATCTCACTAAACTAATAGGTCTAAAGTCTTTAAGAGAGATCGGTTTGCTTATCTTTAGAATGAAGGCCACCAACGTAGAATTCAAATCCCTGATGATATTACTGTCTTTGTGAAATTCTGAGATGAACTGTATGAAGCCTAGTTTTATAGTCTCCCAGTTCGTCTTTAAAAAATTCATATTCAATTTGTCCGGTTCCGGAGCTCTGTTGCCATCACAATTGGACAAGGCAACCCAAACTTCCTTTTTACTAAACTTCATCTCTAAGCTCTCTTTTTCCAACACCGATAACTACTTCAAATTAAGACTAGATATCTTCACATTAGTCACATATGACTTCTTAAATTGATCCCGAAAATACTTAGCCACACCAGCTTTTATCTGAAAAGGATCATTGCAAACTAAACCATCCAACACCAACTCACCAATATAATCAGATCTTCTCATAGAATTAGAGACATTATGAAAAAACCTTGTGTTCTTATCACCCTCCAACAACCACTTAACACTAGATTTCTCTCTCCAAATCTGTTCCTCATGTCTTAAGGACCTCCATAGATCTAAAATCAGATTAGCACGGTCGATTCTTAAAGATTGAGACCAACCCTCCCTACTAGTCTTAACTTTTATCGTTGCTAACTTAGATTCCAACATTTTGGACAATCTAACTTTCTTTTTTCCTGCTGCAATCCATTTTTTCATACTAACTTTGGCTGCCTTTGCTTTTAAATGCAACTGTGAACCTTTGGAGTCATCCACCTTCCTATCCTTCCACCCTTTCATGGTATCTTTTATCATTTCTTATCTTTCAACCAGTTATTGTAAATCTGAAAAGGGTTTGATGGCGTCACATATTTGATCATTATCTCATCTCAGTGCTCAATGTAAGCACGTTTTCGGTGGACAACTGTGGTCAGAAAGCCTATGAAAGAGAGAGAGAGAGAGAGAGAGAGAGAGAGAGAGAGAACTAGAACAAAAATATTGTTTTGTTAATTGTGGTTTTTTTTTTATCAAACTCAAAAAAAAAAAAAAAAATGTGCCAATGATAGTTTCATATTAAGTTAGAATTTTGAAACTAGTGGTATGTTTCTGTTGTTGTCAAGCTAAAATTTATTATGGGTGCGAAAAACCGTCTGAGAATAAGTTTTGTTATCCATGTAATACATATATTGATATATTTGACCTTTTTTTTTCTTTTGTATTTCGATAATAATGAATCTCAAAAATATCTCAATTTTTTTTACCTTTTATTAAGGAAAAAAAATTGGATGCATCTGATGCACCTCACTGGAATTTAATGGTGGTACATCAAATGCACTCATTAAGTAACATGTATCACTAAAAACAAATTTTCTACCTCCACTTCAATTTCTATCTTCATCTTCCTTACCTATCAGACCCTGCTTTCTCTCGTTTTCAGACCCACCATTACACGCCACCAACTGCCGACCACCTGATCGGACGATTTATATACCTATTTGAGGTCCTCATTTCATAGCTTTTGTACTCGTTTTCAAGCATGTTGTTGTTTATAATGTGTTTTGTGAGCCTTGTGTAGATTATATGTCTTAAAATAAGGTGTTAAAGCTTAATTGAAGAGTTTTGGAGGTTAAAAGGCTGAAATTGTAATAGCTCTTACAGAAAACCCAACTTTCGAGGGTCATACCTCCCTCCTCAAATCGAATTGGATTTTGTACTACATAGTTTTGGAAAGCCTCAGATGTCTAGTTTCCAGTGGTTTTTACGAATTGCAATTCCAGGTTTTCTAGAAAAAATTATGTCCGTTTTCATAACGGTGCACGATAATAAAAATCTTCACCATAAAGAAAAGTGACATGGAAGCAACTTGAGCACCAAGTCATTTCCTAGTCGCATTTTGACCTGCAAATGACAGATATTTCCCTAAAATCATCTCATCTATAAATACCTTCCATTGTTTTGACCCAAAAGGAGGAGGCTTCATCCAAATACATTAAAATCACATCACCCACACCCAAAACACCTCACACCCTATACAACTCACCCTTCTTCATCTTTCCCATCTTCTTCCCTCAATAAAAGAGAGATTCAAGCTCCCATGGAGGTTTTTCCTCCATGGGAGCTCACCATACACCACCACCACCACCTTCTACACTTCTTCCACCCATCTTACAGTAGATTACAAGAAAAAATGAGTGGTCTTTGAACCAATTTCGAGCCAAGGAACAACAATGGAAATAGAGAGGCTTTAGAGGGGATTTCTTCAAGGGTTTTCTTTACTACTCATTTCTTTTTGTATTTCTTGTTTTCTTTGATGTGTATCACCAATTTGAAAATATTGTAAACCTACACTTGTGTTACATATGTATGTTTGTTCTTAAATTCTTTGGGTTTTGTTCTATTGTTTGCTACATCCATGATTTAACCTCTTATTTTGATATTCATGTGCGTGGAGATTCAAAATTGATATGTATGTATAAATGAGATTAGGAGTAGATTAATTTAATTTAGGAGTAGTGTAATTTAGAATCCCATGATTGTTTGTATCTTGGTGAATGATCCAAAATGCTATGTTTAGAATAATTTGAGTGTTAGAGAATTAGCTCCAAAAAATGGGAAAAGTAAGCTTTGGTTCCATATTCTTGTGCTTAATGAGTTTTTGTTTTAAGACATAATTGCTCATCTCATGGCTTGGGTTTGGGTGATGAATTGATTTTGGTGAATTCCTTAATCAAGAGAATGAACCATTAACTTGAATTGAATATTATTAATGATAAACGATCAACTTGATGCATATAGTTGTTTAGTGAACTTGTCTCCTCTTTTAGCTATCCATCTTAGAGAGATTAGAGAGATAAGAAGAGAGCTTTCTCTTCTATAAGAGAGTTAAGCACTCAAGAAAATCAGAGACCCGCCGTGATCGTCTAGTGAGAAAGATATCTCGATTGTCAACTAAGAAAACTTGGCATTTGATTCCCGAAAGTGGATGGGTTCTCCTTTCTATCTCTTTTGTATTTCCTATCTCATCTTTGATGAATACTTTCATTCATTAAGGATTTGACGTAAACCTAGCATTGTTGCCTATTTTGTTGACTATGCTTATTGATGATTGAGTGGTTATTAAAGTTCTTAATGTTTTTAAGTGATTAGCCACTGTTTGAATGAGCTTTGGTTGTGTGTAATGAACCAAGGGGCGAAGCACGCAACGTGCTCGACTAAATCTCCACTGCATGTATAAGTAAGGTAGAGATACACGAGGCTTTGCATGTAAAGTCGCTAAATGTGTCTCATAGTTTTTAATGAGCTCGTGTGTAATTTCAGGTAGCCATCGAGAGATAGGTCTGCTAGTGAATGTGGGTATAGCCTTTGTTGCTCGAGGGAGAATATTGGTGAGGATTATATGAGCACGACTTTCAACATTTATAGGCATGTTTGTATGAAATTGTGTGATTGTTTTGGTGGATTTATCTTCTTAGTGTAACCATATATATCCTGCATCTCTCCAATCCATTATATCTTTGTAAATACTATTGTATACAATTTATATTTTCATAGCATTATTTACGTTTAATGCACACACAACACACACCTCTTTTCGTGTTGACCAATAAAGCTAAGCTAGGAATAGTTAACGGATTACACCTCCTTGTGGGAACAAACTTAACTTATCATTGTACTACTCCAATGACCTCGTACTATTGTGAGCTCTCATTCTGGAGTGGTCACCATTGGAGCAAGTGAGTTGACACCACTCAAACCAGAAAGTGCGGGAAAAGTCGACCGTCCGATCTCTCAAAAAGGCCGTTGCCAAACCAAGTCATCTTAATGGTCAAACTGTCGTTTGAAGTTTGACAAATTTGTCACTGCCAAAAGCATCACCGATAAGTTGTTTGACAAAACCATCGAAAAAACAATTGTCGAGTGCCGACCGTTGTAACCTAAAAGTCTGTTTTCATATTTGAGCTCTATGGAGAGAGAAACGAATCCAAACCCAAACCGTCATAGAACCTTCGTCGTCAGATCTGTGTCTATCCGTCATGAAACTGACCAAATCGATAGAGCTAGAGAACTCAGCGCTGTCCAATTTTCCATATCCGACCATCGTCTGAGTCAACAAGCATCGTTGAGAGAGCGCCAATGACAGATCATAACCAAGATGTGAGTAGATGAGAGAGAGAGAGAGAGAGAGAGAGAGAGAGAGAGAGAGAGAGAGAGAGAGAGAGTCTGATAGATGGAGAAGATGAACAGAGAAAAATGATGTGGATGAAGAAAAAAATTGGAATGACACGTGTCACTCAGTAAGTGCATCCGATGCACTCAAGTTTTTCTCCCTGTTGAGAATAATTTGTCTCACCAATCCTTAACATTTTCCCACACTAGAAATCTCTGAAAATATCTTTTCATTATTTTTATGATTTAGATCTCCATAGTTGGAGTTTTGAGAACAAACTTCATGATGGAGGTCTATGCAAACAGACCTCTATTAATGGATTGAGGTATGAAAAAAAAAAAAAAAAAGATAATTTTTTTTTGTTCTAGTAACTTTACATGATGAAACATTCCGGTGTGTAAAGTTTTTATTATTGTTATTTAAAATAAATAAATAAATAAATTAGAATGAAAAGATTCAATTCAGCATGTAATCATATTTAAATTTCATCATATAAATATGTTGAAATTTCATCGTGTAATTATGTTGATATCTTAGGGCATGTGTACATATGTCAAACTGAAACCAAATATTTTCAAAGAACTTTTGAGGGGACAAATGATATCAGATTTTTGTCTATAATATACCCTTGGATTCGTTTCGGCAAAGAGAACGATATTCTAAAAAGAAAAGAGTGAAAGAGAAAGTCTTAGAGAGATAAAATTGTAGAGAGAGAAATACACATGAATGAGAAAGACAAGAAAATATTTTTTAAAAATGCGAAGAGAGAGATCAATGGAGATTCAAGCTATTAAATTGATGAGAGAGAAAACTTAAAGAGAAAAATAAAGTAATTAAAGATGATGGATATAAAAGGCAATGATAAAAATTTTATTTCTATGAACTTACGAAAAAATTGGAACAATTTAGTTAACTTATTTCTTTTTCATGTGAAACAACGTCATAATTTTAAGGCTAAACTCGGGAATTAATCCTATATCTTAGCGGTAGTTATTAAAAAGTTTAAACTTGTAAGAAGAAACCGAAGGTTATTAAACTTTCTAACAAGAGTGAGATGGAATTTGTAGGTATATGAAGTGTCCGGTAGAACATTGTGCCTTACAAATCATACAAGTTGTGCTTATATTAGAGCTAGGAATGGCTATTTTGGAGTCCTGTCTGCAAGTCTGCAACTAGTCAAGCTGGAAAGACCAATTGGCCTGGCTATTTATAGATATGTTATATATATTTCTTCAAATTACCACATGAAACAGAAGATTAATTTTTTTTCTCTCTTAATTTGAAGAATATGCCATTTTTAAGCTAGTAATCAACCCACAAATATAGGAAACCAAAATCACATTGGTCTTTTTTTTGTTCGACTCACAACAAACAAACAATCATCTCCTCGTAATGTAATTAATATCTCGCCGTCTCTTTGCCACCTCATTTTACATTCTCTTAATTCTCTCCTTAGATATTTTTGTTAATTACTTTCGCCAAAAAACTCTCTCCCTTCTATCTCTCCCCCGGAGAGATTTTTGAGAGAGAGACAAATTAAACCATGGACGAATCCAGAAGAACAACACCACCCACAGGGGCCGAGTCCTCGAGCACAAATAATCAACAACCACCACCACCAGAACCCAGCAGTGATCACCACCCAGAAACAGGTGGTGATCATCCACAGCAAGCGGCAATAGGTTACCCGGCAACCGCAATGGGATACCCAGCTCCAAATCAAAGAGGAATCCCACCTTCATATCCTCCTCCCCACTCCCTTGAATCCAATTACAACCACCAAACGCCACCTTATATGCAACCGCTGCCGCAACCACAACAACCGGAAAATTATTATACGTACCAAACTTACGCATCAAGAAACAACAACATGCGTGTTGTACGTGCACTTCTTATGTGCATGATCTTGTTAGTTATATTTTCATGCATAGGTAGCATCGTCATGTACTTCGTTGCACGTAACCAAATTCCTGTCTTCAATATCTCTTCCTTCTCCGTCTCCAATTTCAACGTCTCGGCTGATAGTTTCTCGTCAGTTTGGGAAGCGAATGTGACGATGGAGAATCGATTTCACAACGCTGATTTTCATTTTGAACATGTCCAGAGCAATGTGTACTTGGACAATAATCTACTGGCGTCATCTTCTGTGGAGAAATATGTAAACTCTATATCTGTACCCAAGAATGAAAAAAGGACGATACCGGCGAAGGTGGTTGTGAATAATTCAAAACTTAACTCGCCGGAGCTGGGGAAGAGTGTGATTGAGGAGCTGAGGAACAACTGGAAAGATGGAACCATGGAATTCAGTTTGAAAATGTCTTTGTGGACAAGTGTTAAAGAAAGTTTTTGGCGGACAAGACACTGGAAGATTGGGATTTTATGTAGGGATGTCAAAATTGAGTTTGACAAAAGCGAATCACCTAACGGGAAATTCAAAGGAAGTTCTAAGAACTGCAATTCTTTATTTTAACTGTTTTATTTTTCTATTCATCTTCACTGGAAATCAGGATTCAATGTGTAATTAATTGTATAGGACATTTTCTTTTTCTTTTTTCCTCTTTGGAACCTTATTTTCATTTTTTTTGAATGAGTTGTTTTAATTAAATTGTGGAAAGATCAATGGAAAACATGTGATAATTAATAGGATTGTGACTCCTAGAGATTTTCAAAATGCTATATACACCATTTCCATGTTTATGATCCGGTTTCTACTAATATCATGTATGATCAATTGTATATAATACAGGACATAATGTGAGTAGAAGGAATATCCAACGAAAAAAAAAAAGCATTTTTAATTCCAAAATGAAATGAGGATGTTGTTTGCCTTCATGATGAACCCAGCCAGGCTATAAATGAGATTATTGATGGTCTGTTATAATTCATTCAATAGTTTTTAATTTCAAAATGTACTTGTAGTCAAAAGTAAAATTCTAAATAACAATCACTTTAATTAGATAATTATTTGTTCTTTATTAACCCATTGTATTAACTAGTTTAATTTAGAACAGAATTTAATCCTGAAAAGACCAAATAACCAAAAACAGATTTGTCAGCATCTTCAATTTCTTACCTAGGCCTGAAACGGTTCCGAAGGATGAACTGGATATGGAAAGTTCCAATAAGATTTCATTCTTAAACAAAAATCATTTATTTCATCTATTCCATGACCGGAACAGGGGGGAATACACGTTACACCACGATTTTGAATCAGAAGAGAGATTTCAAGAAATGGCAGATCTATTCACTCTATCAATAACCGAGCCGGATCTGGTGTATCATAAGGGATTTTCCTTTTCTATTGATTCCTACGGATTGGATCAAAAACTATTCTTGAATGAGGTATTCAACTCCAGGGATGAATCGAAAAAGAAATCTTTATTGGTTCTACCTCCTATTTTTTATGAAGAGAATGAATCTTTTTATCGAAGGATCAGAAAAAAATGGGTCCGGATCTCCTGCGGGAATGATTTGGAAGATCCAAAACCAATAGTCATTTTGTTGCATCTTCTCTCTCACTCATGAGTTATCCATACAAGGTTCTTGTAATTTGAAAATATATTGAAGATCAAAAAGATATTATATATATTGAAGCTTAAAGTAAACTAGATAGGCTATAGTTCTACGATTATTATTATTTACATGTGATTGGAATGACTTGCCTTAAATTACCTTACTTTGGACCTTATGATCTATTAATCATGTTTTAACATACTATCCTAAATGATCTTGGACCCCATTTAAATTGTTGATTCAGAATTAAATTTGTCATTTTTTTTTTATTTTTTTTTTGAACTGCAAAGAACATATATTAAAAACCTGAGAACATTCACCAAACAATGTACAAGACGGAAGGCCAAGGTATAGCACTATAGCCACAAAGACGGCCACCCATCAGGAAACAAACCAACATAAAAGTAACAAACCACGAAGACTGGGACAGCAGTCGTAACACTAGACTGAAAACAAAGTTACCAACCCAGAGAAAACAGAGGACCTGAACAGGGAGGGCATCAACACCAAACTAAGACATAGCAATCCCCCCAAACAAAAAACTCCCCACCCATATTCGAACCATTCTTGGCAAGCATATTTGTAAATGAATTCGAAGCTCTAGAATTATAAATGACCACTGCATAACAATGCCTGTCCAAATTGCATCGGATGCCATAGTATATCAAGGTTGACATGTTTGATGTATAATAAAATTAAATTATAAAATAATTAACTACCTAATTAAATATACATTAAATTAAAAGGAAGCATAATAACATGTATTACTTACAAGAGTATTTTTAAAATCCAAAGTCTTCTAGAAAATCTTCAATACTATCTCCTGCAATAATATGTGCCTGCAATAATAGGTTTAATTATATAGAATTTAGCTATATATAGGATGAAATTCTGGCTAATGATACACTGATTTTGTAATTGGTTCATTAGTTTTCTAGGACTACCGTTGTATACTTGGTTGAACCATAAATTACTCTCAAATTAGTAATTACATGTGCAGCGATGTCGTTTTGTGATAAAGCTTATCACACTAGAGACAACCTAGAGCAAGTGGAAGGAATTGGACAAAATTAATTGGCCTTTTTTTTCTTAACCTTTTGTTGTAGAACTACTCTAGGCCATGAAATAGCCATATATATATATATATATTGTAAATAAATGAAATAAATAATAAATAAGGAGGAAGAGATCAAAGGGATATAAACATATAAAGAAAAAAGGGATGAGAGAGTTGGACGAGAGAAAATATCTGTGTATTGATTTTTGAGAGCTCTAATGCTCATTAAGTTTACAAATGAATTCAAACATATATATAGGAAAGATGGGGGTTACTTATTGTAATTTCCCTTGTTGAATAATGAATGCTTATCTTTGCCGCCTCACACCAAAGACTTGGGCATTAAGTTAGAAAAGAATGATCGCTTATTCTCCACGTGTGTGATGACACGTACACATTCAAGTAGTGAATGATTTACGCGGTGGAAATTGGAAATCCACGCGGACCACACATTATTCATAACAGTATATAGATAGTTGTCGAGCTGTGACAGTAGAGAGTAGAGAGTTATCTAGTCGGATCCGACAGCTATTGTAAAAATTAAAAAATATATAAATATATAGATAGATAGTTGTCTTATCCATTATTATTATTTTGTTATAAGATTCGCATTCAATTAAGACTGACCACATTATATATGAAAAACGATAAGTCATAAGTGGATGTTGAGACTTGAGAAAGACTGAAAATGATAAATTTATGGCTTTGTTTATAGCAACTTTAATTACTAGGAAACCCCAACTAATTCATACATATGCAATTATGTATGGTAAAGTAATAACGTTATTTTAAATTGTAAAGATAATATGATGTTGGTCCAGTTTTTTTTATTTTTTTTGAATAGACTCGAACTCATAACCTTGTGGTGTAGGTATGAGGAACATATCACCGGATCAATCTCATCTTGTCTATATGATGTTGGTCCAGTGGTTTATCCCTCCACATTATGGATTCAAGTTTATTACCCTCCCCGGATACCAAATTAATGTAATATTTCAAAAAAGTTATTTTAAATTTCAAAAAAATAAAATTAACGTTATTTCGAAATAAATACAAACTTGACCCTGATGCATTAGCAACTTTTTTTTTTTAAGGTAAAAAAAATTGGCGACGAGAGGAGGTTGTTATATTGATCAAGTTTCTCACCGCTGCATGATGACTGCATCGTTAAGATTTAAATTATATTATTTGTCTTTATTCCCAAAATTTAATAGTTATATAAATAAAAAATTAAAAAGGTCAAAAAGAAAAAGAAAAAGTAAAATGGGTCATCCTAAAACAAAATGGGAAGCTTCATGTAACTGATGTCCTGTGAAACCGACACTATGAATAAATATGAAGAGACTTTTAGGGATTTCTTCCCATAATGTTTACTGAAACGAAATAAATTAGATTTAAAGATACTGTTGCCCCCTGAATTATACGGGTGTTGCCGAAGTCTCCCCTGCATTCTTAAAATTGTTACTAAACCATCTAAATTATATAAAATTGGCAACAAGTGACAACACCAAACACATTTCAATAATAAATTTAGTCCAATAATATCTCATCCAATCCAATCCCATAAAAATAATCCTATCATATCCCGCACACTAAATGAGCTTGAAAAGTTAATGGAAACAACTCACAAAGACTTGTTTGATACAAGTTGAAATATTAGGGACTTTTTTGATGCTCAATGAAATATTAAGGAATAAAAGACCTAATATTTAATTTTTTTTTTTTTTTTTTTACTAAATTGATATTTTATCAAACAACAGGAATGAGTTTGATATTTCCCTTTAAAATAAATTGATATATATTGCTTCGTATCCATTCAAATCTTTTTTGATTTTTTTGGTTCCTTTCCATCATTTTCTCCCACTACATTTTTGCTCTTTTTCAACTATGTTGATGCTAACATCCGATTTCCAAATGGTTCTAAATCCCTAAATACCACTTTAATTTTAGAGCCAACAAGCTATGAAAGTTGAAAACCAAGAAAAAGTACTGTTTAATCATCTCAATTTGGACTTTAAAATAATAAATAAAAAAAAACCATCGGCAATTGATTAGATTCTGAAATATCCTTTTCTTTTTTTCTGAAAATTCAATCTTTTACAACTTTTTTTAATTTGGTGTTTTCTGCGTAGGAGAATTCCCTTCTAATCAAGAGTTCTTTATTCTCCACCTACCTTTTAGTTTTGTCTCTTTCACTGGCCATTAATTTCAAGGCCACACCATCTCTGTCCTCTTATGAACATCGCAGCCAAAGCACGTGTATGTTACGCTCTAATTGTTGGTTCTTTTATTTATTTATTTTAATACGAAGCCCAAACCACTTAATTGTTAACTATTGAATTAGGAGGCAAGATGGACTAGAAGTTTACATTTGGGAGGTTATGTTGCAATAAATAAAAGCTCAGAGAGGCCAAAATATGAAGAAATTTTTTTGAAGTATTATATAAAATCGATATTTTTAGAGAAGTGGAGGATTGAATCCGTACCTTCATAATACTTATGTGAGGTGTATGCCATTAAAATAAAAATTTCATATCGTAGGGGAAAGAGTACTTAAAAGAGCTAGAGATGTCAAGTTTTATGGGGCTAGCTATGTCCCTAGCCCTACCCCAACGTAACTCAGTTTTTTCTTTCTTGAATTATAATTTTGAGAAACAGAAAACTTATTATCGAGTCACCTCAACTCTTTTCCATTGTAGGTTTTTTATTTCTAAATTAATAAAGTTAAATTAATGTTTGTATAATTTACATTATTAGATTATTAATTCAAAATTAAAATTCTATCCTACATATTTTGATGTATTGTTCTAACTCTTGATTAAAAGTAGGTTAATGGTTAAATGTGGAATACTAAATGTAAATCACAATTTTAAGTTAAATAATGTCCCACATATAATTTTACATATATTAAGTATAATCTTTATTAATTAAACGTATAGAGATATTAATTTAAGTCCAAAATTTGAAAGAGATTATTTTAAAAAGGAAGGACAAGTATTTGAACTTCATTTTTTTTTTCTTCTTCCTCATTGCGTATATCTGAAGCATTTTCTAAAACATGAAAATACAAATACCAAACACAGTCATTCAACTATTCAAGTAAGCAATTGCACCACTCCACTCTCCAATATTATGTTAATGACACATGTCCAAAATGTTGAATATATTTACAAAATAATCATCGATTAAGGATATTAATTCTCTACTATTAATAATTTTGGAATATGAGGTGTAAAGCACGCGCTGAATTGGGAAAAGGAAAACAAAGTGACCAGAGAAAAGAAGGTTCTAACTTCTAAGGTAGGTTAAAGTGAAAATTGGGGGGTTCATCGGACCTGAGACTTTAGAGGTTCGAAGAAGATACGTTTGTGGGGACTTGGGGATAAGAATCAACTTGAATGTCAGTGAAAAAAGCTGACCTTTTCCCAAGGGATCTCTATTATCTTATATCTATACAGTAGGCTTGTAGCCCACCCACATGCATATATCAATTGCCTTCAACAAATATATGCTTCATAGTTCATGCCTTATTCTTTCCTTTCAAAGCATGAGAGCAAGGGTTCTTTCCAATTCCCTGGAATCAATTTATATTTTTGGGGGAATCACTGTATAAAAAATTATGTATTTGAACCGTTGAAGTGCAAAAGTTACAAAATTCAAAGATAAATTTATAGTTTTCTTTCTTTTTTTTTAAGGGAAAGCGACCCATGGCTCCCACCATCCCCTCTCTTCCTCGAGTCTCAACCACTAATTTTTTTTGCATCTTTTAGGATCATATTTTACCGATACTTGTAATTTGAGGACTTTCAATTTCAGTCTTTGTTTTCAAAATCTTTTATTATTATTATTATTATTATTTGACACATATTAATGCTATATATATATATATATATATATATATAAAGGGAGCTAATTTCGGAATTACTCAGGATTTTCAATTATTGATTCTTGGTCCAATCCAATGGTGCCAGTGCCATATATTTAGTCACATGTATTAAGCATCTTCTGTGACCTTCTTAAATTATAAAACTGAGGACACAGTTGTATTTCTGGTAAAGATGAATATATAAAAAATTCTTCAATCAATGAAGCATAAATTATTGGACGACTAGTCCTGAATTGAACCAACTAGAAAATATAGTTTAAGATATTAGTAATACTTCAATTAATGAACTCAATAAATTAATTAAACTATGATTTCAGTAGAAGAACCCAAGTAGATAGCCAAAAATAATATATTTTAGATATAATTAATGTCTCCGACACTTGGCTCTTATCGTTTTATTTGTGTTGATCACTTGATTTCCTGATCTTTCATTTGCTAATTATTATATCTGGTTTTTTTTTTTTTTTTTTTAATTTTTAAAAGAAGCATCGTTTACTAACTATTCCAAATTTCCAACTACTCATTTGTAGTCCAAATATTTTAGCAAATCAACTTTATTTTATTTTTAAAAAATTATATATATTTTTAACAATTTAACATTGATAAAACTATGTATATATAGAGGACCCACGTACGTAAGGTGCTGTTTCTTAGCTTTGAATGTCATCAATTTTGGTCGGATGGAAAAAAAAAAAACTACTAGGAAGATAATCAATTAATTGTGTCTTAAAATTATGTTCTGGGCCAGATATCATGACCAAGATGATTGCGACAAAATGATTTTATCCTTTGGCAATATTCAAGTTCATTGCATTCATCTTGTAGTTCATGTTGATCATCAAAATATGATTAAAATAAAAAGACTGCAAAAAAGCTTGACAAAATTAAAATTAAATAAATAAAAGGAAGAAAGCAAATTAAACCAAACCAAACCATACCAATTACCAAACCATTAATTAATTAATTAATGTTTATAATTAACTTTCTGGTTTATCTACCAAAAAATTGGTTTACTTTTTAGGCCATAGACATGAACACCAGCCATACATATGCCTACCCAAGTTAATTTCCTGTCCTGTGAAAAGTCTTGAGACTGATATATATATATATACATTTTTTCCAACCATGCATATATGAAACGACAAGAACATTCATTATAGGAAGTGAACAAATAAGGTTGCGTGACATTTGGGCATTTTTTAATTTTCAGCAAACAATTGTTGACTTGTTTGGATGAGCTGACCTGGACTACATTGGACGGTGATGATTTTGGTAATTCCATGTTGATAATCAAAGAAAAATAAGTATGAAAACAAAAGGGAGAAGTTGCATAGCATGTAAATGTTAACCCTAAAAGGTAGGTGGAACGTCAACAAATCGAATTAATTAATTATTTAAATGAGAAAGAGAAAGAGATAGAGAAAACCCTTTCTTCTTATTCATCATTAAAGAGCTTTTTCTTTCTTTTTTTTCTTTTCTATGATTTGATTTTGTTGCATCTACTATCACTAACTGCAACTTTGTAACCCATAATTAGCTACTTGTGCATGGCAACTACTAATGGAAACTGTTGCCCATATATAATGTAAGTTCAGTGACTAATTATTTAATTATCAGTGATGTACGTTTAATTACTGAACGTTACCATGGAATTTTATTGTTAATTAAGTATGGTAATTTTCAATTTTGCATGTATCTTTCACAAATGAAGATTGTCAATGATTGGATATTTTTCTTCATAAAGATAATTTGGTCACTCGATTTCCTGATCATTCATTTGCTAATTATAAAAAATAAATAAAAAAGACTTAAGATTTATAGACTTATAGTCAACAAAAAAAAATTATTATAAAAAAAAAAAATACATGACACAAGGCCTCTTGCCTTGGTGGTTGGAATCTCCCTGTGAATTTCCACCATCAAGGTTTAACATCTTAGTGTGTATGTACATATATTCATTTATTCAACCTTAGTGTTTGCAAAGTATAATATTGTTGGTCCGTTAAAAAGAAAAAAGAAAAAAAAAAAACATGTGATACACACATTTATATGACATATTTATAATAATGATTATATACCGGCAGCTGTCACAACAATCTCTGGAACTTACTTTGACTCTATGAATTCATATTGATTGAGACGACTTGGGACATGATCACAAGAAATCTAAAAATTTAAGTCATCCATGGTTATATACCAGAGTAATACTAATTTGTCTAAATTTAGTATCTAAATGTATGACAATATTTTAATCGATTCATTTAAATGAATAAATTAGAGTGGATTTAGACACTAAATTTAAACAAAGTAATATTATTGGTTAAAGAATGGGAAGTTGGCTTTCAATATCATTCCCTTGTTTCACAAATATATTATTATTTATTTATATTTATTTTTTTTATAGTTACAACCAGAATCGGCGATATTTGGACTCTACAAGCACAGTCCGGACCACAACTTCCATTTACGGGAAGAGAGACCACACATAGGTGGTACAACACCCACACAATTGGACATCGGTGGGACTTGGAAAATTTGCACAAGACCATACATGCCCTAGGGATTGAACCTTGGTGGTAGGAGCTCTAAGTGGAGAGGTCTACCACATTGACAAGAGACCATTAGCGTTTCACAAATATATTATTATTATTATTATTATTATTATTATAAATCATTAAAAAAATTATTAAAATTGACCGTCAAAGTTTCATAGAAATTAATTAATATAGAAAAATCCCTTAAAAAAAAAAATGTTGCATACACAATTATACATATATAAAAAGGAGCAGCTAGGAAGATTGAAAGAAAATAATTAGGTAAAATACCCTTCTTTATACAAAAGGAAATGAGCTTTTTAAGTGTTAATAGAAAAAATATAGAAATGAAAAGATAAAGTGGGTCTGATGGTAAACCCCTCACATCAGCACCATCGGGGTTACGGGTTTGAGTCTTTTCCCTTTTTAATAAATTCCAAATTTATGTAATAGTATAATATTTAAAAATAAAAATAAAAACTTTAAAAAAAAATTAATTTATAAAAAAAAAAGAGAGAGAGAGAGACAGGAACGAACTTTCCTGACCAACTGCCCAGAGACAAACTTTCCAATGCATAATTTTCTTGGGTTTTCATTTGTAGTGTTGATTAAAATAAAAAAATCTTGAATTAATTGATTCATGGTTTCTTCTATTTCGGCATCACGTTAACGACGTTAGGCTTTGGATGTCATAATAGTATATTCTGGAAAACCCCTTCAAAAACTAAAGTCGGTTGAAGGTGAGTTGGAGTCTTCTTTAGTCATGATAAGTGGGCCCTAGCTAGCAAAGGCATCAATCAAAACGTGTCGTTTCGACTTCCCACTTCCAATCAACATCCATGATCCAACGGCCTTTAACGCACTAAAACCTTTTTAAAATTACAAGCCAGCCAAAGATAATGTCATAATGATAAAAAAAAAATATGTATAAAAGCAATTAATCTTTTTTGGTCTTTTGTTAATTTACTTTTATACCTTTTTTTTCAAAGCTTGATTAACAAAAAGGCAAGCTTCCCTTTAAAAAGACCAAAGCAAACACAGGCAAGGGGTAATAAGGTCTTTGTGTACTGATAATCAATACATTGATTAGCCACTTAACTTTAGCAACAATTTATTTTTGATTGTTGTGAGGAAAATGAGCACTACTGGCGTATTAGTTGGATCTGGATTCTAGTGGAATCAAGGATTTATTAATTGAAATTAATATACCACTTGTGCAGTCAATAATTAATATAATAAACATGTTAGTATGTAATATACAACTTTTTATTTTTTTTATAAAATAATATAACTTTTAGTTCTTTTTTTTTTTTTTTTTAATTCATGTGCCCTAAAAGTTTGTATTAACATTTTCTTTATTAACTCATAGTTTATTTAGTTTTGCCGTTTTTATTTTCACATGAATTTGAATCTCATTTGATTTTGTTGCTTTAAAATTAGAGTGTATTTGTGGAGCTTGAAATCAAAACATTCTTAATTTTGTGCTACTTTTCAACCTAATAATACTATCTTTTTCCAAAAAAAAGAATTGAAAGTGATATATTGAAATATCAACTAAGAATAATATTATGTTTTTTTAACCATCGGTAATAATAAATATGTATTCAAGTGTCAGTTAAATTAAAATTTCAATTGCTTATCATTGATCATCAATTAATAACTATCATATTATAATTGTGTGGGTTAATTAGTTGAAGTAATAGAATTAACGGCGTGAGTTTACAGTGACTCTAATAGCACTTGAATCTGTTAATTAACTTAAAAAAAAAAAAAAAAAAAAGAGTTAGTAATTAAGCATTAGTTTTATTCGATGTTTTCCCTCCACCAAACACAAAACATTATCCTTCCTTTCCTCCACATCTTCCTTTAAACGAAAAAAGCAAAAAAGAAAGTCCATATATAAACACACTCTTATTCACTCAACACACACGAAACGTTGATCGCAAGTCGTGATATATATATACACAAAAGTCCCCTCCCTTCTCTCTCAAAACACCATTTTAATTCTTTAAAAACTAACACGTCTCTCAAAACCTCTCATCAACCACCACACCACCACCATGTCAGCCAAATCAGACTGCGGCAACCACGGCCACAGACGTCGAAGACTCTTCCAGCGTATCATCGCCGGAATCTTAATCTTCCTCCTCATAGCCCTAATCACCATCCTCCTTGTCTGGGCCATCCTCCGCCCTACCAAGCCCCGATTCATCATCCAAGACGCCACCGTTTACGCCTTCAACGTCTCGTCACCAAATCTCCTCACTTCCAACTTCCAGGTCACTATCTCTTCACGTAATCCTAATGACAAGGTCGGCATCTACTACGACAGGCTCGACATCTACGCCATTTATCGAAACCAACAAATCACCTACCGTACAGCTATCCCTTCAACATATCAGGGACACAAAGAGATTAACGTCTGGTCGCCGTATGTTTACGGCACTGCTGTGCCTGTAGCTCCTTACAATGCTGTTTCATTGGCTGAGGATCAAAATAACGGAGTTATTCCGTTGATATTCAAGATTGATGGACGGGTGAGATGGAAAGTTGGGACTTTAATTACTGCTAAGTATCATTTGTATGTCAAGTGTGATGCGATGATTAATTTTGGAAACAAGCAGTCGCAGTCGGGTATAGTTGTCGGTGAGAACGCCATTAAGTATCAGCTGGCGCAGAGTTGCAGCGTCAGTGTGTGAAGACTGAAGAAGAAGAAGAAGTAGAAGAAGAAGATGATGATGATGATGGACATAATTAACGCCGTTAAGTATTGTTTATCTATCTTTTTTAATTAAGTCTTGTTAATTAGTTTTTCTATTTATTTTTATTTTCCTTTATATATATAAAGAGGTGGACAGTACATTTTGCTATATAATAAATGGAGAAAATTAAATGAAAAGGAAACAAATAGCAAAATTACAATCTGTGACAAGTTGTAGTTATCATATATAAAGATTGTAATATTAGAGTATATTTTCAATCAAATTCAAAGGATAAAAATTGTGTGTCGATCACTGGACATGGCCTGCTGGGGGTTGCCGTGTCATTTTCTTTGAAATTTTTTTTTTTTTTTTTTTTCTGAGTTGTACTGCTTACGTGTTGTTTACGCCTCCTCTATTTCTCAATTATTTATCATTCTTGGATCACTCGAATATAAAAGAAAATAAATATCATGTCCATTAACATTTAGCAATCAAGATTTTTTTTATTTTTTTATATTTTTTTTAAATTTTATTAGTTTGGGACCAGGTATTTTTTTTTTTTTTTTGAAGCTTTCGACATTAGTAAAATTCGAACCGCTGATATGTGGGTCATTGACCCAAGTCTCAATCTCGTTTTTAAGCTTTTACTATCGGTAGAATTCGAACCGTTGACATATGAATCATTGAACCTAGTCTCAATCTCGTTCATTTACCGGTTGAACTATATCACCGTTGACTTTTTATTTTTTATTAATTTCCTCTAGTTGACCATACATGCTTATGCTTCCTTGGTCTCCGATTACAATTGGCTTCTAATTATTATCATTTTTCTTTTACAATATATCTAACCCACCGGAGAAAAACAAATGTTGAATGTTCAAACTTCAAACCGCGGTGGCCCGCTTCAAAGAGATGTGTTGTATTTGATATATTATACATCTTGTATTTTCGTCATGTCACAGATTAACATATACATCGTATTCTAATAAAATCACGTCATACGGTATCAGATTATTGATGATTGATTACGAGTGTTGATGTGATCAGATTATATATGTTTTATTACGAGCGACCAACCGACGCATTATTGTATTTATGTGCAATATTGAAATATTTTTCTTGAGGGAGAAATATTTAATCCTTACCTAATATTACTTGGGGAGAAAAAGAGGAAAGAGTATATAGATTATAGATAATAGATTATAGATTGATTAATGCTACATTGTTTAAATTTTGGTGTCCAAATTTGTTGTGGTGTGGTAACACTGTAAACCATTCATTTAAATCATATAAATCTAATACAATTTAAATTAATGGTTTATAGTATTGCTACATCATTTGGATACCAGATTTGGACATCAAATTTAAACAATGTAGCATTACTCTTATAGATTACAGGAGAGAACGTTGAAAGAAAAAGGGTAAGGTATAGGTGAGGTTTGGAGTGGGTTCAAGTCTCACATGGATGGTGGTGGTGGTCCATTTCATCCATCACCAATTTCCATACCTACTAATAGTAGCGTGATAGAAAGGGACTTTCATCATGTCTACTCTCAAATGGTCCTCTTATATATCTTCCTTTATTTTAACCTAAGTTTTGTTCACACCACTCTTGCTTATTCTATTCATTTTATATATATATGATTTAAGGGATAATCAAGTTTAATTTGGGTGGACTACGTTTTTGTTAAATTAAAGTAGAATAATTATATTTTGTACTTCTATATGTGTATGTAATTGGGTAAGTATATAGTTGTCTCAAATAGCTACTGTTACAGAATTTTAATGCTTGTAATTTTTTATTTTTTTTTAAGTAAGGTTGATTCGGTATGTAAATATAATTATTTATTTTGAAAAATAATAAGGATACAAGAATTCCAAAAATAAATAATTGGTTGGATTAAATTTAAGAGTTGTTTAGATATAATCTTAAAACATAATTCAAAATTTAAAAGGAAAAATTGCCTTAAAACATAATCTTATAACTTTAAAACATAATCTTAAAACATAATCTTATAACCTTTTGGAAGTGATGATTCAAACACTCACTAATTTAATTTCCTGAAAACAAGTTCAGGGCAAGTACATAACACCCATTTTGTATGAACTTTTATGTTACCATCATGGTTGCAGAAAATGGTAAACTTTAGATGAATCATTCACCTAATACGCAAAGAATACATGCGATAAAAAAATAAAAAATAATAAAAAAAAATCATTTATTTTTTCTGGTTGATTAAATCTAACAAACCTTAGAAGAGGATTGACTGAGAAATCAGATAGAATTCAAGTCTTTACAGATACAACAAACATGCCATGTCTCCCAGATTTTCTGTGGCCTTGAAGAGAGAGGCAGGTTATAAGTGAGGTCAATTCAATACCTAAAGAAAATGGTTGTATTGTATCTGGTGAAATATGAACTATGCAGGAGAATCAACTTTTTATACAAACTCTATCGTCTTAGAAATCGTATAGAGGTGACTGAAATTTAATTTGATATTTAAGGGCGTGCCCATATCATGAAAATAATAATTATGGACCATCAGAATATTTGAAGGGCTGGGCTGTATAATTTTGTTAGGGCTAATTACAAAAATCTACCCTGATCAACCTGCGCAAGACTAGTAATTTGGATTGGAGAAGTATCCCCAGGCCCAGGTCCAAGTAGCAAGAACCTGTAGGGTTGGACATATTTTGAGAGGTCTGTATTTTGAGCCCAAAATCCACTACCAAACCAGATAGGCTGGAAATCATTTTATTTTATAGTAGTGCTTAAAAGGCCCAACAATTTTCTAATTACATTCCTATTATCACTTTTTTCTTTATTATATTTTTGTTTTCTAGTGAAATCCACTAAAAAAATAAAAGAAAAGAAAAGAAGAGAACTAGAGTTTTGAGCATGCACATGGATTTTTATTCTTTTCAAACCTTTTTCTTTCTTATAAAGGGGTGCAACATGAGGATTTCCCAGGAGGTCACCCATCGTTCCATCCTAATATTGCTCTCGCCTAAATACATTTAACTTCGAAATTTTGATAGAATTCGGTGCAATAGTGCTGATATGGTCGCACCCTTTAAACTTTTCAAACTTATGATCAGTACTGCCCAACTAATCCAAACTCTCATAATTGTCCAAATATTTCCACAATAACCCTTCAAAAAAAAAAACTCCTGAACTACTCCATAACTGCATCCACATTTTGGAAGTACTTCAAAAATTAATAAAATGACCCATTAATTAAGGTTAGGGAGTACCACTCTCCAATGTGGTTCGGTGGTTAAAAATGCTAATTTAGCCTAGCAAAGCATTAGAGCAAGTCTCAAATTCGAGTTGCCACCACCATATTTGACCACTCATAAGTGGCACTCACAATCGTAAGAGACCGGGAGTGTAGTACAATAACAAGTAAAGTTCGTCCCCACGAATACTGAATGATTGATTACCGAAATTAATTAACCAAATTGCTATTCAAACAATCGATAAAATATGGTTTAGTTGTCGCAGTCGCAGTCGGGTATAGTTGTCGGTGAGAACGCCATTAAGTATCAGCTGGTGCAGAGTTGCAGCGTCAGTGTGTGAAGACTAAAGAAGAAGAAGATGATGATGATGGACATAATTAACGCCGTTAAGTATTGTTTATCTATCTCTTTTAATTAAGTCTTGTTAATTAGTTTTTCTATTTATTTTTATTTTCTTTTATATATATGAAGAGGTGGACAGTACATTTTGCTATATAAGAAATGGAGAAAATTAAATGAAAGGAGACAGATAGCAAAATTACAATCTGTGACAAGTTGTAGTTATCATATATAAAGATTGTAATATTAAAGTATATTTTCAATCAAATTCAATTGATAAAAATTGTGTGTCGATCGCTGGACATGGCTGCTGGGGGTTGCCGTGTCATTTTCTTTGAATTTTTTTTTTTTTTTTTTTTTTTCCTGAGTTGTACTGCTTACGTATTGTTTACTCCTCTATTTCTCAATTATTTATCATTCTTGGATCACTCGAATATAAAAGAAAATAAATATCATGTCCATTAACATTTAGCAATCAAGAGTTTTTTATTTTTATTTATTTATTTTATAATTTCTATTAGTTCAAGACTAGGTATTTTTTAAAGTTTTTGCTATTGATAGGATTCGAACCGCTGACCTATGAGTCATTTACCAAGTCTCAATATTGTCTATCTACCAGCTGAACTTAATCTTGTTCATCAACTAGTTGAACTACGCTATTATTGACTTTTTTTTTAAAATCATTTTTTAATAATTAATTTCCTACAGTTGACTATACATGCTCATGCTTCCTTGGTCTCCAATTACAATTGGCTTCTAATTTATTTTTTTTCCTTGTACAATATATCTAACCCACCGGAGAAAAACAAATGTGTAAAGTTCAAACTTCAAACCGCGGTGGCCCGCTTCAAAGAGATGTGTTGTATTTTATATACTATACATCTTGTATTTACGTCATGTAACAAATTGACATACACATTTTATTCTAATAAAATTACGTCGTACGGTATCAGATTACTGATGATTGATTACGAGTATTGATGTGATCAGATTATATATGATTGATTACGAGTGACCAACCTGTTGGAAATTTTGTGATAAACTCTTAATTTAAGGGCACAAATTGAGTATGATAAATTCTATGAAAATAGAAGATGAAAGTGGATTTGAATTCTCTTCCATAAGAGCTTCGAAATGGTATACTCAAATTCACAAAATGGTTAATAGGTGAATGAGAAATTGAGTCTCAAAGTGAACCCATTGTGTAGGGAATAAAGTGAATCTCACATTGCTTAGGGCAATCATTTATATGTAGTATATAAGTGAATGTGTGATATGAGCTATCAACATATGTGTGGCATAGAGGCTCTCTCTCACACGCATAGGGTGGGTGGGGTGCGAATCATGGATCTCAAACCTTCAAATGAACGACTCGTGTGTGGGCGTTGCGTACACGAATGCCGCCCCGATTGGACCGTGAGAGTCCAGTTGACTTTTTGCCACTTCCCTAAGTCAACGTTTTTTTTTTTTATTTAGAGAATAAGGAAAGTTTTAATTGTTTGGATTCTGATCTCTTACTTGATTACTAAGAATTCAGAATCAATTTTTAATTAGGAGTAAATCTCTTCAGAGATTATTATATAATTAAATTGTTTCCTTATTAAATCAAAAACGTTTTCAACAAGTAATTTCCAAATTAATCCCTAAACCCTAGTGGTTCGGTTTTGGCTATATAAACCCCAGTATTCTTTTCATTATAATCATTCCAGAATACACACATATAGCAGCAGCCGAATACTTCTTCTCTTCTCTGTTCTTTGTTTTTCTTGGTAAGTTTGGACTCGGTTTGAGTTAGCTGAAAATGGCTTGTGCATCGCACTACCACTGTTTCAACTGTTGTATCCTGGGAGACGATCGCTATACACATACGGTGTAATATACGACGAAATCGTCTTAAGGACACCGTGTGAAACACGGGCCTCGGTTTTTCTAAATAACTAACGTGACTGGTTGTTTTGTTTCTTCATTTCTGTTTGTTGCAGGTTCATTACCAAATTGTGTTTTGGCATTCCTTAAAAACAATCTTAAGACGATTTATAAAACTCTTTTTTTCTGATCAAAACTTCTGGTTTTTGGACTGAGTTTCAGTTGTGAATTAAACCTGATTAAACTGTTTTATCAAAACATCACACTTTTAATTCAATTTAATAAAAACTCTGTGGAAATTAGATCTTTTCAGACACTGATTTCGAACCTTTTACTGATTTCGTATTCGACAATCGTGTCTATATTTTAGACACTGGTTTAGAAATCAATCTTGATTGCGCTTGGACAATTGGGTGTGTACTTATAGGCACTGATTGTGATTTCTTTTGGAAATCTAGAATCGTTTGATTCTCTGTCATTATCGTTTGTTTATATCAGCGATATTGTTTCATCACTCTAAAACAATTTTGTTCTTGTTTTCAGATACTATGGCGAATATATCTAATGAGAACTCGAGGCTTCCGTTAGAGAATCCAAACGCGAACCCAGCTGTGGGATCAAACACTTCGACTGTGACCCCTTCGCTTGTGGGTGAAGTACCTAGTGTGGTACCTATTGTGGCCACAATGGCTCCGCCCATCAACTCATTTGTGAGAAACATGTCTGATCCGGTGATAGGCCAATACATGGGTCAAGGAACTGTTCCGATGGTGAATCCCTACATTAATTCGGTATCATTACCGATGAATCATATAGCGAAGCCTGATAAGTTCAGTGGACTGAATTTTAAGCGGTGGCAGCAAAAGATGTTGTTTTACCTGACCACGCTGAACCTTGGGAGGTTGTTGACTGAAGATGCTCCAAAACCA
Organism: Acer negundo; assembly: GCA_035582765.1. Taxonomy (NCBI): domain Eukaryota; kingdom Viridiplantae; phylum Streptophyta; class Magnoliopsida; order Sapindales; family Sapindaceae; genus Acer; species Acer negundo. Next base: position 13,286,395 of record CM069243.1, read on the forward strand.
AACAGTGGTGAAGAGCAAGATGCTCAAGTATGAAATGCTATTAATGCATGGAACCACTCTGATTTCCTATGCCGCAATTACATACTGAACGGGCTGTCAGATTCGCTATATAGCGTTTATGCTTCAAAGAAAACAGCCAAAGAACTGTAGGAGTCATTAGACCGGAAATACAAAACTGAGGACACTGGATCCAAGAAGTTTGTTATGGGCCGGTTTCTTGATTACAAGATGGGGGACTCCAAGACTGTTATGAGTCAAGTTCCAAGAACTTCAGGTGATTCTGCATGAGATACATGCTGAAGGGATGATCCTGAGTGAAACCTTCCAGATGGCTGCAATCATTGAGAAGCTTCCTCATTCATGGAAGGATTTCAAGAACTATCTCAAACATAAGCGAAAGGAGATAAAGATTGAGGATCTGATTCTCAAACTTCGTATTGAAGAAGATCACAGGAAGTATGATAAGAAAGATGTCAGTGTGCCTGAAGCAAAGATCAATGTAGTTGAGCATGGGAAAAGTTCTAAGCCAAAGAAGAACAAGCCTGGGAAAGGATCCAAATTGGGTCCAAAGGGAGGAGTCTCTAAGAAGCCAAAATTCTAAAGGAAGTGCTTCAACTGTGACAAGCTGGGTCACAAATCTTCTGAGTACAGGTTGCCAAAGAAGAAGAAGAAGAAGAACCACAAGGCAAACATGATCGTTGGGATCTCAAAAGATATATCCGAGATCAATCTCTCTGTAGTTGTGACAAAAGCAAACTTGGTCGGGTCAAACCCAAGGGAGTGGTGGTTGGATACTAGGGCCACTCGTCATATATGCTCTGATAGAGAGATGTTTAATACGTTTGAAAAAGAGGCGAAAAAGGAGAAGTTGTATATGGGCAAGTCAGCCACATCTGACGTCAATGGACGTGTTCAAGTCGTTCTCAAGATGACCTCTGGTATAACCCTGAGCTTGAATAACGTGTTGTATGTACCTGAAATTCGTAAGAACTTGGTGTCCAGTTCGTTACTAAATCAGCATGGGTTCAAGATGGTGTTTGAATCAAATAAATTAGTTTTGACTAAGCAGTGTACTTATGTGGGTAGGGGATATGTAACTGAAGGGCTTTTTAAGCTCAATGTATTTGTTGTTAAACGAACTATCAATAAAGATAATGCTTCAGTTTATTTGCTTGAGTCTTCCAATTTATGGCATGGTAGATTAGGACACGTTAATTATGATACTTTACGTAAACTAATTAACTTGAATCATATTCCCACATTTAATATTGATCCCAAACATAAATGTGAAGTTTGCGTTGAAACAAAACAAACAAGGTCATCATTTCAAACTATTGAAAGGAATTCTAAACCTCTTAATTTAATTCACACAGACATATGTAATTTAAAGTTTGTTCAAACAAGAGGTGGCAACAAATATTTCATCACGTTTATAGATGATAGCACCAAATACTGCTATGTATATTTGTTGAAAAACAAGGATGAAGCTATAGAGAAGTTTAGTCTCTATAAAACTGAAGTTGAGAATCAACTCAACAAAAAATCCAAGGTACTGAGAAGTGACCGAGGTGGTGAGTATGTAGCACTGTTTGGTGAATTTTGTGCACAACACGGAATCATACACCAAACCATTGCACCATATTCCCCTCAGCAAAACGGTATTGCAGAACGTAAAAATCGTACCTTGAAAGAGATGATGAATGCAATGCTGATAAGTTTTGGATTGCCTCAGAACATGTGGGGTGACGCTATATTGTCTAGCAATTACCTTTTAAATAAGGTACCCCGAAAAAAAGAAGACAAAACCCCATATGAGCTATGGAAAGGAAGAAAGTCTTCCTATAAATTCTTACGAATGTGGGGGTGTCTTGCCAAAATGGCAGTTCCTATACCTAAGAAGGTGAAAATAGGTCCAAAAACTATTGATTGCATTTTCATTATATATGCACAAAACAGTAGTGCTCATCGATTCTTGGTCTATAAATCTGACATACTAGATATACACAAAAACACGACAATGGAATCTAGAAATGCAACGTTCTTTGAACATGTATTTCTATGTAAATCCAATGATGAAGCAAGTTCGTCAAAACGAACACATGTTGATAGTTGTAAGGACCAAGAATAAGAAAATGAAGTTGAGGATGAACCTAGACGTAGCAAAAGAGCAAGGACGGAAACGTCATTTGGTCCAGATTTTATGACCTATTTGCTAGAAGATGAACCTCGAACTTTCAAAGAAACGGTAAGCTCTGTATAGGGACTCTTGTGGAAAAAGGCTATTAAAAGCGAAATTGATTCCATCCTTCAAAATCACACTTGGGAATTAGTGGATCTTCCTCCGGGATGTAAACCGTTAGAATCCAAATGGATTTTCAAGCGAAAGATGAAAGCAGATGGATCGATTGATAAGTATAAGGCCAAACTTGTAATTAAACGTTACAATCAACGAGAAGGCCTAGACTACTTTGATATATATTCTCCTATGACGAGAATAACCTCCATTAGAATGATACTTGCAATCACAGATTTGCGAAATCTTGAAATACATTAAATGGATGTGAAAACAGCATTCTTAAATGGAGATCTAGATGAAGAAATTTACATGTTACAACCTGAGGGTTTTTCTACTCTAAGACAAGGAAAGAAAGTCTGTAAATTGGTGAAGTCTTTATATGGTTTAAAGTAAGTACCAAAACAATGGCATGAGAAATTTGACAATGCTATGATGTCAAATAGATTTAAAATCAACGAATGTGACGAATGTGTTTATGTCAAGGATACGGAAAATGGCTATGTCATTGTGTGCCTTTACGTTGATGACATGCTCATTGTTGGTAGTGATGATAAAATGATCAAATCTACCAAGGATTTGTTGAAATCAAGATTTGATATGAAAGATATGGGACCAGCTAATGCAATGTTGGGAATGAAAATCTCAAGGACATCTAACGGACTCATACTAAGTCAATCACATTATGTTGACATGATTCTTGAGAAATTCAACAAAAATGATTCTGGAATTTCCAGAACACCAGTTGATACAAATCTGCACCTATCCAAGAATAAGGGTGAGAGCGTCTCTCAACTAGAATATTCTCAAGTGATAGGAAGTCTGATGTACTTAACAAGTGTACAAGACCATACATAGCTAATGTAGTCAGCAAATTAAACAGATACACAAGTAATCCACGAACCGATCATTGGAAAGGAATAGTAAGAGTACCGAAGTACTTACAATTCACTCGTAATCATGGACTGCATTATACTAGATATCCTGTTGTCCTAGAAGGATATACTGATGCTAACTAGATATCTAATATGAATGATTCAAAATCCACTAGTGGGTATGTGTTCACACTAGGAGGTGCGGTGGTATCCTGAAAATCCTCTAAACAAACATGTATAGCCAGATCCACCATGGAATCTGAGTTTATAGCATTAGATAAATGTGGTGAGGAGGCTGAATGGCTACACCAATTCTTAGAGGATATTCCAAGATGGCCAAAGCCTGTGCCCGCGATTTGCATCCACTGTGATAGTCAATCAACAATAGAAAGAGAACAGAGCAACATGTATAATGGGAAGTCCAGACATATATGTCAAAGACATAATACCATTAGACAACTAATCTCAACTGGGGTTAGCACTATTGACTATGTAAAGTCAAAAGATAACATTGCAAATCCGCTAACCAAAGGGTTAAACGGAGAATTAGTTGAGATATCATCGAGGGAATGGGACTAAAGCCCATAAGAGAAAAAGTCGATACAATGGACACCCAACCTTGTTGACTGGAGATCCCAAGATCTAGGTTCAATGGGACAACCAAGTTGTAAAACTTATTATGATCATTGTGAGGGTTACCCTCAAGTCCATTCCTATGATGAAACAGTGATGCCCCGTAGGGAAAAGGTTAAACTATGTTTTAATGATTCTTATGCATCGAAATTCCAAGCAATGGAAATCCAGGCAGAGTAATACGGGTTACTCTTAATTAAGAAATCACTTATGTGAGAGAGACATGGGGCTGCTTCTAAAAGAGAGTAGTGAAGAGCTATATTCTCCAGCGACTCTCACAGAACCAGACGCATGTTCATGGCCAAAACGAACATGTTCATGGCCAAAACAAACATAACAATGAGAACCAAATCGGTTCTGGAAGATACTTGTGTGAGGTGTGTGATCGTTTACACAAAACGGCAGAACAGTTCAAGGATATCACATCTACTGATCAGCCAGTAAAGTAAGCATACCTTTACATGGGAATGTTCAAAGGGTAACACCTACCTATCCTATCCAGGTTTCGACCGTTTGAACTTACCAAACATCATCTTTGTGTCTCCTAGGTCAATTTCATTCATGTGGGGGATTGTTGGAAATTTTATGATAAACTCTTAATTTAAGGGCACAAATTGAGTATGATAAATTCCATGAAAATGGAAGATGAAAGTGGATTCGAATTCTCCTCCGTGAGAACTTCGAAATGGTATACTCAAATTCACAAAATGGTTAATGGGTGAATGAGAAATTGAGTCTCAAAGTGAACCCATTATGTAGGGAATAAAGTGAATCCCACATTGCTTAGAGAAATTATTTATATGTAGTATATAAGTGAATGTGTGATATGAGCTATCAACATGTGTGTGGCATAAAGGCGGGTGGGGTGCGAATCATGGACTTCGAACCTTCAAATGCACGACTCGTGTGTGGGCGCTGCGTACACGAATGTCACTCCGATTGGACCGTGAGAGTCCAATTGACTTTTTGCCACTTCCCTAAGTCAAAGTTTTTTTTTATTTAGAGAATAAGGAAAGTTTTAATTGTTTGGATTCTGATCTCTTACTTGATCACTAAGAATTCAGAATCGATTTTTAATTAGGAGTAAATCTCTTCAGAGATTATTATCTAATTAAATTGTTTCCTTATTAAATCAAAAACGTTTTCAACAAGTAATTTCCAAATTAATCCCTAAACCCTAGTGGTTCGGTTTTGTCTATATAAACCCTAATATTCTTTTCATTAGAATCATTCCAGAATACACACATATAGCAGCAGTCGAATACTTCTTCTCTTCTCTTTTCTTTGTTTTTCTTGGTAAGTTTGGACTCGATTTGAGTTCGCTGAAAGTGGCTTGTGCATCGCACTACCACTGTTTCAACCGTTGTATCCTGGGAGACGATCGCTATACACATTCGGTGTAATATATGGGGAAATCGTCTTAAGGACACCGTGTGAAACATGGGTCTTGGTTTTTCTGGATAACTAACGTGACTGGTTGTTTTATTTCTTCACTTCTGTTTGCTGCAGGTTCATTACTAGATTGTGTTTTAGCATTCCTAAAAACACAACCGACGCATTATTGTATATTATGTGCAATATTGAAATATTTTTATTGAGAGAGAAATATTTAATCCTTACCTAATATTACTTGGGGAGAAAAAGAGGAAAGAGTATGTAGATTATAGATTATAGATTATAGATTATAGATTATAGGAGAGAATGTTATAGATTATAGGAGAGAATGTTGAAAGAAAAAGAGTGAGGTGGAGGTGAGGCTTGGAGTGGGTTCAAGTCTCACATGGGATGGTGGTGGTGGTCCTTTTCATCCCTCACCAATTTCCATACCTACTAATAGTAGCGTGATAGAAAGGGACTTTCATCATGTCTACTCTCAAATGGTCCTCTTATATATCTTCCTTTATTTTAACCTAAGTTTTGTTCACACCACTCCTTATTCTATTCATTTTTTATATATATGATTTAAGGGATAATCAAGTTTAATTTGGGTGGACTACGTTTTTGTTAAATTAAAGTAGAATAATTATATTTTGTACTTCTATATATGTATGTAATCGGGTAAGTTTATAGTTGTCTCAAATAGCTACTGATACAGAATTTTAATGCTTGTAATTTTTCTTTTTTTTAAGTAAGGTTGATTCGGTATATAAATATAATTATTTATTTTGAAAAATAATAAGGATACAAGAATTCCGAAAATAAATAATTGGTTGGATTAAATTAAGAATTGTTTAGATATAATCTTAAAACATAATTCAAAATTTAAAAGGAAAAATTGCTTAGCAACCTTTTGGAAGTGATGATTCAAACACTCACTAATTTAATTTCCTGAAAACAAGTTCAGGGCAAGTACATAACACCCATTTTGTGTGAACTTTTATGTTACCATCATGGTTGCAGAAAAATGGTAAACTTTAGATGAATCATTCTCCTAATACGCAAAGAATACATGCGATAAAAAATAAAAAAAATCATATTTTTTAACAAACCTTAGAAGAGGATTGACTGAGAAATCAGATAGAATTCATGTCTTTACAGATACAACAAACATGCCACGTCTCCCAAATTTTCTGTGGCCTTGAAGAGAGAGGCAGGTTATGAGTGAGGTCAATTCAATACCTAAAGAAAATGGTTGTATTGTATCTGGTGAGATATGAACTATGCAGGGGAATCAACTTTTTATACAAACTCTAACGTCTAATTAGGAATCGTATAGAGGTGACTGAAATTTAATTTGATATTTAAGGGCATGCCCATATCATGAAAATAATAATTAAGGGCCATCAGAATATTTGAAGGGCTGTTTAATTTTGTTAGGGCTAATTACAAAAATCTACCCTGATCAATCTGCGCAAGACTAGTAATTTGGATTGGAGAAGTATGCCCAGGCCCAGGTCCAAGTAGAAAGAACCTGTAGGGTTGGACTTATTTTGAGAGGTCTGTATTTTGAGCCCAAAAGCCACTACCAAACCAGATAGCCTGGAAATCATTTTATTTTACAGCAATGCTTAAAAGGCCCAACAATTTTCTAATTACATTCCTATTATCACTTTTTTCTTTATTATATTTTTGTTTTCTAGTAAAATCCATTAAAAAAAAAAAGAAAAGAAAAGAAAAGAACTAGAGTTTTGAGCATAAACATGGATTTTATTCTTTTCAAACTTTATTTTAAGGGGTGCAATATGAAGACTTCTCAGGAGGTCACCTATCGTCCCATCCTAGTATTGCTCTCGTCTAAGCACATTTAACTTCGAAATCCTGCTAGTATGGTCGTACCCTTTATTCTTTTCAAACTTATGATCAGTACTACCCAACTTATCCAAACTCTCATAATTGTCCAAATATTTCCACAATAACCCTTCAAAAAACAACTTCTGAACTACTCGATAACTACATCCACATTTTGGAAGTACTTCAAAAATTAATAAAATGACCCATTAATTAAGGTTAGGGAGGAGTACCACTTTCCAATTTTGGTCGGTGGTGAAAAACGCTAATTTAGCCTAGCAAAGCCTTAGACTAAAGTCTCAAATTCGAGTCGCCACCACCGTATTTGACCACTCCTAAGTGGCACTCGCAATCGTACAAGGCCGAGAGTGTAGTATAATAACAAGTAAAGTTCGTTTTCATGAAAACTGAGTGATTGATTACCGAAATTGATTAACCAAATTGATAATCAAACAATCGATAAAATATGTTTTTCATATTTAGCACCTATGATTAAACTAAATTATACTATTCAACTAACTTTAAACTAATATGGTAAAATAGTGACAAGTAATAAAGTTGAATGTAACAATGAGAGATAATATGCTAAGACTAGAATCCACCTAACCCCCCAATTAAAGCCCTAGACTCACTTAAATACCCAATTTGTGCAAATGTGAATTGTAGACTCATGCACCCAACAATAATCTATACTCTCGGTCGAGTTATAGAAATTACATTCATACATGCCCAAAGCCTATCTCTCGATTACCCTGGAATATATGCATAAATTCATTAAGAAGTTTGGTGCACTCAAAAGAGCCATCTACGCTAGCCTAAGTAGGTCTACCTTTCTAGACATGCAAAGAGGACATTTCATCAAAAAGGTTGTGTGTGTCTCCAATCGGTTCACAACACATAACCAAAAATCATTCAAAAGGAGATCAATCTAATGAAAGTATTAAGTACTCAAAAACATCCATACAAAACATAAGCATACATGGATAAATTCGGTGGTCTATATATATAAAATCAAGGGTTGGGTTTCATCAAACCTTAGCACTAGAAATTTAGCTCATGTTACAATATAAAGTCATACAACATATATAAGCAAATAAATACTTGGCTCTAGAGTAAAAAGAGAAAGAGAAGGAGAAAGAGTAAGAGTTGTAGAGATAACTATGTGGAGAGCTTTCTCTTCTTAGAGGGCTCTTCTTCTCCTCCGATTATTCTTCTGCTCCCTTTTGCCCAAAAACAAGAAGTGATGATGGATATGGTCAAAAGATGATGGTGGATATGTAGGATTTTAGGAAGGAAATGGTGATGTAAAGGGAATATCTCAAGATTGTGTCTTGGTGAATATTCTTGGGTAGAGAGTCCTCCCCTAGGTCTAAAAATATCAAAGGTTTATATATGGGAGTGAATTAGGTAAGGGGCAAGGAAGTAAATTCCTAAGAGAAAGCAATTTCTAGGCAAAAAGGCGAGCTTGAGACGACTTGGAAGTTGCTAACCAGAGAAGAAGGTGACCTTGGTTGGACTCGCCTTGAGGTCGCCTTTTGCTCTGTTTGAAGAGGCTTGAACCCAAGGCAATAGCGACCTTAGGGCAACCTTAGCTAGGATTGCCTTGAGGTCGCCTTTACTCTATCTGATTAGGCCTGTACCCGAGGCGATAACGACCTTGGAGCAACCTTGGTTGGGCTCGCCTTGAGGTCGCCTTTGTCTAATGGAGAATGTATTGGGCCGGGAGGATAACGACCTTGGGGCGACCTTGGTTGATATCGCCCTAAGGTCGCCTTTGTGGCTAATTTGCCCTTGTTATCTTCACTTCAGCTCCATCCAAAACCATTGAGCTCCAAAACCAACTAAAGCCTGTACAACTTATTTCAATGGTTAAAAGCACGATTTTACTCGAGAAACAAACCTAAAAAGCTAAGGAAATATGGCTACACAAGGTGTAGAAATGAAGCAATCAATATTATATCAAAAAATTAAATTAAATTAAATTAAGGTTAAGTGATAACTTGATATTATTTACCACCATATGATCTAAAGGTCTATATCAGTGAGCTCATAGTCCAGGGACGACCCTGGGGTGGGGAGTGTCCACCTCGAGTCCGTCATGTCTAGGCCCCTAAATATATGATATGAGTTTTTATTATGGGTTAAGTTGTAAAAATTAAAAAATTTAAAAAAAATTTAAAAAATAAAAAAAAAAAAAAAAAAAACTCAAACAATACCAAAAAAAATTAGAATATGACCCAATTCGTTTTATTCTAGTACAATATTTTCCTATCATCTATTACGTCCTATATATTCTTCATTTCTTCTTCACCCACCAAAGACACACACACCCAAAAAAAAAAAAAAAAAGGCAACCAAAGACATAAAAATCATGGATTTTTTAATTTTTTAATTTTTATTTTTGGATGAAGTGAGGATGATTTTGTTGCTATGGGGCCCATTTTTTAGATTTCGCCCAGGGGCCTTAGAATAGTCAGGATTTCTAGTGTAATCAAAAGGATTATTAATTGAAACTAATAATACAATATATTTTATTTTATTTTATTTTTGAGTGGAATAATAGAATACTAGTAAGTTTAAAATTGGAAAGGATGAATTAAATGAAGGAAAAACAGAAGACAAAAATAAATAAATAAATAAATAAATAATAAACCACTTGTGCAGTCAATAGTTAATATAATGATCCTGTTATATATATATATATATATATATATATATATATAAAATAAAAAATAAAAATAAAAACTTAAATAACCAATATTTTAATATATCAATATAAAAATTATTATTATTATTTTTTAAATAAATATAACTTTTTGTTCATTTTTTTTTTAATTCATGTGCCCTAAGAGTTTGTATTAACATTTTTCTTTATTAATTCATAGTTCATTTAGTTTAGCCGTTTTTATTTGCACATGAATTTGAATATCATTTGATTTTGTTGCTTTAAGTTAGAATGGATTTGTGGAGGTTGAAATCAAAACATTCTTAATTTTGTGATACTTTTCAACCCAATAATACTATCTTTTTCGAAAAAAAGAATTGAAAGTGATATACTGAAATATCAACTAAGAATAATATTATGTTTTTAACTCGGTATTAGTTAAATTAAACTTTCGATTGCTTATCATTGATCATCAATTAATAACTATCATATTATAATACTTAAAAAAAAAAAAAAAAAAAAAAACTATCATATTATAATTGTGTGAGTTAATTAGTTGAATTAATAGAATTAATGAATTACAAGAACCGCTCGGAACTTTATTCCCACTATCGGGGAGAGAATACAAATGAATTACAACTCTCTCACAACTAGAGAGAGGAATGCTCCCAAAGCTGAGAAAAGAATATATATACATACACACAAAGGTGTTGAACCTTGGTGGTGGAAGCTTACAAGGAGAATTCAACCACCAAGGCAAGAGGCCTTGTGTAAAAAGACAGAGTTACTAATTAATTAAGCATTACTTTTATTCGATGTTTTCCCTCCACCAAACACAAAACATTATACTTCCTTTAAATAGAAAAACTAAAAGGACTCAAATTAGCTGTCAAATCACAAATTGGGACATGTAAGCACATATAATTATTTTTTTTTAACTGTTTTCTTAAATTTGCACACATATCTCAATTTGATTGGTTGAACATAAATTGAAATACCAAATTTTAACAGCCGATTTGATTCCCAAACAAAAAAGATAGTGAAGGTCAACACGCAAAAAACGTAAGTCGCGGTCTATATACAAAAGTGGATGTCCCCTCCCTTCTCAAACAGTCAAACACCATTTTAATTCTTTAAAAACTAACATGTCTCTCAAAAGCTCTCATCAACCACCACACCACCACCATGTCAGCCAAAGGAGGCTGCTGCAACCACGGCCACGGCCACGGATGTCGAGTCCTTTGCTGCAACCTGATGCAGCCATCAAATATGGTACAGCAAACAAAGGTTTGGATTTCATGGAGCGGAGGAATAGACTCAAAGACGAAGGGTGCGGAAAGAAGGAAGCAAAGACTCGGAATGGTCGAAACTGTCAGAATGGACGAATTTCGGGGGCCTTTTCAGAGGGCAAACGAACTCAAAATAGACAATATAATATGTTTCCGGAAAGCCCAATACGATCCCTACAAATGTTATGAAGACTCCGTCTTCTATAACGGGCTGCAGCATAACCAATTTTGGCCATCTAGTTTGTTGCGTGAAGACATGAGCTGGACGAGAGCTGATCGCCATGAGCTGGACGAGATGATCTGGGCTGAACTTCGTGGACCTCTACAGAGAGCATATGAGGTCGGATCGTCCATTATAATATATTTCCGGAAAGCCCAAGACGAGACCTACAAATGTTATGAAGACTTCATCTTCAATAATAGGCTGCATCATGTCCGAATTTGGCCGTTAAGTTTCGTGCGCGGCAAGACAACTGTTGCTTTAATTATTATTTCCAATTATCGTCATGATTCGATATGAATATTTTATTTCCTTTTAGTTTATATGTAATTAGGTTATTAATTATTTTATTATTTGATCTTATTAAATCAAATCCAATTTCCTTTTTAGATAGGTTTTATGATTCTTTTGATTTTTAGGAGATTTGATTTCTTTTCCATTTAGGATTCTTTTCCCGATTTGGTTTAGAAGTTTTATAATTCTTTTCTTGTTTAGGAATTTTAGGAGATATAGAATCCTAAGAGATTTGAGTTTCTTTTATTATTTAAGTAGCTTGTATTAGGGTTTGAGAATTAGCTTTTGATTAAATAAAATTCAGAGATGTTTCTCAACTATCCAATTACATTATCCTTCGTGTGCGAAGTCGATTATCGTATTTGAAGCCTAATAATCCGGTATTCGTGCGCGAATCAATGGAGCGTTAGTAGGGTTTGTTTCCGGTATTCGTGCGCGAATCAACGGATAAATCGTTGTTTCTAATTGTTTTCTTGCAGGTTTTTCTCGACAGAGCTTCCGCTACATCAGTTTGGTATCAGAGCCTGGTTCGTTTGGGACATCAACATGCCGCCGATAAGACGAAAACCTAACCAGATTCCCGTAGAAGAAGCCATCGAACGTGACCGCATGGCACGATTGGGGCAACAGGTTTCGCGATTAACTGAGCAAATCGCTAAGTTAATGGCCAACCAAAATACCTTCCGTCCCCTAGACTCAAGTTCGGATGGAGACAAGGAAGGAAGTAATGAGGAGAGCAGCGAGGAAAACTTGGTTCCACAGCCGCGTCGAAGAGCTCGACCGCGTGAAGACAGTCGGGTATGCGGACAGAGATTCTGAAATTTCAGGGTGACTTTCTGCCTGAAGAATTCCTCGATTGGCTTGGAGTCGTGGAGGAGATCTTGGAGTTTAAAAACGTGCCAATGAATGCAAGGGTAGCCTTGGTGGCAACTCGGCTTCAAGGACGGGCAGCCACATGGTGGTAACAACTCAAGTTCTCACGGACTCGAATGGGAAAGTCAAAATTAACGGATTGGGAGAAGATGAAGAGAAAGATGCGATCAAAATTTTTAACCCGCAATTTTCATAAATTAATGTATCAAAAATTGCAAAAATTGCGTCAAGGTTTGCAGACAGTTGAAGAGTATACAACGGAATTCTACCAATTGCTTGTGCGTAACGATATTCAAGAAACTCAGGATCAATTGGTATCCAGGTATTGCGGTGGCCTTCGTTCGCAAATCGTTGAGGTGGTGAAACTCTTTGACCCAGGTACTTTATCTGAAGCCCATCAAAGAGCCTTGCAAGTGGAGAAAACTATCACACGAAGGGGAGGAGGCGGACTGCTATCAGGTAACGACAGTGGTACTACAACACGAACATGCACCAGCAGCGGCATCACAACCAGTCGAGCAGCAGCGTTCAGCAGTGACGTCGTTCCGCGTCCAGTTGCTCATCCGAAACAGCAACCTAGGTCGCCGAGTGGGTTGAGATGCTTCAGTTATGGTGAAGTTAAACACATACAGTCCGAGTGCAAGAAAGTGGTGTTCGTTGAACTGGAAGATAGCCAAGAAGAATTAGTGGAAAACATTGGAGTTGAACCCATATTTGATGAAGAGGAGGAAGTCCAAGAAGAAGATGTGGGAGTTGGTGAAGAACCTCAGTTTGACGTAGTAGAAACCATGGAAGAGGACCTTGTAGACAGCGACACTGGTGCTTTGGAGCAGCGTCTTTGTGCAGAGGGGCAGCAGTTTGAAGAAGAAGACGAAGCTGAAACAAGGGACGAACTGCAGTTTGATGGAGAGGAGATGGTCACTGAAGATTGGGTGGAAGGCGATGTTGGTCCGTTGTTAATGGTACGACCCGCTGTCATCACCATTATTGATGATGTCAAACCAGAGATAGACGAAGAGGAGTGTTATTCTGCACCAAAATTCGACAAGGAGGTGGTTTTGGGAAGAGACGACACAGCAGAAGTACAAGGAACAACCATGGTAATGAGGCATGGGTGTTTGACTCCACGTGCAAATGGGAGAGATTGGCTTTGGAACAATGTGTTTTATTCGACTTGTACCATCCTTGACAAGGTGTGTCGATTTATTGTTGACAGAGGACGTTGCGAAAACATTGCGTCCGCCGACGTGGTTAGCAAATGGGGAATCAAGACCGAGAAGCATCCGACTCCGTATAGGTTGGCTTGTTCAGTTTACCTATCCAAAATTCGAGGACGAATTTTCTCTAACCTGGAGAGAATGATGCAGCCGTCAAATACGGTACAGCAAACAAAGATTTGGATTTCATGGAGCGGAGGAATCGACTCAAAGATGAAGGGTGCGGAAAGAAGGAAGCAAAGACTCGGAATGGTCGAAACTGTCAGAATGGATGAATTTCGGGGGCCTTTTCAGAGGGCAAACGAACTCAAAATAGACAATATAATATGTTTCCGGAAAGCCCAATACGATCCCTACAAATGTTATGAAGACTCCGTCTTCTATAACGGGCTGCAGCATAACCAATTTTGGCCATCTAGTTTGTTGATAGTATTAATTATATTTGGAGGCATAACAAAATTCAGAAACAATGGTTAAAATATTGCTCTCAGAATAATATGCGTCCCAAAAATTTTTCTAGAGATATTACCACTCGTTGGAATTTCACTTATAAGCTGCTAATGAAAGTGTTGAATATAACGAATTATTAGTTTCTTTTATTACTTATAACGTTCCTTCAATTTCTCTTCAATTGAACCATTGGAATGCATGTATAAAAATTCTTGAATTGCTACGTGTTTTTAATGATGCTACCAATGCTTTATCTGGTGTTTACTATCCCACTACTCATTTATTTCTTATTCAAAGTGTTAATATTGCTGGTGCATTTAGTGACTGTGAATTCGATGTTCAATTAAGTCCATGTGTTGCAGCTATGAAAACAAAATGGTTAAATCATTATGGGGAGATTCCAAATATTTATTTGCTTGCACTATGTTTTGTTCCACGTTTTAAATTAGAAAGTTTGCAGGATTATTTAACTCATTATTACAAATGTTTAGGATTAGAAATTGATGTTCTTCATTATTTTGATTCCATTAAAACTTTGCTTTTATGAATTATACGATGAATATCTTAGAATGTATGGTCCGTCTTTGAACTTGCCGGTTTCACAACCCCCACCCACATCTGGTGGTACTAGTACTTCCTCAAAATTTCAATTAAAGGGTTTAGGGAATCGACTGTTTTCCCAAAGAGCCAAAAAATTAAGAACAGCTTCATCCTCATCTGTCTTTGAGCTTGACCGGTATTTAGAAGACACTCATGAATTTTTAGAAGAAAAATTTAGTCTCTAGGTTTGGTGGAAGACTCATCAATAGGATTATCCAATTTTGGCTATTATTGCCAAACAAATTCTTGGAACACTGGTTTCTACCGTTGCTGTGGAACAAGAATTTAGTGCCGGTGGAAATATTTTGGAACCAAGACGGTCGGTTATGTCTCCACAATCACTTGAAATGCAAGCGTGTGTTGATGATTGGACAAAGGCAAAATACAGACAACAAGAACTCCAGCCGGAGATAGTAAACGACTTCTTTAAAGATGATCAAACCACTGGTACGGAAGGAAACGACTAGATTCTGTTCCAACTTCTAAACTCCAACACTGAGCAACTAATTAAAGGTGAAAGAACTACGTGGCCTTTGATTCCTCTACATTGGTGGAGGATACGTAGACAGCTTAATTGTGGTAAAAATTAAGTGCAATGCCGGTTTTTTTTTTGTTGTTGTTTTTTTTTGTTGTTTTTTGTTTTTTTAAATTTTAACTTTGTTACTTTGTAATATTGTTTCTTTGAATTCAAGCCTTCAAGGTCAATCTCTTATTTATTTATTTTTTTTGTGAAATTGTAAAGTTGTATTTATTAATAAATGTGAATTTCTTTTCTTTTAAACATTGTTAAATACTTAAATACTTCAATGAAAATGTTTGTAATTATTTTTTTTTATTTTAAACTTTGTTCAATTGTAATTATTTTTTGGCAAGATTTTATATTTACAACCAATTTTTATGATTTATCTCACTTGGAAAAAAAAGTTGAAAAATAAAAAAATAAAAAAATAATAAATAAAAATAAAAACAAACCGAAACCGAAACCGTCCAAAACCAAAACCGAAACCGAAACCGAAAAACCGACGGTTACAAACTGCCTCCAAACCGTGAGTCACAGTTTCGGTTTCGGTTTCGGTTTCGGTTTCGGTTTTAGTGGACCTCAAAACCGAAACCGAATCGTGGCCACCACTAGCTGCTGGGGGATGCCGTGTCATTTTCTGAGTTGTACGGCTCACTTGTTGTTTACGCCTCCTCTATTTCTCAATTATTTATCATTCTTGGATCATTCATATATAAAAAGAAAATAAATATCACCATCCATTAACATTTAGCTATCAAGAGTTTTTATTTTTTATTTTTATCTTATTTATTTATTTATTTCCTATAGTTGACTATACCTTGGTCTCCAATTGCAATTGGCTTATAATAATAATTTTTTTTCATGCACAATATATCTAACCCACTAGAGAAAAACAAAATGTTGACAGTTCAAACCTACACAAGAAATAACATGTGGTACGAAAACATGGTCAAACTCGTGGTGGCCCGCTTCAAAGAGATGTGTTGTATTTGATATATTATACGTCTTGTATTTACGTCATGTCATATATTGACATACACGTCTTATTCTAATAAAATTACGTCATATATTATCAGATTACTAATGATTATTATGATTATTGATGTGATCAAATTATATCTAATTGATTACGAGTGATCAACTGACGCATTACTGTATTTATGTGCAGTATTGAAATATTTTTATTGAGGGAGAAATATTTAATCCATACCTAATATTACTTGGGGAGAAAAAAAGAGGAAAGAGTATATAGATTATAGGAGAGAATGTTGAAAGAAAAAGGGTGAGGTGTGGAGTGGGTTCAAGTCTCACATGGGATGGTGGTGGTTGTCCATTTCATCCCTCGCCTATTTCCATACCTACTAATAATATCGTGATAGAAAGGGACTTTCATTATGTCTACTCTCTTTTTCTGAAAATGAAAATTCATTAAGAAAGGAAACAACCTTTACAGGGAGCCTAAGTTTTATGTCTACTCTCAAATGGTCCTCTTATCTTGCTTATTCTATTCTCTCTTTTTTTTTTTCTTTTCTTTTTTTATGATTTAAGGGACTTTAATTTGTGTTTAATCAAGTTTAACTTGGGTGGACTAAGTTTTTGGTAAATTAAAGTGGAATGAATATATTTTGTACTTCTATATGTACGTGTATGTAATTGGGTAGTAGGGTCCATTCTTCTTCAAGTAGATCTTCTGCAGGTAGAGCTTTTAAAAGAAAATTATTAGTCGTTTGGTTGTTAATTAAAATAGGTTTTTTAAATAATAAGATTACCAAAATACTTTTTTAAAAAAATTAAATGAAAGGTTTTTGACCAATAACTCAAACTAGAGGGAGGTTTTTGATAGTTTTTCACATAGAAAAGCTTTAAATTTGAGCTTCTCTCGACTCCCAACAGACGTAAAACAGCTTTTATAATCATCAAAAAACTCTACCAAGTAACAATCAAACGATACCATTTTTTTTTTGTTTTGAAAAAGTTTTTTTTTTTAATTAAAAAAACTCTTTTAACCGATAGAAAAGCCCTTACAAACGGACATTTATATAGCTACTGTTAAAGAGTTTTAATGCTCGTAATATATATATTTAAAAAAAGTAAGGTTGATTCGGTATGTAAATATAATTCTTTATTTTGAAAAATAATAAGGATACAAGAATTCCGAAAATAAATAATTGGTTGGATTAAAATTTAAGAATTGTTTAGATATAATCTTAAAACATAATTCAAAATTTAAAAGGAAAAATTGCTTAGCAACCTTTTGGAAGTGATGATTCAAACACTCACTAATTTAATTTCCTGAAAACAAGTTCAGGGCAAG
The DNA here is from genome assembly GCA_035582765.1 of Acer negundo. Taxonomy (NCBI): domain Eukaryota; kingdom Viridiplantae; phylum Streptophyta; class Magnoliopsida; order Sapindales; family Sapindaceae; genus Acer; species Acer negundo. The sequence continues at coordinate 13,303,866 of CM069243.1, forward strand.
TACATAACACCCATTTTGTATGAACTTTTATGTTTCCATCATGGTTTTAGAAAAAATGGTAAACTTTAGATGAATCATTCACCTAATACACAAAGAATACATGCAATTTTTTTTTTTTTTTTTTCTGGTTGATTAAATCTAACAAACCTTAGAAGAGGATTAACTAAGAAATCAGATAGAATTCAAGTCTTTACAGATACAACAAACATGCCATGTCTCCCAAAATTTTTGTGGGTTTGAAGAGAGAGGCAGGTTATGACTTATGAGTGAGGTCAATTCAATATCTAAAGAAAATGGTTGTACTGTATCTGGTGAATATGAACTATGCAGGAGAATCAACTTTTTATACAAACTCTATCGTCTTAGGAATCATATAGAGGTGACTGAAATTTAATTTGATAAATTTAATTTGATATTTAAGGGCATGACCATATCATGAAAATAATAATTAAGGGCCATCAGAATATTTGAAGGGCTGTATAATTTTGTTAGGGCAAATTACAAAAATATACCCTGATCAATCTGCGCAAGACTAGTAATTTGGATTGGAGAAGTATCCCCAGGCCCAGGTCCAAGTAGGAAGAACCTGTAGGGTTGGACATATTTTGAGAGGTCTGTATTTTGAGCCCAAAATCCACTACCAAACCAGATAGCCTGGAAATCATTTTATTTTACACTAGTGCTTAAAAGGCCCAACAATTTTCTAATTACATTCCTATTATCACTTTTTTCTTTATTATATTTTTGTTTTCAAGTAAAATCCATTAAAATAAAATATAAGAGGAGAACTAGAGTTTTGAGCATACACATGGATTTTAATTCTTTTCAAACTTATGATCAGTACTACCCCACTAATCCAAACTCTTATAATTGTCCAAATATTTCCACAATAACCCCTCAAAAAACAACTCCTAAACTACTCCATAATTGCATCCACATTTTGGAAGTACTTCAAAATTAATAAAATGACGCATTAATTAAGGTTAGGGAGTATCCAATATGGTTTGGTTGTGAAAAACACTAATTTAGCCTAGCAAAGCCTTAAAGCAAAGTTCCAAATTCGAGTCGTCACCACCATATATCAAAAAATTAAACTAAATTAAGGTTAAGTGATAACTTAATATTATTTACCACCATATGAACCGAGGTCTATATCATCTAGCTCATAGTCTAGTCTGATTAACATAGTCTTTTTTTTAATAATAAATTTATGTAATACAAGACAATTTTGGTTGATTGGTTGTATTGCTCATCTACTCCTAGCTCCCAAGTTGAAGTTTCTAGTTTGTAGATTCATGCTTTTATGTCAAATAATTGATCACATCTTTCAGTCGAAATCTTAGCTTTGTAATAGTGCAACACCTGACGCTATGAACATGAATTTTACCTTTTGTTATCAAACCAAATGAATAGAAATAGAATATACATTTCGATACTTTCAAGTTTCAACCCTCTTTTTTCTTCCCAGTGAGTAGCTATCTTTGTACTACGGATACATATTCTTTTTAATTAAAAAAAAAATATATGTCCTAATCGCATTAGACGTGTTTTTTTTTTCCTTCCAGATGGAACAGGTGCAGTTTTAGATAGGATTAATTATTTAATAACTCCCACAAAGTCTTATAATAATTGTCACGAATAATAAAATTTGTACTTTAATTCACAATTGTCATCGTATATATGATGGTGACTTGGTAGAAACTCACGTGGTAGAAACTAGAAAACCATTTAAGAAAGAAATCATCGAACAAATATGTATATAACCTTCCAAATTGACCGAGTAAACACGCAATAATGATAATAACAAAAACAGTTTTCTTTCGTTTCATAAAGAAAAGTCAATAGCTTCAGATGTTACCGGGCAACATCAATCAACAGTTCCAATATCTGAGGAAGTTACCAAGAACCACCTTAATTAATATTAACCCAAAAAAAAAAATATCTTAATTTAAAACTTGAAAGTCTCTCTCTCTCACAAATCAACAAGAGCAATAAGCAACCGCGTACGTCGTCAAAATGTCAAATAGACAACGCGGGCATTACTGCCGTGTCCATAAAATAAAGCACGCCACACACTGCGGCTCAACCTCAAACCTTACTTGCCTTTTCTGACCATTACTAATCCAACTCCATTAAACTCTCCTTATAAATAATCCCACACAAACCTCTCATTCTACAACAACAACATATTCTCTCAATTCTCCAATATCTCACTTAATATTTTCTTTTCTTTTTTAAGCTATGGCTGATAAACAAGCCCACTTGAATGGAGCCTATTACGGGTCAAACATTCCACCTAAAACTGACTACCACCGCCCAGGTCGCCGCTCAGGTTGCGGCGGTGGAGGCTGCTGCTGCTGCCTCTTGAAACTCATACTCAAAATCGTAGTAACCATCGTGGTCGTTCTCGGCCTTGCAGCTCTTATCGTCTGGCTCATCTTCCGACCCATCAACGAAATCAAATTCCATGCAAACGACGTATCTCTCACACAATTCAACCTCAACAATAATCAGAACCTCGAGTACAGACTTGCTCTCAACATCACTATCCGAAACCCTAATAAGAAGATCGGCGTATACTATGACCGCATCGAAGCTAGAGCTTACTATGAAGACCAGAGGTTGGAATCAAAGACTATTACACCATTCTACCAAGGATATAAGAATACAACTGTTTTGTATGTGATGTTTGAAGGGCAAAAAGCGTTGGTTGGAGAGGGAATTCAAGATTTCAATCAAGCGAAAATTTCTGGGAGTTATAGCATCGATGTTAAGCTTTACTTGAGGATCAGATTCAAGTTGGGTAAGGTTAAATCTCCTAGGTTTAGGCCTAGGATCGAGTGTGAATTGAAGGTTCCTGTGAATTCTTCTACTGTTGCTGCTGGTACTACCAAGTGCCATGCTAATTTCTGATCTCTTCATCACCGGATATTCTTCTTCATGTTTCATTGAGTCTTTTCAGTTTTTTTTTTTTTTGGGGGTTTAATTTATTCTTTTGTTTATGGTATTATTCATTGATACCAATTTATGTTTTCATTTACTACTGGATTATACGGTTTTTGTTTTATAATAGTCATATTTGTTATGTTTTGCTTGTGAATAAATAATGAATTTATTAATTATTTTCCGTTGTTGACTATTAGTTAAGATGATTTATGAGTTTGATGGTTTTCATATTTTATAGAATATAATTAAACTATTGATTGATGTGGTATATTAAAAAAAAATAATAATAAACGATTAATTTCTGTTATTGAAAGCAAGAAGGCAGTTGAATACGTAATATAAAAAGAAGGCAGAAAATCAAACATGTGCCTTTGCATTGCAATTAGTTTAGATAATAAATAATCAATTCAATGCGCCAATGCCAACATGGGCATAGCTCAGTTGTTATATGGATGAGTTTAAAGTTTGGACAAATGATTTCTAAATCAGAGATTCGAATCTTACTAATGATGAAGCCTTTCAAAAAAAAATACCTTATCCTAGGCCCATAATTTTTTTTTTCTCTCTAGAAGAATTGAAGATTCGTACATAAGGTCATTATTATGTCACATGCGATGATCTTTCAACAAGTTGATGATAAAGGAGGTCGCCTGTAATTTTATTCAAGAATATCACCAACCGAAGATAAATTATGTATTTGCCTGTATCAGAAAATTAGAGCCACATATAACAAAATAGGAAAAACAAGAAACAAAAGCTGAGGTGTTCCATAATAATATCACAATTTTTCTCTTACGGACATATACTTTAAATATATTTTGAGTAAATTAATACATATCACCGTATTTTTGATATACGTGTATTATTATGATTGAAATTATATTAATTATATGGTAAAAGTGTGGTGATGTGTATTAGTTTACTTAAATCTCAATATATGTCTATAATTACGTGTTTATGAGAGAAAAATTGACAATTAAAAATATATATATATACGCCCGACAATGTCTTGCAAATTGTTATGACCACCATTTTTTAAATGGAAAATTACACAAACAATCTTGACATATAATATAATTGCATGTATATTAAAATTTTGCTAATTATTGCACAAAAATCTTCTAACTTTAGTTCTAGTTCATTGGATCCGATCCAATCCATTAGATTTGATTGGATTTGATGACATGATTAAATCGAAGATTAGATCGGATTGGATTGGATCCCAAATTTTGAAATCCATTGGATTTTGGATTTCTTTTGGATTTCCATATGAAAATCCGCAACTAGATCCGTAAAAATATAAGAATTAATTTATATTGGGCCTATTTATTTTGTTTTAGGCAGATAAATAGTGAGCAAATTTTGGGTGCTATTGTATTTTGTTATAATAAATGGTTTTATATATATACGATCCCGTTCCTATCAGGGCATCCTTATATAACTTTATCAGGATATTAAATATGAGCCACTCATTTATAAAAGTGATTTGACAAGTGCATACATACCAAGTCAAAGTATGTAAAACGAGTGGCTCACATTCAATGTCCTTATATAATTCTATCAGGATATCCTCATAGGAAAATTTTCGTATATATATATATATATATATATATATTTGAAAAGGGAACAACTTTATTAACCAAAAGGAGCAAGGGAATCAGCCAAAACGACAGAATCCAAACAAGCAGGGGCATCGCCCAACCAAAAACCACTCTCAGCAGCCTTTAAGGCAAGCCTAGCCAAAGAATGAGCAGCAACATTCGTTGTTCTAAGGACAAAAGAAATACTAATGTTAAACCGGCTAGCAAGGAAAACAATATCACTAACAAAAGTGACAACATCAGCATCAAACAACTTATCATTATTAATCAGGTCCACCAGAGATTTCGCATCACCTTCCAGGACAGCAAGAAGGAAACCAGAGTCAATAACAAGTCTCAAACAACCCAAAATCGTAGAGGCCTCAGCAACCAGCGGAGTTGGGTAGACAACACCCCCCCCCCCCCCCCGGGGAATCGTGGATAATGAAGCCAACATCAACCAGTTGCATATCAGAACTTATACCATTCAGGGGAGGAGACCACTTCACCACAGAACCAACAGAAACAGAGGGGGGAGAAGGCGAAACAAGCATAGGACGTTTAGCACAAAGGAACTCATCCATGAAATTAGATGCCCAAGCAACAACATTTCTATATGAAAATCAACTAAATGTGCCGGATTTGCAAAAATATAAGGATTAATTTATATTCGGCCTATTTATTTTGTCTTATGCAAATAAACCGTGAACAAATTTTGGGTGCTATTATATTTTGTTATAATAAATGGTTATATTTTTATTTCAAACATTTGACTGATTTTATTTATATTATATTACGATAAGTAAATTTCATATATTTGTTTAGGAACCTCGTCTGTGAACCTTAATAGTGAGAGCATCTCCAATGCTATTTAACTTTTTTGAGTTTTAGACGATGCATCCACTTTATGACCAATCACCATATATAAAACTTCTATCTCTCTCTCCTATTTTATTTTACAATTAAATGAGCTGTAATTATTTGTGTTAAAGAGTAAGAAATGATGACTATGATTTCTAGGGAAGTTTCTTAATTGAGAAACTCATCTCGATAATCTTTATATATATATATATATATATATATATATAAAGAAAGTATAATTACATTGGTGGTCATCCATTTGGATTGGCACAATCACAACGACCATTTTAGACAAACTGTGTAACACTAAAGGTCATTCCATCTAAATCCATTTAACTTATTGTTAAACGAGTGGTATTTTGGTAAATTAGAGGGTGACATTGATTTATTTTAATTTTTTTTTAAAGGAGTTGAACAGAATCCACACTCATCATCATCTGAAACACTTGTGGTTTTTCTAGATGACAACGTTGAATCTCAACAAGAATGTTGAATCACCACCAGATGAGGATGAGGTTGAGGTTGTTGGTGGTGAATGGTGAATGGTGACAAGGATGTTGAATCATACAGAGCCAATGCTGATGTACAATTGCTCATTATCCTCATCATAAAGAATTTGGCAAAATTCACAAAAGGAAAAGCCAAACCTGATTTGCACCATTCATCATCATCATGATCATAAAGCTTTTAGAAAAATTTGCAAGGAGAATGCAAGGGCTGGACGCCGCCACATTGTTCTTGCCTGCAAAATTGGATGAGAGAATATCTTATATATTTACCAAAATGTAAAATAAATCTTGTGATGGATCATCCTCTTATTTACAAAAATACCACTCATTTAACGGTAAGTTAACAAAATTAGATAATTTAAACTAGTTTAAAATAAAACAACTATGATAAGTATCATAAGCCTAAAACAACTTTGATACTCTAATAAGTATCATAAGCCTAAAAGATTGGAAGCTACAATTCAAATTCAAAAATATAACAACTGATAAGATAAGTATTGAATTTGTCCAATACTCCCCCTCAAGTTTGAGTTGGGATTAAAATATCAAGGACACCTGACTAGCTCTCAAGTGACACTCACAATAGGACGAGGTCGGAGAGTAGCACAATGATAAGTAAAGTTCATTCCCACAGGAATCGAGTGATCGATTACCGAAATTGACTAGCCTATTTGCTATTCAAACAATCTTAAAAGAAAGGTGTTCTAATTACGCAAATTAAACTAAATTAATAAAAGGATTTAAACTAATGCAAAAGAAGAATAACACGAAATAAAATCTTATATGATAATAGAGAGAAATATGCTAGGACTTAACTACACCCCACCTTATATTGACTTCCGTTTTAGACTCAAATACTCACCCAAATCATGCTCCATAATTCATAGATTCATGTACCATAATATTAACCTACAATCTCGGTCGAGTAGAATAGATTACACCCAAAATTATACCCAAGCATAATTCTCGATTACTCGGAATATATGAATGGGTTCGTTAAGGATATTGGTGCACTAAACGAATCTTATACGCTAGCCTAAGGAGGTCTACTTTTCTAGACATATACAGAGAACATTTTATCGAGCACGTGGTGTACGTCTCCGGTCAGTACATAACACACCACAAAATTCATTCAAAGAGAGATCAATCAATTGAAAGCTTTAAACACACTAAAATCCCCATACAAACCACACTTGCACAAAATGAATAAACAAAGGGTCAATACATATAGATATTCAAGGGTGGGGTTTCATCATATCTTAGCAATTAATATTTAGCTCATCTCACGAAGTATAGCCATATAATATATTAAATCAATTAAATACATGACTATGTAAAGGAAAATAAAGAGAATAAATATTAGAGAAAACTAATTTGATCGTCTCTTCTTCCTTTGCCCCTCTCTTTAACTCTTTTTTGGTTCCAAAAGATAGAGTGATAATGGATGTGGTAAAGAGAAGTGATGGGTGTATGTGTGGGTGGAAGAGATGGTGGAATGAGAGGGTTTTTGGTGGATTTGGCTTTGAAGTTCGGTTTTCTTTGTGTGGCTCTCTTCTCTCTTTCTATAAGAACAAGAGATGTATATATATATATAGGTTCAAAATAGGGCTGAAATTTCATCCAAAACGACCTAAAGACGGACTGCCGCGATTGGGGATTTTCGCGGTTGGCGAAAGCTACAACTGGACCGCGGCACATCTAAGAAGTCTCTGTCGCGAGTGTACCGCGGTCTATACGACTGCGATACTTCATCTGCGGATTACTGTCGCTTGGGTGCCGTTTGCAGGCTGTGGTTGAAGATTCGAGCAAGAAGCCATGGAAGCTTAAAAGACTTGAGCTTCGGAGAAAAGTGTGCATGGGGGCTCCAAATGGGTGGCAAATGGACCCGGGGGGGTGGACACCGTCGATCTAGGAGGAAATCGTCGGAGAACACATCTGAAAACCGCTGGACGGTACCGGGTTGAAGTCGGGTTGCGATCCGGGTTGGATCGACACACGCGGGTCTGCATCGGGTCGCTTAAGAAAGAAGACGATGATTTCACGCTAACGTCTTGCTGATGTGTTGGGTGCGCTTAGAGAGAGATTGAGGTGCACTCAGCAAATAGGCATGAACTGATGGGCTTCTCGGATATGAGCCGGGTCGGGTTGAAGGCCCTGGTCAAAACGCACCGCATCACTAATCCACGTGGCGAGATGTGCTACGTTTCCTAAAAAATTACAATAAGGGCCCCTCAGTTCTTCCTTAATCACAATTTCTTCAATATATTCTCCATATTTTTCACTTTAACCCCTGATTCTCCAAAATTACTCCAATGCCCCTAAATTCCATAAATACCTGAAACACTTATTTTATCATATTAAATACCCAATTTTACCCGAGAAATGAACTCAAAATGATACGGAAATGGGGCTACACTTTGTGTAGAAATAAAGCAGTCAACACCCAACTTGCAAAGTAGTTTGTGGTAAGCGTCACCTCCGAGTGGTTTAGCAAAAAAGTCCACCAATTGGTCCCTAGAACGTAGGTAGGAGGGAGCAATGAGTAGAGTTTGTATCCTCTCTCGAATAAAATGGCAATCGATTTCAATGTGTTTGGTACGTTCATGGAAGACGGGGTTTTCGGCGATGTGAATAGCAGCTTGGCTATCACAATGAACTTGAATTGGTTGTGGGTGATTAAAACCAAGATCTGAGAAAAGATATTTTAGCCATTGTAATTCAGAAGTGAGTGCGGCGAGTGAAAGGTATTCAGCTTCTGCAAAAGAACGAGAAAATGTCGGTTGTTTTTTGGTTTTCCAAGAGATAGGAATAGAACCTAACATGGTGAAATAACCAGTGGTGGAGCGACAAGTAGTAGAACAACTGGCCCAATCTGAGTCAACATAGCCAACTATTGTAAGAGAACTAAATGCAGAAAAGAATAAACATTTACCAACATAACCTTTAATGTAACGAGGGACTCGATTGGCAGCATCAAGGTGAGATGAATGTGGAGATTGCATGAATTGACTAAGAGTGTTTACAGCATACTGAATATCAGGTCGTCTTACAGTTAGATAGAGAAGACGACATATGAGTTGACGATAGAGTTCCGGATTAGGAAGAGGAGTGCCGTTTGTCGGGCGTAACCAAAGGTCTTGTTCCATAGGAAAATCAAATGGTTGAGAACCAGTCATACCATAATCATATAATATATCAAGAGTATATTTACGTTGACAAAGAAAAATCCCTTGTTTATAACGAGATACTTCGATATCCAGAAAATACTGAAGTTTGCCAAGATCTTTTATGGAGAAAGATTGAGCAAGAAAATGTTTGAGGTCTGAGATTGCATCATCATCGTTTCCGGTGATGATAATATCTTCTTTCTCCGTTGGGATTGGGAGAGAGCCATCGACGAAACCTAACTTGCTTTTTGCATGAAGCGCCATTGTTACGGCATGACTCCATAGTCTATAGTTATCTCTTGATAGCAATGGAGTAACAAGAATGATGGAGGGACTATCTGAGTGATGGGTGGTGTAAGCGTTGGTTTTGATTAAAGTTGATGGTAGAGTATTGATAACAGAAGTGTCATTGATGACGAGAGTGTCATTGTTGTTAGACATGGTAGGCTTGATAATTCTAGTTTGTTTGACTGTTGGTTGTGAATAGAAAGCTGGAGACTATTTGGTTTGCTCTGATACCATGTAAAATGGTGAACTTAGAAGGAGAAATATTTGTGAACTTGGTAATGCATTCTCATTCATTTGAGTAGTTATATACAAGATATATTGTAATTCAAATGTACAGATAAGTAGGAAACAATAATTTAAACTAGTTTAAAATAAAACAACTCTGATAAGTATCATAAGCCTAAAACAACTCTGATACTCTGATAAGTATTATAAGCCTAAAAGATTGGAAGCTACAATTCAAATTCAAAAATATAACAGCTGATAAGATAAGTATTGAATTTGTCCAATAATAATGTCCATTAGTGTCACATAGTTTGTCTAAAATGACCATTTTGAAATGAATTTCTCATATAATAGCATTTTGATAGTGCCAAACCAAATGGATGATCACTAGAGTAATTATCCCAAAAAATTATTGTCACATAAGCTATTTATTTAAGCTAGATAATTGCATTGGAGAGATTTTTTTTTTTTTACTTTATTATCCATCCATCCTACATGGCAAGAAATTTTATCCAAATACATAATATTGTAAATGTTATAATTTCACCGGTTAACGGTTGCAAATTGCAATTATCAGATTATAAAATGGTTCACTCCAACAATTATAATTTATGGAATCAATGGTCTCAGTTCCCATATGGATTTAGATCCCCTCCTCAACTCGCATTATCCTTATCTAAATCAATGAACTTGATTAATTCTCTATTTTAGTAGAGTAAAGATATAAAAATTAATTGAAATAATACCGGTCATTGATTTACTATATTAGACACGTGATAATAAATTATGGAAGTGAGGACAATTACGGTGGTTAAAGGATCTAGATCCTCCTCGTATATGCTAAACTTACGGAGAAAATAAAGAAATTCCAATTCCTATTATGGTATAGATCCACCAAATTACAATGGGTCATTCTGCTGTATATGTTTAAAGGTGCATGGTTGGCCCATTAGAACTTTTATTTTTTCTTCTGTGGACTTGGCCCATTCGATTCTTATATTTTGTCTTTGTCTTGACGAGAATACTTTATTTATTTTTTGTTGAAAGAATCTTCAGGGGAATACTTATTAGGTTATTTTTGTAGAGATTTGTTAAACATAGTTTCAAATATATATATATATATAATCAGTTTTTCTCTCCTCATGACGAACTGATTCTATTTATATCAGTTCCACAACTATTAACCATTAGATTTATATATTTCAGTTTAGTCAAAGTCTTTTCAAACTTAATTAAAGACTTACAAATCTCATCATAATTTTAAAAGTTCATCATAATTTTAAAAGTTCAGTTCGTTCATCAGAAGAGAAAAACTATATAATTTCTTCTTTTTTTCTATTGACTTGGCCCATTCGATTCTTATATTTTGTCATTGTCTTGATGAGAATACATTTTTTTTTTTTGTTGAAAGAATATTCAGGGGAATACTTAATAGGTTATTTTTGTAGAGATTTGTTAAACATAATTAGCATTTAAAAAAAAAATGTAATAGTTTCATATATATATAATCAGTTTTTTTCTCCTCGTAACCAACTGATTCTATTTATATCAGTTCCATAACTATTAACCATTAAATTCACATACTCCAGTTTAGTCAAAGTCTTTTCAAACTTAATCTATAACTTACAAGTCTCGTCATAATCTTAAAAGTTTAGTTTCGTCATGAGGAGAGAAAAACTATATATATATATATATATATTCATGTAATAATGATTTATCATGTCAGTTTCTTCTCTACATTAATTGAACAATGAAATTTCTTTATTTTTAAGCAAATTGAAAAATGAATTGGATTCACTATATTTGCATAGTTGAAATGAATTTGTGAGCTAGGAATTGCTAACGTTGATTTTTGGTAAAACCTAGTCAATAACACAATAGGCCACTAGCTGATCGATGTCTAGATCAACCAATGAAGTGTGATCTCGATCGTGTTTTTGCTACGTGAGCGAATTGGTGAGATAAATAACAAACGTGAAAACGACAAGTAATAATGAGGACGCTAGGATTTTTTATGTGAAAAACCCTAAAACAGGTAAAACCCGTGGTCGTCGTGACGACATAGAAAATTAGATCTTCTTTATTTAAGAATGATTACAGTTTACAAGTGATGTATTGCTCGTGATGCCCCCATTTTCTTTGCTTGATACTTGTATTTATATAGAGGTTAGGGTGTTGCCCTAGCCCTTGGCATGCAAACAAAGATTAATATTTGACGAGATCCTAGGAGGATTGTATCTAGACGAGATTCTCGATGAATCGAATCTTCTTGAATTTATAGTGCAACGATCTTTATTCCTTGTGGATGTAGTCTTATGAATCTTCACATTTATTACTTGATTTGTCAACTGCTGGATTGTTGGTGATTATCGGTGATTGTCTTGTCTAATCCAATGCCAAGTTTTGTGGAAGATATGCTGAAATCCAGTGCTATTGGTGATATTTATATTTACTATGTGGACGGCAAGCTCATGTCAATTTGCCTATTTGGAGATTATCTGGCGAGCAGGCTTCTTTAATGAGCGACTTGCTCTTTACTTATGAATTCGCCGTTACCGTGTGTGGCACGTCAAGCTGATGCGGCTTGATGTCGTGTAGATTTGGTTCCATAAATTCCAGGCTCTATGCTGAAGTGTCCAGACAGATAAAATTTGTCCAAATAGGAATAATTAATAATAAAGAGAATAATTTGGTTACGGTATTGGTATTGGTAGATGATTTTCATCAAACATTCTAAAATTAATATAAATTTCAAGTCTTCAACAGAATGTCATAAGAAAAAAAATAGTATCAGTATATTTTCTCTTAAATTCTATCAAGAAGTTGTGAGAAGCTTATATTAAAATAAATAAATAATAAAAATTAAAATTATGTTATAAAATAAATAAGAACATAATAGCATAAATATAAAGTAAGAAAGGAGAGAAAATAGTAGTCCAAGAAAAGAGATTCTTTTATTCCTTAATACTTCTCAATATCTCATACATCAAGATGAAAGCTCTTATGTATAGTCTTACAAATCTTTACAATCATAACTTACACAATAATGGATATAAATTACAACATAAATTGACCATAAATCATTTGGGTGTTACAAGAGAAGTTAGGAAGATGATAAGCTTAATTTCTTAATGTGGACATCCACTCATATTAAAACATTGAATAATGTTTTCATAACACTCCCCCTTGGATGTCCATCATATAGAGAATATGTCTCATTAAAACCTTTGCTAGTAAAAACCCAGTGGGAAAAAAAAACTAGCAGAGGAAAAAGAGTACAGTATTCATCTACATATCAAATTAACCTCTGAAGGAATTTAGGGTACAAAACTGTCTCGTTAAAACCTTACTAGAAAAACGCTATGGGATAAAACCTAGTAAAGGAAAAAGAGTACGGTATGTACAATTTTCTCCAAAATCAATATCTCCCCCTGATAAGGTGATAAATACGCTCCCCCTCATTCTGACGTAGATGCTTTAATATTTTGTAAAGATATTGCATCCCGATATTTTGTACCAAGATTTTATTTGTTGCAACTGGTAGTGTATTTATAAAACTTATACGTATTTTTTATCACCACCTTTTTGGAGATCATATGTAAAGAACTTTAATAAAATTGATTTCTGAATTGGTCCAACTTATTATATACAACATCATGTTGTTTTATTATAAAAACACAAGTTGAACCTATATTTGGTACTTCAGGACCTAAAATTCTTCAATAACAAGAGGAGATCATACACCACTTTAAGTTATGGAATAAATATCGAGGAATCCATTCAATGTGTTTTATCCATGGAAAAGTACTTCAGGACATTTTCCTTACATATGTCGACTCATGTTTAATGTCAAACTTATTAGCTGAGACTAAATATTATTTTCCAAGACTTTTCATCTTTAGAAATTATTCCTTTGATATATATAATTTATAAACTTAGCATAATTTTTACTAAGCTTTACACAATCAACATATAATTATTTTAATAAATATTCACCACGACGAATACACTCTATACATTCTGATTGTTTAATTTTCACTATACAAAACTTCATGTAGCTTTGAATAACCTGCTTCAGACATTTAAATCCTTCGAGGATTTTTATTCATTGTCAAACTAGGTTTCTGCAATAAACCTTTTATCTTAATTCGTACGAAAAATATTTAATAAGTTTGATGTCATCAAACATGTGGACTACAGGTCCAAAGCTTTCAAGTTTTACATTAATATAGCTTTGCCTTTTATTTGCTAATAATTTATATGTCGACATTTCTATAATTTATAATACAAGTCTTTCATCATTTTTCATAATATGCAAAGCAGATAAAATATAATCTCAATTTCTATACCAATATATTTCATTATGATTATGTAATTCATATGCCTCTTCAAGGGCTTATTCTAATAACTTTACTGTTAAATATACACTATACATGTCTTTCTATACAAATATCTCTCCAAGAGAAGTATAATCACATTAAATTTAATATAAGTGCCTCTACTGGGACAATTGAGATTCTTTTATTTTCTTCAACGGTCTCATAGGGGAGATTAACATTTCTATATGATTCTTCAGGTTTTTGTTTTCCCTTATGATACTAGCTCTTCAAGAGCCTAATATGATAATGATTTATCTATCACTCGAGTATTATTTTAAATATGATCATAATTTTTAAAATTCCATTTCTAGGAACCATATCCTTTGAACCAAAATCATCTTTTACGACTTTGCTGTCTAACAGATGATTTTTGCTGCCATTTCATAAATTGTTCTACAGGAACAACCACCCGGGTTTATATATTGACAGAATGTAATTTTATTATTTTATTTGAATCATCTGAAAATTTATTTGCATATCATGCAATTCATAGGATGATGCATACCTTGTAATTTTACGTCGTTTATCAACTTATGATATTCTCCCCTTAACGACGATAAAATTTACTTTAAGGAATTATATGCATCATAATAATTTTATACATAAAATCATTTATTTTGTCATATTGTCCTTTAATGACTAATTTACATGGTCTTATTGTCCTTCAAGGACATTCACTAGCAAAAACTAATTAGTTATGAAATGGATATCCATATAAAATATTTCAATATTTCGATGCATCGTTTACTTTTAGTAAAGCTTATTGTCCTTCAGGGACATTCACTAACATGTAATCATATAATATAAAAATATGATAAATTCTTTTGGCACGAGACAAAATAAATTAGATATAATAAGAACTTCAATTCTTCAAATTTCATGTTCTTATGTCAAGTTCTTAAACATTCACATGTTTTTTTGGAACTTCTGGTTCGTGTAGGAACTGCTGGTTCATAAATGTAAAATCAGATGTTTAAAGCTTCGCGTTCTTAAAATAAAATCACAATTTTACTTTTCAAATGAAAAGAACTATTATTATATCAAATTTAGAACTTCTAGTTCTAATTAAATTTGATATCAAAAATTAAATACAGAACTACAAGTCTAATTAGTTTGAAATTGATAACATCGGATTTTAATAAGATAAATATTCAGAACTTCAGATTCTGATTTGTATTAATATTAAGAGCTTTAAGCCTTTGTATTTTCCTTTTCAAATATTTGAGTAGCCAAATATTCATCTAGCAATGGAAATTTAGATCATCTTTTGATTCAAAACTTCAGGTTCAAATTTCAGAACTTCGGGTTCATATTCAACAATTTATATTCAAATTTAAAACTGCAGGTTCTCAATTGTATTTGATTTTGAAACTTCTGGTTATATATATATTGATCAACTCCAATAACATTAAGAACCACAAAAAAATAAAACTAAATTTATTTTTTGATGTGAAAGATCCAACGTAGTGGCAACCACAGAGCATACTCATAAAATTAGTTGTGTCGAATAAATTAAATCAAAATAACAATGAGTAAATTATATTGAAATACTTACTTGGCCGGATATGATCTTCTTAATTGTCTAGGGACAATTTTTTATATTGTAGATCTTCCAGATCTAACAAAATACAAATTGTCAATTTTCATGTAATTTGTTTTAACTTTGTGTCATATATTAGCTCTTCTGGAGTGTTCATTATTCTTGCTAAAAATCAACAAAATATTTTAGATATAGCAAGCAAACTTTTATAATTATTAGAATGTGTATTTTACATCCTTTCAATCTTCTTGCTTTGTTAAGGTGTTATTCCACTTCTGGTGAAACAATTTAAATTTCTTTATAGTGATCATCTTGACATCAATAATTATTTGATTATAACAATATCCATGATCATCACCATCACTATATGTAACATTCACTTCAAGGAATGATATTGATCAAATTGGATGATGTTAATGATTTTATAATCAAGACTAATTATTTTGTTCAACCATGAAAACCATGATATAAGCTAATAGTATGTTCAAATACATAAGTTATTAATATTGCCACTTCTAGAGCAAATTTGAAGCATAAAATAGTGAAATATATACTGCTACTTCTGGAACAATATTTAAAACAATATAGACTCATTATGTTTCATCGATCATGTTTTTATCTACTTGCTGATCAAAACCATTTTTAAGCAAATATATATATAAGGACAAATAATTCGTTGATGATAAGATATTTCTATTAGAAAAGAACAACTAGACCTTTTTTTTTTAACAAATAAAATAAAATATAATTCATGATATATCATACAATTTACTAAAAACAACAACAAATATCTAGCATGATATGAAGTTGTTTTCATGACTTGTTGCAACCTGTAATTACAAGTTTAATGCTAATATAAATCAAAACATTAAGAAAAATCTCATCTTTGAAAGAATAATGGAATATAAATATTATATTACTAAAACCACATGAATGTAAATCAACTTAAAATAAAACCAACAATTTTAAAATACAAAAATCAATGAACCGTAAAACTATATCACATGGTGAATAAATTCAAATGTTAATGAATAAACAATTGAGACATTTTGTGATTAATAGGTGTGTGAAATATGAAAATTTATATTTTTATAGTATATGAAAATATAAGATTTCACACCTTACATACCTTAATAAGGAGGAAGAAATAAAGAAGAAAAAATATTTCATTCATAGTAGTTGAGTCTCTTAATGTGAAGTATAAATAACCAATACAAAATAATAGATCAAAAATGTCAGATTCATGATCATGTGAAATATAAACAACCAATTATAGATAGATAGATCAAAAATGTTTGAAAACAAAAGGCAAATTACTTTTGCACTTTTTGGTCATATTAATATCAAAACTTAATGTTCTATTATATCATAACCTTATAGTTATGATTTGCAATTCTAGAACTACAGATTCCAAATAAAATTCATATTTGATGAAAATATTGAATTCCATCAGAACTTCAAGTTCACATATAAACTTTTTTGTTTATAATTGTAAACCATGAATTGAGAACTTTGACCTTCAAAATTAATCACATATGTCGAAATTCAGAACTTTGGGTTCTTATTCGATAATTCAAAATTTTCATATTTTGGTTTGATTGCAATCCATATTTTCTAATGAGATTATGTTAAGCTTCAAGCTTTTTGATTTTGTAATCTCCAAACACTAAATTGAGCTTCAAGCTTTTCGATTTTACAATCTTCGGACATCAGATCAAGCTTCAGGCTTTTTGATTTAACAATTATCAAATATATATCAAATTGAGCTTCAGGCCCTTTGATTTTGCGATATTTGGGTTGCAATATAATTAATTTCATTTTTGCAATCTTCTAGTTGCAATACAATCATTTTTTTTTTCTTTTATTGGCAACCCAATGAATATTAAGAACAAAATTAAGAAGAGAAATAATATAAATCACTTTTTTTTCTTAGCCCACAATTAGAGAAAGAAATACTTTACAATTGCTTGGATCTCTTGGTCTCATCAAGAACTCTCAGCCTCATCAAGAAATTGTTATCTCTCTTATCACTTATCGAATTTGGATCATATGACATCTTGTCTTTAAATAATAAACTTTCAAATCTGAAACTTGAAACATATAATGGTTAAAAACTCGTGCTGATAACGTGTTATAAAATAAATAAAATAAATAAGAACATAATAGCATAAATATAAAGTAAGAAAGGAGAGAAAATAGTAGCCCAAGAAAAGAGATTCTTTTATTCATTAATACTTCTCAATATCTCATATATCAAGATGAAAGCTCTTATTTATAGTCTTACAAATCTTTACAATCATAACTTACACAATAATGAATATAAATTACAACATAAATTGACCATAACTCATTTGGGTGTTACAAGAGAAGTTAGGAAGATGATAAGCTTGATTTCTTAATGTGGACATCCACTCATATTAAAACATTGAATAATGTTTTCATAACAAATTAAAAAAAATAAAAAGGTAGTGAGATGTCACCAAAATTTATTGAAAAATTAAAGGAATTAAAATCTTATATTTGTATGGGTCATGTAACATATGCGACACACATTAAATAGTTGTATGACATTACGTATTGTATATATATATTTTTTTAAATATCAAAATCTGAAAATTAATGCAATTTTTTTTTTCAAAAATCCTATTTTTGTTTGGTAACGCATTTAAGCAACGGCTAGTCGGCTACAAAGATTTAGGAGCACTTTCTGCTTGACAGCAATATAATTGTACGATTACGAAGAGTAATAAATTATTCAATATTCACCGGTAAAAACACATTAATATTTGAGACCTTTTTGCTCACTTCTACAAGGGCTAAGCATTACCCTTCCCTGTATGGATGATATGTGTTTATAAATGGAGTATATTTGTCTAAAAGATAATCATGTTTGGATAAATTTACCTCCTCCACAAACACATATCATCTATACGTACACAAGGGAGGTAACCTTGGAAGGAGGTTAGCAAAAATGTTCTCTTAATATTTAATAGAGTAAAACAAAAACAGAGGAAAGCTCCACTCAGATCCTGCCACATCAGACAAAATCACCATCCTGTGGGTCCAAATTATGACGTTGATGCGCAACACCGTCAAACAAGTTTCGTGTCCCAGTCTGTGAAAAGACTTAAAAACCTATCCATTTTCCAACCAAAGCCACAACCACAAGCCTCCAAAACCCAACTCACACCGATAGGTTTAGCGGTGGCTGATTTCATATGATCTACATTTGTTATCTATGGAAAAAAAAAAATTAATATTTATATTCCAATCGAAGTCAATTTATTACAATTTACTTCACAAAGTAGAATAAAGTATAACCCATCGGAAATTTCTTTGTAAATTCCCATAACATATATTTAATTCAATTTAATTTATAATTGTTGACATTCTTTTGTTTTACTGTAAACTATTTTCTTAATCTCGCGATAATAATTATTATTATTTAAAAAATAATAATGAACCAAGGAGCAGAACCGAAATGAATTAAAAGAAAAATCTTTAAAACAAAGGAAAAAAAAAACATAATTAGGCAGATGTTTCATTTAATCTAATCAACAACCATGTAATTCACCGGTGGACAATTAGTACCTAGCTACTTTTAATCACCTGAAACTTGTAAACTAACAAACGACACATGGTTTTCACAATTTCCCGGCGAGTACTTGTCGCGAGTTGGAGATGGTGAAGGAGTGTAGTACGGAGGCGAAGCACATGGAGTTGAAAACGGTGTCGTTTCTTCCTCGTCAACAACAACTCGAACGAGCACATTATTCACACCCACTGAGTCGGCCTCATCGTCAACACGCACCGTTTTGGTCCTTGTGGCCTCATTTTCAGTCTCGGTCTCGGTTTCTTCTCTCTCCTCTTCCTTGATAGTGAACAAAAACCTCGACGGTCCGTACATCCCCTGCTGCCACTTCGTCAGCTCATCGTCATCAACCACCTCCGCACCACCCGGAGGCTCCGAAACCCCGGGTGTACCCGACGGTTCGATCCGGGACGGGTTCTTCAAGCAGAAAAAGTAGAGTAGCTGCTCCTTTGAAGGCGTAATGTAAAACGGGTCGCTTTGTGATTCCAGGTCGGATCGTCTCCGGAAAACTTGCTTTCTCCATAGAACGTAAATGAGCTCGAAGACTAACGCGAGAATAGAGATCGAAAACACTACAGTGAGTACAGTTCCTAGCTTGGTTAGACCATTCATGGCTCTTTAATCTTTATTGACAACATCAAATGTTAAAGAAACTGAGAAATTGTGCTTTTGTTATTTTGCTTTCTTGAGACTTGACTGGTTACGGGAGGATTACCGGAGTTTAGTAGGTGACAAAAGGAGATTCTGTGGTTTTGGTTACTGGGAGTAATGAGTTGTTGGTGATGGAAAAAACGGATATAACCAATAAATGAGAAAGGGAAAAAGAAAAAGGAGATCTTGTGAAGAGAAAATGATATGTTACTTGCCTGAGCCTGATGTCTTCTCGGAAATGTAGTTTTAGAAAGAGAAATGACGACAATCAATGATGACGTGGATTTCATTTATTTATTTATTTATAAATTTGAATTAGTTAGGCGGATGAAAAGTTTCTATCTCTCTACTAAGCTTTTTTATTATATAAAGGTTATTATAATGTTTATACCCATTATAATTTATAATTTGATTTTGTCACATAAATTAAGACAAGACTTGACATAAATTGTAATGTTTTTATATAAATAGAGTAAGATTAAGTGAAACGCAGAAAGAGAGGCAAAGTGATGATGAGTGACAAACAAATATGGAATGATAGTGTTGATTGTGGGGGCATGAACTGAAATAAATATAAAATTTCGATAATAAGGATAATAAACATAATGACTAATGAGATTGTGTCGATCACAGATCTAACGCGTGATCAAGACGGACCCGCGAAAAAGTAAACGGTCTCCCTCTCATTAAATGAATAAATTAAGCTGTTCCTGTCAACCTGTTAAAGACTTCAAGTTTTTTCATTGGTGGCCTAGGGCCTGATCAGACCAATCTGCCCTACACTTGGGTTTTGGTAATAATAACTCAGGCTTGGGTTCAAAATTTTATTAGTTTAAAATTTTCATTTTTATCCGATAAATCTTAAAAATTATAAAAATACCTAAAAGTATCAGAAATTATAAAATAAATTTCAAAAATACCTAATAAGTTTAGAAAATAGGTTGAACAGACCTCCAATGGAGGTCCAACGAACAAAACGAATAAGAACAAAAACAAAATTGGAAAACAAAAAAGTTATAAAAAAAAAAAAATTAAACTGTGGGGTTATTTTTGTCCGTTCACCATAATATGTGTTATTTAAATTTAAGAGCTTCTTTTGATAATCCAGTTTTTTCTTTTTACATTTCTTTTCTAAAAACACTTCATTCTCAAAATTTAAATTTAAAAAAATTCTAAAACACCTCATTTTGTTACAAGATTATCATTTTTATCTTTTTTGAATCAAATTATTAAAAAAAGAGATTATCTCTCCTAAATTATTGGATTAATTATTACATATTAAATACTCTGTTATAAATTTGTAATTACCATATTAAACTCTCTCTCCTCCAATACATATCTCTAATTTTCTATCTCAATTATTTCTCAAGTAAGACTAATAGTTAAGAAAAAAACCGAAATATGAAAATGTTTTTTGTTACTCTTGTAGGTATGTGATTGCCTAGAGAACTTTAATTCTCTTATTAGTCTTATAAATTCTATGTTTAATCGAATCTAGTTGAAACAATTCAAGATTTCATATATTTTTTTTTTAATTGACTTTTTAATACATATATATATTTATATTACTGTTAGTAAAAGCTATTCATAGGTTTTTTTTTTTCTTTAACTATTAATCAGATATTGATCGAGAAAGTATGAAAATATGATTATTATATTTTTTGAAAAATGGAGAGAGATTAATTAGGAGAGAGTGTTTAATATGGTAATAACAAATTTATGAGAGAGAGTTTAATACGCAATATTTAATCTAATAATTTAGGAAAGACATTTTTTTTTTAGTAATTTAATTAGTTTGGAGTGCCTTTAATTTTTTTTTTCCTTGTTTAGTAATTTTAATTTATGTTAAAATTGTCATTAATAAAAAAAATAAATTAAATTGGAGTGTGAATAGATAATTTGTGGATTGTAAGGAGAATCTCTCTTTAAACTTAAGCTATTAAATTTGTAACAGTCTTGCAAACCCACTTTCTTATTTCTATCTAAGTCCTCTACGTATATTTATTTATTTTAATTAATAGTAAAAACCCAAAAAGATTAATGTATTGAATTGGGATAATATCTATTACCCTGGGATAATATCTATTACTCTTCTCTTCTCTAACTGTTTTTTTCTTTTCTTTTAACTACTACAATATTTCTAGATTCGAGGAAATGTATGACCCGAACCTCAACATTTTAAATATACGTGTAAGAGGTTTACCACCGAATCAACCTCGTATTATCTATCTACATTCATGGTTTCTCTAACAATCTATCTCAACCTTTTTATTTATTTCATTTTATATTATTTTATTGAGTTGTCATTTGATAGAGTGCGGCCCAAGCCCCATGCTGATGTTGTCGGTGTTAAATTTCTATACTTGTTAGATTTTTATTTATTTTTTCGTTTGTGAATTTTATATCAAGGATAGTTTTACAACTCACATTAGACCTGGCAAGGTTTTGGTTCCAACCGTGAAACTGGACTAGAACCGAAACCGGAACCTGAAAAACCGGAAATGGAACCGGAACCGGTGGTACCCGATTCCGGTTCCGATTCTAAGGTTTAACGAACCGGGCGGTTTGAACCGTCTTGGAACCGGCGGTTCCGGTTCGGTTCAAACCGCCGGTTCTTTTTTTTTGGACCGTTGAGGCCCAACGGCATGCTGACAGCTGACGTCAGCATGTCGTTGGGCCTAACGTCATGCTGACGTTAGCATACCGTTGGGCCCAACGTCATGCTGACGTCAGCATACCGTTGGGCCTCAACGACCACCCCTTTAATTTTTTTTTTTAAAAATTTTTTTTCTTTTTATATCTAATTAATTTTATTTACAGCTAATTTTATTTACAATTTATTTTATTTGCAATTAATTTTATTTGCAATTAATTTTATTTCCAATATATTTTATTTGCAATTAATTTTATTTCCAATTAATTTTATTTGCAATTAATTTTATTTACAATATATTTTATTTCCAATATATTTTATTTGCAATTAATTTTATTTACAATTTATCTTATTTCTAATTTATTTAATTTCCGAATAACCAATTACTATTTAGTAATTAGTATTTACTAAATACTAAGTTTCCAATTTCATTTATTTGTAATTTATCTTATTTCTAGTTACTACTTAGTACTTACTATAATAGTACTTACTACTAATCTACTATTATAGTATTATAGTATTATAGATTTATACTTTATAGAATTATTTTTCTAAGTTCTAAGTTTTCAATTATCTATTTTAGTATTTCTCTCCCAAATTTATTCCGTCCAATCCAATGGCAAGTGGTGGAAATGGAAGGGGTCACGGCTGTGACGATCCTAGGCGTTCGATTTCGATGAAAGGTAAGGGTCAAATGGTCAATAATCTCGGTCATAACAACACCACCTATCACGATTATCTGCAACGCTGGGCCTATGCTGAAGACCTAGGCCTAAACATTCCTACTTCCCCTTTAATAATTTTAGAACCCGATCATAATGCCACCCCCGGCCCTAATTTGACAAGCCAGTTAGAAAATATGCCTGATATTGATACACCTCCGGATTATGATTTTGATCCACCGGAAGTAGATGAGGACGAACCGGATCCGAAGCAGAGCAAATATGATCTATTTGTCAAACATATGAAGAAAGTTAGGCAAGAAGATGGAAGCTATGTAGCGGCTTGCAATTATTGCAAAAAAGTATATAAGTGGTCTAAATCCGGAGGATATGGCACTTATCGGAAGCATATTCAAACCAAACATCCAGAAGCAGAGACCAAATCGAGGTCACAAATATAAATTCCCAGGTACGCTACTCCTAACCAACAATTATTTCGTTATACTGATGAACAAAATAGGGAAGAATTAGCTAGAATGGTAGCAGTAGAACACTTATCATTCGGTTTTAGTGAAAGGGTTAGTTTTATTAATTATTGTCGATGAGCATTAAACCCTGCTACATGCCGTGTTCCTAAATCCACTCTTGTATATACACTTGAAAAGATTTATGTAAACGAAAAAAAAAAAGTTAGAAAGATTTTTTGAAAAATATAACGGTCGTGTTTCCATATATGCCGACATATGGACTGACCATTACCGATCACATTTATGGATGATGCATGGAATATCCAAAAAAGAATTCTTACATTTAGAATTTTTGATGATTCACACACTGCTCATAATATTTTTAGAATGCTTAGAATTATTTTTTCAGAGTATAAAATTGAGAACAAAATTTTTGCAATTGGTTTTGATAATGCTTCTAGCAATAATGCTACTATTCCATCTTTAATTGATTTATGCAAACCATTTGTTGGTGGTGCATTTTTTCATCAAAGATGTGCATGCCATGTTTTAAATTTATGTGTTCAAAAAGGATTAGAAACTTTTGATCATTTTATTCTACCTATTAAACAAGCCCTTCAGTTTTTATGGAAACATTCTTCTATTATGAATGCATGGGTAAAATATTATAAACAAAATGGTAGACGTGCCATTAGATTTGCTCATGATGTTTCAACACGTTGGAATTCTACTTATAAATTGCTTGCTCAAAGTTACGAGTATAGAGATTTATTAGTTTCTTTTATTCAATTTCATGTTATTGACATTCAACTTTATAAATCTCATTGGGATTCTTGTTACAACGTTTTCAATTTGTTAAAAGTTTTTCCTACTGCTACAACAAATTTATCGAGTGTTTATTATCCTACAACTCATTTATTTATTATTGAAAGTCTAAATATTTCTGGTGCATTTGCTTGTTGTGAATCCGACATAGAAATAGGGGAAGCTGTTAATGCTATGAAGGAAAAATGGTTACGTTATTATCATGAGTTGCCAGATATTTATTTGATTGCCATGATTTTTGATCCACGTTGTAAATTAGAACATTTTTGTTATTATCTCAATGGTTATTATGGCCTCCAAGGTTTAAACATAGAATATAATGTTAATGCATGTTATGATAGAATTAAGAAATTATTGTATTCTTTATATGATTAATATCTTTTAGTTTATGGATCCTCACTCAACTTAGATGTTACACGAATACAAACTGCACATCTCACATCATCATCCTCCGGATTTTTGAATTTAGGATATATTCTATTATCAAAAAAAACCAAAAAACCTAGATCTTCTTCTTCATCAAGCACTGACAAGTATTCTGAGCTTGAATCTTATCTAAATGATTATTATGAGTTTATAGAAGATACGCCAGAGAAAAAATTTGATATATTACAATATTGGAAAGAGTACGCAAAGTACTATCCAATCATGGCTATCATAGCCAAAAATATTTTTTCAACACTAGTTTCTACAGTGGCGGTGGAACAAGAGTTCAGCGCCGGAGGGAATATCTTGGATGAAAGGCGTTCATGCTTGACTCCGAAAGCACTCAAGATACAGGTTTGTGTGGATGATTAGACAAATGCTCAATATAGACAACAAGAAATTGAACATGAGATAACATACGATTTCTTTAAAAATGATGAACATGAAAGTGGAGAGACAAGTACAACGGGCTAGGAATAGAAGATGTGGATCACGTATTCACGTCATTACAAGTCCATGTCATCAACAAACCTGCAATAAAAGGTAAGAGAACTACGTGGCATTTGATTCCTCTAAACCCCCCAAGAGGATACGTAGGCAACTTAATTGTAGTGAAAATTAAGTGCTACTACAATTAAGTGCAACACTAATAACTTTACATTTTTTTTAAATTTAATTTTATAATTTATCATTTATTTATTTTATGTTATTTTCGAATTTCGGGTGACCTAATTCCCAAATATCCAATGAAATGTAATATATAATTTGTAATTTAACATTTTGTTTATTTTATTTTAATTTCCTTTTGTAATTTGTATTTTGTAATTTGTTTATTTTGTAATTTGTCATTTATATATTTTATTTTATTTTATGATTTAAAATTACATTATTACAAGTTTACAACTTAGAAGTCTGTTTTTTTAAATTTAAATAAAAAAAATTAAAAAAAAAGGTTTAGAACCGGAACCGCCCTATGCCGGTTTCGGTTCCAGCCCTATGCCAGTTTCGGTTCCGGTTCCACCCAAACCGGGAACCGGAACCGCCGGTTCGGAACTGAAACCGAAACCTTGCCACCTCCAACTCACATGATTTTAAATAGCAATACAATTTTGATTTTATTAAAAATATGGTGTAATAGGTGATTGCATATTGAAGATAAAATTTCCGTACATCCACTCACCAAAGATAGAACATGTGACAGTCACATGAGATTTTATTGCCACATGTCTTATTTTTAGTAAACGATGCATCGAAGATTTTCTCTGATTGTGAAAGGGTATTGGAACATAGGATAGGAAACTTCCTCGCTATCTCCCATATTCCGGCAACTGTGTGTGGACATGTCACGGGCTTTTTGAGGTTAAATGGAGGTAGAAGAAAACACACAAAAAACCTCTTGCCTCGGTAAAGTTCGGCCACCCTAAAAAATAATACCCTTTTTTTTTTCTTTTCTTGGCCGCACCCTCTCACACTTTCTTTTATTCTTTTTTTGTACGTGTATATTGCTCAATTACTTTTTTAATTGAGTTTTTTTTTATTTTTTTTTATTTTTTTTATTTTTTTATTTTTTTTTATATTATATTTTTTAAATTAACTTGATACGATAGGATAGGTTTTTAAATATCAAATATTCAAAAAACAAATATTATGATATCTTATAGGGTTTCAGATGACCTAGCTTAAATAGGATTCTAAATCCCATTTAATTCAATATTGTCACAATCACTTAAACCCATGACCTGCTAAAGATTAAATAATCAATATTATTTTATATCTTTGTTTTGGTCTTGGTACCTCCATAAAATAATTAATTCAATTAATAATTCATAATTATTAATACAATTAAATAATCACATTTAATTAATTATTAATCCATTAATTAAATAATCACATCATTTAATTAATTGCCTAAATAAAATCCTTGTTACTTTCGTAACATAATTAATTGGACCATCCAATTAATTAACCATGACCTTTGTTGTCATCAACGTTCCGGGATAGCAACGGGACCTAATGGACCCACAATCTTGAGCTCTAATAATCCTTAAACTCTATAATTAATATTTCATGATTATTAACCTCGAAATTACTCCACTAAAAGCTCGAGGTTGCACTCTCGTAACTCTAGTTGTTTTTACACAAACCTAAATTAAGTGTCCATCGATATAACTATTACATATGGTATGATCCTCCACAAGTAGTTCATAATTAGAGCTGGGACATAAAGTCCATTATACACCTCCAATTATATTTTTTCCATTAAGTACCATTGATTCTCTATTAAACAATTATATCCCTCATTCCTTTTATGGAAGAAGGAGATTGTTCTTAATTGTTCAAGCCTCGAATCAACCATTAAGGGAACTACTTCTCTACTTCTCACAAGAATGAGTAGATTCCAATATTGTGTACATACCTTCCTAGCCACAAGCTAAACCGCGATTCCAAAATACAGAGATATTGATCGAGAATGTTATTCCAATCTCACCCATGGTAAATTAAAAACCGTGATCTAACCTGAAGGAGTCAATAAGACACTCAGGATTAAGATCACTCATATACAACCATCATTTGTCGATATATATGAATCTCCCTATGTAACGGATATTGGAGAGAGATTCATATAGATTGTGGCCCGGTCTTATATAATCACACCATATAAGGTGCCTCCATTCTCATATTACCATACGAGTAGTTTATTATAAGACCACCGTATATTACAGAATGAACCGCAACTGTAGATTAACCACAAATAAAGTACCCATTTTCATTTGCTCTCTACAGACTCTTTAGATTGCATGTCTCAAACTAAATTCCTCTGTATATGACACTCATATACTCAGTTTGAGATTACATTTGACAATCTTGGATGTTTAGCACATATGATATAAAAGTATGAGACATATAAATAGAATGAAAAAGACTACTTCTTTTTATTTATAATTAGTCATCATTTACATATTACAAACTTTAAGGCAAAAACCCAACACACTTTTCCCATTTGGCGCTAGTAAACATTTGCCTCAACCCATCATTTTTCTCCACCAAAATTTCCAAGCGTAGGAAAGTAGAGGCAAACCTAGTTACTCCCGGTCTCACTATATCTCTCCTTTATGTAAAACATCATTCACCCATAGCCCAAAACATGTCCGTGAGAGTGAAGGACGTGTGCGTGAAGCCCAAAACGGACAATATCTATATGGTGGACCTAAGCTGTTACAAATGGTATCAGAGCAGGCTCGCTGCCTAGTGTGGATGTGGATTTGGATTTGGATTTGGAGTTATGATTGTGTTTGGACCCTCATGAGGATGCGAGATCTGACAGGGGGGACAGATTGTCACATCCTATGTCGCTAGCAAGTGGGGTCCATGGTTTATATATAAGTCTTGGTCTCTCCTAACTAAGTAGATGCGTTTTAGGCCATGAGTGAAGGATGTTTACGTGAAACCCATAATCCAAAGCAAATTCATGAGGGTTAAGGTCGCGTGCGTAAGCCCAAAGCGAACAATATCTACTTTGTGGGCTTGAGCTGTTACAATAAACAAAGATTGTGAAACTTTGGCCAAATCGATGAACTTCTTGTACTTTGGTAATTTTCCAATACTTTTAAGTAATGGTGGCAAGGTTCCGGTTCGGTTCCAGTTTAGGTTCTGAACCGGTGGTTCTGGTTTCGAACCGACGGTTTCAGTTCAGGAACCGTCGGTTCCGGTTTCGGTTCCGGTTCCGGTTCCAAAGGAACCGGCGGTTTTGAACCGGAAATTTTTTTTTTTTTTTAAATTAAAAAAAAAAAGACTTCTAAATTTATAAACTACTAAACTTGTAATAATGTAATTTTAAATAATAAAATAAAATAAAATATATAAATGACAAATTACAAAATAAACAAATTACAAAATACAAATTACAAAAGGAAATTAAAATAAAATAAACAAAATGTCAAATTACAAATTACATATTACATTTCATTGGCTATTTGAGAATTAGGTCACCCGAAGTTCGAAAATAACATAAAATAAATAAATGATAAATTACAAAATTAAATTAAAATAAAACAAAAAAAAAATGTAAAATTATTAGCTTTGCACTTAATTTTCACTACAATTAAGTTGCCTACGTATCCTCTTAAGGGGTTTAGAGGAATCAAAGGCTACGTAGTTCTCTTACCTTTTATTGCAGGTTTGTTGATGACATGGACTTGTGATGACGTGAATACGTGATCCACATCTTCTATTCTAGGCCCGTTGTACTTGTCTCTCCACTTTCATGTTCGTCATCTTTGAAGAAATCGTATGTTATCTCATGTTCGATTTCTTGTTGTCTATATTGAGCCTGTGTCCAATCATCCACACAAACCTATATCTTGAGTGCTTTCGAAGTCAAGCATGAACGCCTTTCATCCAAGATATTCCCTCCAGCGCTGAACTCTTGTTCCACCGCCACTGTAGAAACTGGTGTTGAAAAAATATTTTTGGCTATGATAGCCATGATTGAATAGTACTTTGCGTACTCTTTCCAATATTGTAATATATCAAATTGTCTGTCTGACGTGGATTCTATAAACTCATAAGAATCATTTAGATAAGATTCAAGCTCAGAATACTTGTCAATGCTTGATGAAGAAGAAGATCTAGGTTTTTTTGTTTTTTTTTTTATAAAAGACTATATCCTAAATTCAAAAATCCGGAGGATGATGATGTGGGCTGTGCAGTTTGTGTTCGTGTAACATCTTAGTTGAGTGAGGATCCATAAACTAAAAGATATTCATCATATAAAGAATACAATAATTTCTTGATTCTATCATAACATACATTAACATTATATTCTATGTTTAAACCTTGGATGCCATAATAACCATTGAGATAATAACAAAAATTTTGTACTTTACAACGTGGATCAAAAATCATGGCAATCAAATAAATATCTTGCAACTCATAATAATAATGTAACCATTTTTCCTTCATAGCATTAACGGCCTCCCCTATTTCTATGTCGGATTCACAATAAGCAAATGCACCAACAATATTTAGACTTTCAATAATAAATAAATGAGTTGTAGGATAATAAACACCAGATAAATTTGTTGTAGCAGTATGAAATTTTTTTAACAAATTGAAAACGTTGTAACAAGCATCCTAATGAGATTTATAAAGTTGAATGTCAATAACATGAAATTGAATAAAAGAAACTAATAGATCTCTATACTCGTAACTTTGAGTAAGCAATTTATAAGTAGAATTCCAACGTGTTGGAACATCACGAGGAAATCTAACGGCACGTCTACCATTTTGTTTACAATATTTTACCAATGCATTCATTACAGAAGAATGTTTCCATAAAAATTGAAGGGCTTGTTTAATAGGTAGAATAAAATGATCAAGAGTTTCTAATCCTTTTTGAACACATAAATTTAAAACATGGCATGCACATCTTTGATGAAAAAATACACCACCAACAAATGGTTGATATAAATTAATTAAAGATGGAATAACAGCAGTATTGCTAGAAGCATTATCAAAACCAATTGCAAAAATTTTGTTCTCAATTTTATACTTTGAAAAAATAATTCTAAACATTCTAACAGTATTTTGAGCAGTATGTGAATCATCAAAAACTCTAAATACAAGAATTCTTTTTTGGATATTCCATGCATCATCCATAAAATGACAAGTGACACCCAAGTATGAATGTGATCGCCAATGGTCAGCACATACGGAAACACGACCGTTATATTTTTCAAAAAATCTCTCTAACTTTTTTTTTTCTTTTACATAAATCTTTTCAAGTGTAAATACAAGAGTGGATCTAGGAAAACGACATGTAGCATAGTTTAATGCTCGTCAACAATAATTAATAAAACCAACATTTTCACCAAAACCGAATGATAAGTGTTCTACTGCTACCATTCTTGCTAATTCTTCCCTATTTTGTTCATCAGTATAGCGAAATAATTGTTGGTTAGGAGTAGCGTACTTGGGAATTTGTGTTTGTGACCTCGATTTGGTCTCTGCTTCTGGATGTTTGGTTTGAATATGCTTCCGATAAGTGCCATATCCTCTGGATTTGGACCACTTATATACTTTTTTGCAATAATTGCAAGCCGCTACATAGCTTCCATCTTCTTGCCTAACTTTCTTTATATGTTTGACGAATAGATCATATTTGCTTTGCTTCGGATCCGGTTCGTCCTTATCTGCTTCCGGTGGATCAAAATCATAATCCGGAGGTGTATCAATACCAGGCATATTTTCTGAATGGCTTGTCAAATTAAGGCCGGGGGGGGTGGCATTATGATCGGGTTCTGAAATTATTAAAGGAGGAGTAGGATTGTTTAGGCCTAAGTCTTCAGCATAGGCCCGGCGTTGCAGATAATCGTGATAGGTGGTGTCGTTATGACCGAGATTATCGACCATCTGACCCTTACCTTTTATCGAAATCGAACGCCTAGGATCGTCACGGCCATGACCCCTTCCATTTCCACCACTTGCCATTGGATTGGACGGAATAAATTTGGGACTAGAGAAATACTGAAAATCTGAAATAGATAATTGAAAACTTAGAACTTAGAAGAATAATACTATAAAGTATAAATCTTATAATAATATAATACTATAATAGTAGAATAGTAGATTAGTAGTAACTAGTAAGTACTAAGTACTATTATAGTAAGTACTAAGTAGTAACAAGAAATAAGATAAATTGCAAATAAATGAAATTGGAAACTTAGCATTTAGTAAATACTAAATAGTAATTGGTTATTCGGAAATTAAATAAATTATAAATAAGATAAATTGTAAATAAAATTAATTGCAAATAAAATTAATTGCAAATAAAATATATTGGAAATAAAATATATTGTAAATAAAATTAATTGGAAATAAAATTAATTGGAATTTTGAAAATAAAATTAGTTGCAAAAAAAATATATTGGAAATAAAATATATTGTAAATAAAATTAATTGGAAATAAAATTAATTGCAAATAAAATTAATTGGAATTTTGAAAATAAAATTAATTGCAAATAAAATTTATTTGAAATAAAATTAATTGCAAATAAATGATAAATTGCAAAATTAAATAAATAATAAAAACCTTGGAAACTTGGAGTCTTCAGTCTTGGAGTCTTGGAGAGTTGGAGAATGTTAGAGACTTGAGAGTTGAGTATTGAAACAATGAAACTTGAAATAAAAATTAGAAATTTAGAATTAGAGATTTAGAGAATTGAGAATAGAGAGAATTGAGATTTGAGAGAAATAGAGAATGAGAGGAAAATAAGAAATTAGTGTGAGATTGTGAGAAAAAATGAAAGGGGAGGAGGGGTATTTATAGAAAAAAAAAATTAAAAGGGTTAGCCGTTGAGGCCAACGGTATGCTGACGTCAGCATACCGTTGGGCCTCAACGGCCGAAAAAAAAAAAACCGGCCGGTTTGAACCGAACCGGAACCGTTGGTTCCAGCACGGTTCTAACCGGACAGTTTGTTAAATATTCGAATCGGAACCGGAACCGAATACCACCGGTTTCGATTCCGGTTCCGATTTTTTCAGTTCTAGTTCCACGATTGGAACCGGACTCTTGCCAAGTCTACTTTTAAGCATCAAGTTAATAGTGTGAGTGGCACATGAGCTTCAAAAAACATGTGACATCTTCTCCTTTAATAACTTTTTCGTGACCATATTGTTGGAGGCATTGTCGGTGATTATCTGAACAACATTATAAGGCCCAACTTGTTGAATCGCCTTGAACACATACTAAAAAATATATTCACCGATGTGTGCCTCATCGAAGCATTCCTTAGATGAAAGGAAAGTGGTTCCTTCTCTACAATTCACACACAAGTTCATGATACTTCTCATTTTTCTATTTGTCCAAGCATCCGTCATAATTAAGCACCCAAAAAATTTTCACTCTTCTTCTTAGTTTTTGAGTGCAACTTGGGTTTTCTCAACCATTTTCTTCAATAGTGGTTCCCTCAACTGCCATTGACTTGGAGGTTAGAAACGAGGATCAAATAGACCAATCACTTGAACCATTGCTTTGAAGCTATCATTGTCAATAGTATTAAAAGGAATGCCTAATTTATACACTCATTGTGCCACATATTCTTGCACCGATGATGTCCTCTCTTTAAAGAGTGATTCATTGATGTTTTGTTGTCGTAAAGACCTATTACCGATGGAACAAGAGTCGACAGACTTTGAAAATTTTTCCATAGGGCTAAGAAAATTAGGCCCTTTCGTTAGACCTAACCCTTCCATTTCCTCACATTCATATTCGCCGCTGATATTCACTCCTGCTTTTTATCTCATCTTCTTTCGTTCTCTTATTTCTCTTCTTGTTTTCGGCATCTTCAATGGCTTTTCTACATGTATCAATATTCTCTTTTGTTGACCTCGGACATGAAGCCACAATTCCCTTTAGGTGACCAACATGTTCTTTCAGTCTATATATCCCCCCTAAAAACGTCTTTCCACATAGCTTGCGTTTCACTATATCCAAATTCTTTGGATCAATCAAATGGCCAAAATCCCACCCAATATCGTTTCATTTTCGTTTTAACATGGAATTGGTATCAAAGGCACCCGAAGTATTGGGCACTGAACTCATGTTAAAATCTGAAATCAAAATTTTAAATAAAATTTAAAATCCTAATTCATAATTCACAACTCACAAACCCTAAACAACTATATAACATACATGATTCTAATTTAAGCCTTTTATTTTATTCCATTATATTTTTGTCCATTTTCTTTATACATTTGTTTTTTGAATAGTCATTTATTGAAAAAGCCATAATAGGCAACGAAAGAAGACAAGGAATGTAAGCCTCAGCACCTGGAAGCAGGGCAGGCTAAACAACAAATTGTGTGCAAACAAGCTAGCAGCTAACAACTAAACAAAACATAGGCAAACAAGCTAACGGCTAACAGCCTATAGCCAAGCTAGCACCTAGAATAGACACAACAAAACAGAGTAAACAAGCTAAACAACTTATCGAACCAATTCAATACCGGATTTTAGTTCTCAATTCTTTTTCCTTTGATCGTTTCCCGAGTAAAATCTGGTGTTTAATGTTTATTTTGTAGCAATTTTAGGTATTTAGGTAATTGTATCAATGGAGCTTAAGATGTGGATTAGAGGCTGAAAATCGAGCAAAAGTGAAGATTTGGAAAACTTTTCCAATAAGTTTGGCGACCAATAAAGGCAAGTGGCCTTAGTCACCTCATTCAATCGCCTCACCTTATTCAATTGCCACGCATTCTGCCAAGAATTTCAATTGTCCAAGGCAAGTCACCATGGCAAGTGAGCCACTCGCCTCACTCTCTAGCCACAAAATTCCAACCAACATGTATGGCGAGTAGTCATGACTCGCCAATCATGGGTAAAATGGTCTTTTCATGTCCATATTGTAACCTACTCATATAAATTCGTTTCTTCTGATTCTATCATCATCAACCACACACCCAACAACCCTTTTTACTCTCTTTCATCAATTCCTTTTCACATATTCCTCTATACACACCCATATCCACCCATCTTTGGAAGTTTTTAAAGCAAGAAGAATCTCAAGAAAGGAAGCTCTCATGACACATATGGGTTTTGCTCTACTCCTTTATCTTCTCTTCTCTTTTTCCATTGATGTGTAACTAAACTTTTAGCTAGGGGATTGATGTAACCGTATTGGACTACTTTATGTAATTAATTAGTTTATTTCTCTTAATTCAATTTGATTTTAGTCTCAATTATTGCATTAATTGCTCTAATCTCTACTCATGTTTTGTTGTGACCACAAGGACATGGGTTTGTGAGTTAGTTTATGTAAGAGGCTGAGTTTAGATATGAATGACCATTCTATTTAAATCTCACCCCAAGCTTAGTAATTGGGAATGTTGGTGTATGCATGACCATGCTATGTCAACTTGGCTTAGAGTTTTATGTTAAATAGGGGAATTGACCATTCCTTGTTACATGACCATGTGCAAGTAATGGGAAAGACATAGAACTTAATGGAGTTATCTTAAAACAAGCCCTAAAATTAGATTGTTAATGAGACTAATTGAGTGCTTGAGTGGTCTAAGAAAGGTTACATCAATTCCCTAGTGCTTTCTTCCATATATTCACTCATTGTGTGTTTGTTATGCTTAGTTTAGTTTTAAGTTACAAGTTTGCATTTTTAATCATTTTCAAGAAACCAAATCGTTTTTTTCCAAAACCAAAGCATTATGCAATTTAATTTTCACACACTTAGAGTAGATTTTTTCCTAGACTAAGTAATATTCAACCGATAGAATCACCGATCGTAGTGAACGAACTTTAATTTAAATTGAACGGAAAAATATTGCATCAATAACCACCAAAACAGAGCAAGGAAAAAACGAGAAAGCAAAGCTAGCAGCTAACTCCCCACCAATTGTGTGCAAGTAATTTGGGCTCTTTTTTATTTTTGTATTTCTAGAAATGAAAAGACTTTAACGGATTTTACCAATTCAAACTAAACCTATCAAGCATGAATCTTGACAATTTTGATGTCAAACCTACTGCAAAACACCACACAAAACACCAAACAATGTGCCTGAAGACACCAAATGTAATGTGCACAAAAAAGTTAAATGTGCACATAAACAAACCAAAGCTCCCGCACAAAAACACCCAACAATGACAACAACACCATAACACAATTAAGAAACCAC
Organism: Acer negundo; assembly: GCA_035582765.1. NCBI lineage: Eukaryota > Viridiplantae > Streptophyta > Magnoliopsida > Sapindales > Sapindaceae > Acer > Acer negundo. The sequence goes on from CM069243.1 coordinate 13,339,324, forward strand.
AAGGAACACCTAAACCCACTAAAGCTCTGGCACAAAGCACCCAACAACAACCAAAAAATAGAGAGCAAAAACACAAACAAAGATCATACATAGTATAAATTTTGAAGACTACTGAGATGTTGCCAGAAGAATCAAATCCTGGTACAAATTTTCAATGAAAATTTTGATAAACCGAGATTCAAACACCACCATTTTGGATTCAAATTACCACCATAAAAATGAAATCAAAAGTAGAAAGCAACAACAGAAATGGCGGAAAACAGAGGATTGATATAAGAGACATGAAAAATTAAAAGCAAGAGAGAGAGGAGAGGGTACCTGACAATAGACCGAAGAACTAGAGATCGCAGTGACGAAAGACGGCAGCTTTTGGTGATCTCCGTAACTGAATGGTGGTAGGCGGTAAGAGGCTTCTTTGGGCTATTTGGAAGTGAAGAAGTGAAAATTTTAGAAAACGATGTCATTTTTTTTATAAAAAAAAACTTGCTAGGCGTGATCAACGACTTTGACTCCACCTAGCCGACTTGCTGATTAGTCGGATTCTAAGTAATTAGGCTGATTTTGGCCATTTCTCTTCAATAAGCAACCAATTAATCGACCTAAGCAATCGATTTTTTGAACACCAATTGGGATATGAAATGTTGGTTGGCCATCTCCAACCCTGCGCTTTCCCCTGCGCCTTCCCCTGCGCCATCTCCATTTTTCAGCCAAAATCCCCTACAATCCTGCTGCATCCCCTGCACCATGTTTGCCGGGATGAACAATGTCGCGCAATATATTGCACGACACTGTTCATCTTACACAAACATGTCGCCCAACTTTTTTTTTTCATCCCTATATTTTTACAAAATCACAGTTTGACCCTATTTATTAAAATCTATTCTAAATTATATCATTTATTTAAAGGTTTTGTTTAATCACAGTTGTACCCTTAATCAATTAAATTTATTCCAATTTCGTTCTTTTTATTATTTAATGATTTTGTTTTGATTTAGTATTATTGATATTAACATTTATAGTAAAATGAAATGAAAGTGTATAATTAAAAAAAAATTAATGCAATTTTTGAATAAATAAATCACTTAATTCAAAACAGCGGAAATTAAAGTAAAATACATTAATTAATAAAAACATTAAAAACGAAATACAAACTTCATAGTGATAAAATAAATTACCACTAATTGGAAGACACTAAAATTAAGGAAAAATACAACATAAATTACAACAACGATTTAGTAGTCTAGAAGACCATTTCTAGATCCTTCGAGATTATTGAAAAAATCACCAAAATATCCAAATGTATTTTGGGATCCCTGGCCTCGTTGTTGAGCTCGTTTTGCCATAATTCTTAATTGTTCATGATTCACAAACTCGCGTCGGTTTGGATCAGTTATGGTATTCAAATCCATCATTACAATTTTGGTTTCCCGCAAGTCCAATTTTCTCTCCATGATATCGTTAGTTCTTTGCCTCCCAATTCCAATTTTTTTTATAAGCTTCCATGAGTTCTTGTTATCCTTCTTTCAAAGTGCCAATAATATTTGAACTTTCTTCCTCAGCCCTCCTTTTCAATTTTGCTTTCTTTACCCCAACAGGCCGTTGAGTTGAATTACCTCCAATGTCATCACTAGTTATATTCAGAGAAAATAAAGATAGTCCAGGAGATGCCGTTTTGGGAGATTCTGGAGTTGGAGAGTCTTCTTGTGATGATACAAAATGACCACTTTGCCTTCGAAAGGCTGATGTTGCAGTATTGTTATCTCCAAATTTTTGCATATCTTTAAGGATGGGCACATGGTCAACCTTGAATCCTTTTTTGTATTTGTTATCTTGTGTTAATAGATTTTGGCCCGATTGATCTGCAAAATGATACAAATATATATTGTTAAAATTCAATATTAAATATAATTTTTCTAAGATCACTTAACACTACTGACGTTGCCAGACTACTCCGTATTTGTAAAGATTGTGATTTTCCAAGAATGATGGGTAGTCTAGATTGTATGCACTGGAAGTGGAAAAATTGTCCAACGGCTTAGGCAGGACAATATGCATGTCGTAATGGATCCCTAACTTTTATTCTAGAGGCTATAGCTAATTATGATCTGTGGATATGACATGCCTATTTTTGTTTGTCGGGTACGAATAATGATATTAATATGTTGGAGGCATCCTATATTTTTGCCAACCTTACTCAAAGTATTGCTCATCCAGCTCATTATGTCATTCAAGGAAAAGAATATAATATTAGTTATTATTTAGCTGATGGTATATACCCAAAATGGTCTACGCTTGTACAAACTATTCACGATCCACGTGGTCAGAAAAAAAATTATTTACAATGAAACAAGAAGGATATAGAAAAGATGTAGAACGTGCAATTGGAGTTCTCCAATCACGGTTTGCAATTGTGGTAGGATCGACACGTTTTTGGCATAAACATGTTTTACATGATATAACGACTACGTGCATTATTATGCATAACATGATAATCAATGATGAGCGTGATGTTGATGTAGCAATTGAGGATCATATGGAAGCACCAACTCCAAAAGTTGAGATGGTGATAGATGAAAATACCTGATTTCAAGAATTCCTAGCTCGACATAGAGAAATCATAGATAAAGAGACTCATATTGCACTCCGAAATAGTCCTGACGCGGTTCCGATTTCGGTTCCAAACCAACGGTGGCGGTTCGGGTTTCGATTCCGACGGAACCTACGGTTCTGAGACCTTTTTTTTTTTTTACTCAGATCAGATCATATTACAGTCATCAATCCAATCACTGATCAGTCAACCCAAACCCAACCCATTACCCCCAAATTCCCAATTCCTAGTCTGAAAACTCACTAACCCACCCAAATCACCATATCTTCATCTGATTTCTTTCCAGAATCCAGACTCTCTCCCTCTCTCATCCAAACCCAAGTCCCAATAGCGTTCTTCATCACTTCATCTTCATCCAACCCCACCCAATCAAAAGCACCCAAATCAAAAAACTCACTAACTCATCCCACCCCACCCTACCCACAAGGCCACGATCTCGTCGGCGGCGGACACCACCCGTGACCGTGAATCAGCCATCATCACTCACATCACCACCACACCAACACCCAAATCCCAAATCTTCTCCTCAACCGGATTCAAATCAGAAGAAAAAAATATATATATAAAAAAAAAAAAAGATCGGCGAATGGCGAATAGATCAACGACGGGATGAAGAAGAGAGAGATTAGAGGGAGTCACCGAATCAGGGAACCTAATTTAAGAAGAGAGAGAGAGATGAGAGATTCTGAAATCTAAAGAAGTGAAGGTTGTGAAGAAAGAAAGAGATAAGTAGGTTTTTTTAAAAAATAATGTTGGAACTGTCGGTTCGAACTGGAACCGGAACCGAAATCGGAATCGTCGGTTCTAGTCCGGTTCGAACAAGTCGGTTTCATGAAAACTGGAATTGGAATCAAAAAAATCAGTTTCGGTTTTGATTTTTCTGGTTCGGTTCCCCGATTTGAACCGGAACCGTATCAGGACTACTCTGAAATGCCTTAATAGATCATTTGTGGGATGAATATACTAATTCAGATAATTAGATGATGATCAATATGTACTTTTATTTTTATGCTTTTTCTTTTTTATTTTATGAAATGTAATGTTTAAGTTATTTTAATAATAAATGCAATATTTGACCTAATTAAATTTAATTTCTTTTAATGTATTAATTTCATAATTTCTTACCGTATTGCAATATTATGTTAATTATGGGATGAAATGTTAATTGTGGAGAAATACTGGAAAAAAAAAAAGGGAAAGAAAGGAAATATTCTTTTTAACTTAATAGCACCAGACCCTCTTGAAGTGTACGCGAATTTACAATGTGCCCCCTGAATATATTTTTTTCGGCGGTAGACCCCTTAAACTCTCCTTTTCTTGGCACCACCCTTATGGAGATACCCCCTCCTCAAGGGGCAATAAAACAAGTAGGTGCAAAGAAAATGAGAGTTTGGAGGGTTTACCGTCGAAAAAAAAACATTCAGGGGCACATTGCAAATTCGTGTATACTTCAGGGGAGTCTGGTGCTATTAAGTATTCTTTTTAATGTAAAATTTGGTACAATGGATTTGAGATAGAGTAATGAATTAGTGTGAAAGTTACACTATTTTAATGCAAAAGTTACACCAAAAACATTATTTATATTGGAAAAGACCTGATAGATATTATTCATAGAGAAACGCTATAATTAATACTGATGGGTTATTAGTCGTTTTATGACCCCGCAGTGGTTAATTATAGAATATGAAATTAAAGGGTTGGAGACTAGTTGGAGTTTCAAAGTACAAACTGGAAGACTGACAGACGACTTGGTTATGATTTGGTAAGTGAGGTCAACAATTATACTCCCAGTCCATTTCATAAACTAATTAAGACCTATGAATTGATATAGTACTGATATGGTGTTTCGAATACGGATTGGGGCTCGTGCTAGTTTCGATCCAGTTGGTTTGTTAATTGTTATCTAGAAGTACCATTGATCATGGACCAATCAACTGTTGAAACGGCAACTTCTACACATTAAAATGGAAGGCCTAATATAACAATTTGAAAGAGACCGGCACCTGATGCTGTTAACTACCGGGCCTGAAAGGATACACCTGCAACCATAGATTTTTCTTGGGCTAGGCCCGGCCCCAGGAAATATAATTTTAAATAATTTCTAATTGTTAGGACTTTCCGTAACATATCACAAGGTAATTTTTTGGATTTAAGTGTGGTTAGCATCGAACTATATCACTATGGTAATATTATAAAGGCGATTTTGATCGTTAATAAAATGAATTATATATTTTTTTTGTTAAGTACAAATTTGGGATCTACGAGGGATATGCGACTTGAATTTACAATCTCAACGTATGAGTGTGAGTGATTTGCTCACTGCTATACTAATTTGAAATTCACAAAGAAGAAGATTTTGACTTAGGGGTTTATCACCTTTGTTAATGCATTAGTCTGAAAGATAAATAAATGAATTAGGATTTTGTAATATGTATTAATTAAAAACACAAAGTGATGGGTGATATATATGAGGTCTCCAAAATGAAAATGGCATAGGAAAATGACCCGACAATCATAAAAAGAAGCAACTATCTTCAAATCTAATCATCACTCACATTCATTCTGGGATTATTCGCGTGTGATTGCTTCTCTTTTTGACCAAGTCTCTGTTCAAAAAGAGACCTCCACCTCCCACAAGCCTAAAACCAAACCCACCCTTGAAACACAACATGGCTCTTGGTGGTGATGGTGGTGTGGTGGTGGTACCTCCTCATATATATCTCTCTTCCCCAAAACTAAAAAAAACTAAAAAAAAACAGCAGCACATGAAAGTACCTCTCCTTGGATCCCTCACTCATCACTTTCAAATGATAAATATCCATAAAAAGCAATCTCTCTCTCTTGATGATGCAATAACTGGGAATATATATGTCTATCTATAGATTGTGAAGGGACTTTAGGATCCCAGATTTCCCTTACTTTCATGCAACCAAAAAAAAAAAGAGAATGGAATTGAATGGACAATGACCTTATGAAAAAGAGCCATTTGTTAGCTCCCCTTTTCTTAAAGTCTGCAAAAGGGTTTAGGGTGCGTGGAAACTTTGTCTCCATGCTTATGTTGTCTTTTGTAGATGCCTACAAATCTTCTTTTTTGGTGGGACGTCTTTGGAGGCCAGGCCTCTCTCACCCTTGTCTTGTTTAATTTCTTCAAAATTATTTGGTATTCGATGCAAAAATGTTGCACCAATCCCCTTGTCACAACTTACAATCTTGTCCACTCCTGTACATGATGTACATTCACGTACAAGCTAAGAGATTATCCAAGGAATATTTACAGAAAATATGATGAAGATATTTAAGATGAGGTCCAAAGTCCAAACTATTCGGGGATCCGATTGTTAATTTTAAATTTCTTGGCTTTGAAGAGTACTAGTGTTTGAATATTAATAATTAGTGGCCATTCCAGAAAAGGTAATATCCTCTCCACCTTTGACTAACCTAACTTGATCGGTTGATCTAAGCTTGGGTCATGCCTTTGAAAAGTGAACACTAAGATAAAGTTAATTGGTGCTACTGAGATTTCAAGATCTCATACAGCAACCAATATAACTAAAATTAATAGCTAGATAGTTCTCAAAAACTAGAGTCAGAATAAATATATATATATATATATATATGGGACGAAATGAGGCGAAATGGGGGGACCAAAATACCATTCCCCGCCCCAAAATTAATTGGGTTTTAAAATCAAATCTCATCCCCACCACAATTAACAGGTATCAAACCCGTCCCAAACAAGGTGGGTCCCCGAGGGGCCTATACCCATGGGGATTTTCGACATCTCTATCCAAAATTGTCAAAATATCTTTATTTACTAAAAAAAACTTAAAAGGAAAAGAACTTGAGAGATTTTTTTTATTTAACTTGATACAATGTGGATTATTTTGATAATTAAACGAAATAACAAAGACCTTTCTGATGCAGAAAAAAAAAAACTATAAGGACTAAATTGATTATTATTTAAATAACAGGGAAGGTTGTGAAACTATCCCTAAATCTTTCAAAATTCCAATGATATTCCCATCGTATGTGGTAATCCAAATCCATAAAAGGAACACATATTTTTTTACTTTTGCCAATTATATCAAAGGTAAGAAATATATTAAGCATAAATAAACACAATCATCTCCATCAAAATGGCCCATAATCATATCAAAATGATTTGTCTAATCGGCCAAATAAACAAGTTGTCAAAGCAATATGCGTATATAAAGGCTTAAAAGAGTATAAAAGCTTTAAAAATTGAAGAAAAGGGCAAGAGATCTGATAAAAAAGCAGCATTATTTGAGAACAAAAGCAGATGAAACCCATATCTTGAGAAAGATATATGATTAGAGTTCCAAAAAGTTGTTTAGGTATTCATTCATTTATATATATGGTGGTTTTAAAAAAGGTTTCTAAAGTAACAAAGATGGGAAAAAAGAAAAGAAAATATGGAGGCCCATTGGCTGCAACAAAGCAAAGAAGGTTGTTGCCTTAATGAGTATGTCTCTTATCTCCTAAGCCTTATCGATGAAGTTTTTGCACTTGCTAGGGCCCTATGCGTGACGTACCTCTCTCTCTATTTTCCCTTTGTTGAGACAATTAATGGTTGAGACTTGAGTTGAGATGGCCTGGGGGCTCCACTAATGCCTCTAGCTATACCATCTGAGGCATTATGGGGTCATTCATTCAACTCCTTTATTCCTCTGTGAGAGAGGATTTTAAGACACCAAACTGATCAAGTTTCACTTATGTTTCAAAACGGACAGACAACAATAGTATTATTCAATTCCCGTGAAGAAAAGCATCATCGAGTTACTTATCATTTATCCCGCTATCTTTGGTTAATGTGAATGCATTTAGAATACGAATATAAATTCTCTGCTGATCTGATTTTTGTCTTGACCTAGATATATCTGGTGACATATATATAATCAATGGCTAGATATATTTCTTTTATTTATTTTATTTATTTCACTTTCATTATCGTTAAATTTAAAATATTATCTTCAAGTCTTTTATATAAAGAAAAAGATCAACTTAGGATTCAAATCTTTTGAATACAACTCACATTCTCGCACGGTTTCTAAATAGTTGAATATATATAGGTTGCACCGTTTCATATATACTTAAAAGTTTTCATTTGAAAAGCCAAAGGTATCCTAACATAAATATTAAGGTTGCACAAGTAATTATTGATCTCAACAGGTTGTAGTAGATCTTGGGTTGGGAGTAGATATTTGGGTTGATCACATGTAGCTATTAATTTCGGTAGGTCCAAGAAGACCCCTGAATGTTTGGTTTTAGATTTGAAAAAAGAAAAAAAAAAAAAGTTTTCATCTAGAAAACCTCATATCAGTACTAATTTGGAAAACAACTCTCTCTCTCTCTCTCTCTCTCTCTCTCTCTCTCTCTCTCTCTCTCTCTCTCTCTCTCTCTCTCTCTCTCTCTCTCTCTCTCTCTCTCTCTCTGTGTATATATATATACAACCTAATAACTCTAACCAAGCAATCTGAGATTGTGAAAATTTACATTTAACTCACCCTGTGCCTTCAAAAGTGTTAGATATCTTGTGTTTAGAATTAGATCATTACAATAGATAACTGGTTTGCAAGTTTAATTATCCTTGTGTACTTTTTGGGTCAAGTCAGTTTGTCTATTAAATTTTGATTATTATCTTCTTCTAGCTCCCAAAAATGCGCTCCATGTGTTTGTTAGTGGCATGACACTTAACAAGATTGTTTTATATCTAAAAAATATTGTTATTTAAGCTGCAAATGCAAATGGTACCTTTATTTCCATTAATGTTATAATAAATAGTTATACAGGAAAAAGGAGAGAATGTACAAAAAGATGCATAGACAGATTAAAGTTAAACGCGGTGAGGTTAAGGCAAATATCGAAAAAGAGAACAGCTTTGCTTTAAAAGGGACACCCACTTTCTGCAATTTAATTACATTATTATGTAATTAATATACGTTTTTACTTTTTCATGCACACCCTTGTTTTAGCTTCCTGCTTTTGAGGGAAACTTAGATTCCATTTCATTCACGTTTTATTAAAATAACCTTTTTTTTTTTTTTTTTTTCCTTCCTGTGTTTGTAATTTTCTAATTCTAATCAGGGAGGGATATCATTCAGATAATCATAAAAAAAAAAAAAAAAGCACATGATTATCAACAAATCTCTCAAAATGAACATAATTATTGTACCAAGATTTGCTCCACGTAACAAGAGAATAAGTTTAAGATTACATTAAATATTATGGGTGTGACCGTGTGAGCATGGAATTAGTTGCTTTGACTATATCCATTAATTAAATATTTCTTTTTTGAAATGTTACAACTATTACAAGCGGGATGTCGGGACCTTGTCAAGATTAAACAATACGTGTGTGGTCCAAATACCTACATTTATAAACCGGGAGAAAACTTCCAGTCCGGATATAAAGTTCCACAAATTGGTAGAAAACTCCCCTAACGTGGAAGGAAGATGCTCAACCACCTATGCTAGGAGTGATGTGCTTGACTAATTTAATTTATAATCTCCTTTCAAATCCTATAAAATAAATTGAAGAATAATTAATTGCTGGTTTGTAAGAGCTTTGTTAGAATATCTCTTGGTAGTTTTTGTTTTGTTTTGTTTTTTTTTTTTTTTGAAAGGTAATATCTCTTTGGTAGTTGATATAATATACAGGTTTTTTTTTTTTTTTTTTTTGAAAGGTATATAAGTATACTTGAGAGAAAAAAAAAATGATTCCACTAGTCTACTTAATTAGCTACGTTCATATTATTATAATTATTTATTTTTATTTTTTTATATTCTGTTGAGGTTTGCATGTCCTTTTATATTAATCTGTTTTAGTTTTCATTTTTCTTTTATACTTTTTAATTTTTTTTATTAATAAAAAAGCTCTATTGAGCTTCCTGCCGATTAAAATAAAATACTGTTGAGAGTCTTGAGACCTGATAAATCTGGCATCTTTTTCATTAATGAGTGTATAAAATTCTAGATAAAGATGTTAAAGGCATTGTTGTAGTAATTGCCTGGCGGCCGCCTAGGCCTTAATTAGGCGGGCTAGGTGGAGTCAACGCCGTTGATTTTACCCGTTATTTTTATAAAAAAAAATTTCTTTCTAAAATGGTGTTGATTTAACTTCTTGGCTTCAACATCTAGACACCACCTAGATGGTCTAGGTGCTAGTTTACCATACGATTGGCGTCTAGCGCCTTCTAAAATACTGATTAAGGGTTTTTAGTACCGTAACTCCATAAGATCGTAAGTCGTGATATCTACTTTTTTTTATTTATGAAAAAGCTGTGATATATACTTGAATAAGTATAATTGTGTATAAAGCCTTAAAGTTTTTAATATAACTCGAAGGAACAAATTCAGAATTATGTTATGTATTGTTGGGGTAGTTGTATCCCAATTTGGAAGTAGATATCCGTTTGATAAGTCACAGTAAATCCCTAACACATTTGGTGTTAGATTTTAATATATATAAATTTGGTTGAATACGACTGATTTTTTATTCCAATTAGTAATTACATCATATTTTATGTCTTAAAAGAATACAAACTACTTTTTATTAAACTCTACATCACGATTCTCCTTTATTTAAAAAAAAGACACCTTAAGTGAATATTGCCAACTCACTATCAATTAAAGAAAATCAAACATTTTTCTTTTAAAAAAAAAGGAAGAAAGAAAATCAACATTTGGGAAAAGTAAAACAGTGAAAATGCAGCGAGAAAAAAAGAAGAAAACCAAAAGAAAAAAAAAAAAAAATCAAGAGGAAGGACATATAAAGCAGTCTAATTTGGAGGCTTCTTCCTTTTAGAGTTAGAGATAAAGAAAGGTAAAAAAATAAAATAAAAGAAATAAGTAAAAAGTAGAAGAGAATAAAATACTAAGCTAGCTAATAAGGTGGATTTAGTTAGTGAGAGGAAAGTGATGAAACCCCACCTTGTCTTGCTAATAATTCATCAACTCCCAAAACTCTCTAATCTTTTTAAAAGCCACAAAGCGACAAATTCCCTACTTATGCTTAAGGGTTTTAATTAAAGTTGCCAAGATAACAATCTTTTTGTGATTCTAAAGTGTAAACATCTTTAAGGTTTAAAGAAGAGATGCTTATTAATTCTTTATATTTTATGTGTTTTTCTTTCTTAATCTTTTTTTTTTATTGTTTTTCTTTTACTTTTTCATTTATTTAATTTTAAAAATTCTTATACCCCAACTTTCTAATGCTTTCCAAAGGTGAGGAAGTTGGGTTACCAAAATCATAAAAAAAAAAAAAAAAAAAAATAGAAATATAAAAAAAATAATATTGTTTTGCAAAACGAATCGTAAAGCATGAAAAGTAGTGTTATCTTTTGATATTTCATAGGGAAGATTTTGCTTTTGCCTTCTAAAGCAGAAAAAAGTTGCTTCTCCTTTGCACAACCCTTACGTTATGGATCAAATTCATACCTTAATCTTACTTTGTCCATTCCCAACATTCCTGTATACATACATGGACAGCAAAACTACATTTTGTATTTTTTTTTTCTTACATGTACATTTCAGATTACTTTTGAAACATGTACAAATATATGGATTCAAATTAGAGTTGCACCTGGAAAAATAAGTACTAAGGGTATCTTAGTAGTATAAACAAATTTGAATCCTCAAAAGTTGTCACTTCAGTATTTGAGGGTTGTTTTCAAGAATTGTTAAAATTGATGATTGTATAGTTCACAATGGTACATTTTATTTAAATCAAAAATCTACTTCTGCCACATTTTGTCACTGTTCCTGCTCATTTTTATTTCACAAACATGTAGCATTTATATATACTTCATATCTCAAGATATTAAATACTCTTTTTCTTTCTTTGTACATCAAAATGATGGATTTCTCTTTGTGTTTCTTTCACCACTAATCTGGTAAGACTGATCAAATCAATTCTCTATTTTTTAGGAGAATTAAATCTCAGTTAATAATATTTTGCCCTAAAATCAACCATTGATTGTTGTTACATAATCATAATAAAAATTTTCTGCAATTTATCATTAGCCAAACAGGGTAAAAATAAAAATAAAAATAAAAACTATAAAAGACAGGAAAAGGTATATGATATGGGTATTGATCCATTCATAATGAAGAGACGAATTTTACCTGATTGAAATTTTTTGGGTTGAAACAATGATAAGATACACAGGTGATCAAAGAAAAAAAGAGAAAAAAAAGTCATAGATGAGAGAGAAATAATAAAATTACAATAACAGTTATTTTTGGTTAAGTTTGTATTTGATTATTGAAAAGACAATTTGATTATTGATTAAAGCTACTAAAGCATCTCTAATGGTATCCTTAAAAGTAGGAGAGTAATCAAAATTTGATTATTTATCCAAAAAAACATTATTGCCTCTTCAATAATCACTCATCAAATTTGAAGATTGACTCATCAAATTTGAAGATTGATTTTCAATCATCAAATACGAACTTAACCCAAAATAACTATTGTTGTAATTTTATTCTTTCTCTCTCATTTGTGACTTTTTTTTTCCTCTTTTTTTCTCTAATCACCTATATATCTCATTATTGTTTCGACCCCAAAATTTTCAATCGGGTAAAATTCTTCTCTTCATTACGAATGGATCAATACTCATATCATATACCTTCTCTTGTCTTTTATAGTTTATTTTTTTAGCAAAAAAAATAATAATGTCCCATTGTGGTACTATTACAAGTGTACCATTATGAACTACACAATCATCAAATTTAACAATCCCTAAAAACAATCTTCAAATGCTGAGGTGACAACTTTTAAAGATCCAAATTTGCTTATACCATTGGAGATGCTCGTAGTGACTCTATTGGATGGTGTTTTTGGGATAAATAATCAAATTTTGATTACTCTCTAAGATATTGATATATATATATATAACATGTTTTGATATTGAGTTTTTCCAGTTAAGTCAGCTAACCTATATCACTTTGGATTATCTCTCTGTATTAATGTGTTTACCTATAAACATGTACTTCAAATTACTATAGTAAGTGTGAAATGTGAGAATGAGAGAGAATGCTAGTGAGAGGAGCTCTGATTTTTTCACAAACGAAAAGAGGGAAGACTTTAGAGACAGATTATTCTCCATCTTTGTGGATAATATGAACTCGAAAGTGAATCAGGCTTGTTTATGGGGTTTATTTAAACCGTTTGGAAAAGTAAGGGATGTGTTCTTATCAATGGAGAAATGATCTAGAAGGAGTCGTTTTGCGTTCAATCGATTTGAGACTTTGGAGGAGGCTTCAAAAGTAGCGAATACGACCAATGGAATGCATATTTATGGTTGGCCAATCATTACGAAAGTGGCGTCGTATGGATGGAACAGAAGGAATTTTTCATCGCCAAAGCTTAATTTCTTCAAAGGAACAGACATCAAGCAAAAATGAGAGGATATATGAGTTTATGTCCAGGATGTCAGCCATAAGGATTGCTCTTTTGTGGAGGTTGTTCAAGGAAATTCAGTCAATAGTTATGGTATTTCTGAGAAGGTAGAGGAGAAACATTTCTCGATGTCCTGGGACTACCATCTCAGTGACCGAGTTTGGTTGAACATGTGTGCTTTTGGTATTCTGAAAGAGTTCGTTGAAGTTTCCAGCGTGAACAAATGTTTGATCAATAAAGGATATGTGTTCTCTTCTTTGTATTTGGGGGACAAATGCATTCTTTGGAGCTTTCACTCAAATCCAAAAAGAGGAGTTTATTAAAAATAGGCTTTTTTGGGATGACTATTTTTCTGCAATGGTGAGGTGGTCTGAATCTTTAGTTCCTCGGTTTAGAAATGATTGGTTTAATTGTTAGGGGATCCCATTATCTTGTTGGTCACCGGCTTTTTTAAAGAACTGGGATGGCAGATAGGTGAACCATTACTGGTTGATAAAGAATCTATGAATTGGACAGTGGAAGATTGCTGGTATCGGTTCCTCAGTTCAAGTCTTGTTCTTTTAATATTAAGGTTAATGTTGGGAATAGGTCTTTCGTTGTTAAGATGGTGGAAGAAATGAGTTCTATGGATGTTAAGTGGTTGGAAAGCTTCCTGCAACTGAGAAGCACCATGATCAAGCTTGTTAGGAGTCTTTGCCAGAAAAAGAAAGGTTTCAAAATGGATTGTCCAAGGAGGTTGGTGTTGATGTTTCATTTTCGTGCTCACCTTAAGTGAATAGAGCCAAGGTATGTAGAAGGAATAAAGGTCTGATCATGAATCGGATAAAGCTCAAGGTGTAGAAGGCATGTGAGACAAAGGTCAAACATGTTGTCAAACGTGGCTTTCTTGAGCGTATGGCCAAGGTTTTCTTAGTAAATGGCACCACGGATAAAGGAAAAAGGAAGTGGGTATGTAAGGCTAAGAATAAGCCTATAACCTTCCTTTTTTCAAAATGGCAAGCTTGACTTGGACAAGAGAAGGGGAATTGTCAGAGGAAGAGTCAGTGGATTAGAAGAAAGCTCTTCGTCGTCCGGGGAGAATGGTAGAATGGTGCTATTTTTTATTTCTCAAAAGGTGTGGGGCGAGTGTTCCAAGAGAGATATAAACCTTTCTGCTTCAGACTCTGTTTTAAGGGATCAAATCGGTGGGCCAGTTGCTTTGGACAAGGGTCCAGTAGATGGTGATGGTCCATGTAGGACTCATGCTCAAGAAGGCTATGATGAATTAAAAATATGTGTAGACCTTGGCCAATTGGAGGTTTGTCCAGAAAAAGATGGATGGCTTCGAGGGAGTGGGAAGTCTGTTCATGAAGAGGGTGAAGTTCCAAATGCTTTGTTTGATGAAGCAAATGGCTCTGTTAGTGCTGAGGTTGGTGTCGTCTCGAGTGAGAGGCCGAGTAGAGATGAGGAGTTAGATCAAATTTTGGCTGTTGTGGAGAAGAAATTTGTTGATTCGGTTGCAGTGGAGAAGGAATTGGTTAATTCAGTTGCGATGGAGAAGGTGGATACAGGTATGGTGAATGATTCGTTTGCTTCAATCTTCAAAAATCACAAGCATAGTATAAAGACTAGGAGTTCTAAGATTCAGCCTTTCGAATCCAATCAGGTTTCAACTTTAGGGAAGGCTCATAAACAGGCTTGTAATGCAGAGGATGAAATAGCTAAAACAATGGAAATCGGAGTTCTTTTGGGTTTCGATTTCAATGGTATAGAGAAGGAATTGGTTGATGTTATTGCAAGAAGAGAGAAAGATGATGTTGCTAGGTTCAATGAGGTTAATGATCTGTAGCTCCTTCGGTTTCAGGCGGCTGCGTTTTCCTGTGTCTTCTCATTAGCTAATTCTTGGATTTTGAGAGGTTTTGGGAGGGTGGAAAGTCGCGAGGTGGGCAAAAATTTGTTGTATAAGTTCCACCAATTGTTTTGTTTCTTTAAGGTTTTTGTTTTGTTTTGAGGGCTATTGTGGTAGCTGAAAGATTTTATGGCAATCTCTTAGGGAGGAAATAGGGGGTTTTAGCACTTTTTTGAGTTGGTGTTGCAAGTGGGGCACCACTTTAATAACTTAAATTTAAAAGGTATTAGAGTAAGTGATTTCCAAAAATGCTTTTACTTTACATATTCTCTTACTTTGAAGTTTTCTGATATTTTATTCTTTCATCTTCTTCATAAAGGTCTGTTTAACAGATCTCCAATAGAGGTCGAACATCATAATATTATCAATGTATCTTCATTAGATAATTAGTTTAGTGGCATTTTGCAGACGCATTCAGGGGGTTGGTTTTGAATCTTCCATTGTTAAAATTAAGGGTTGAGATTTTCAAGTAGGGAAAAGGATGAATAGTAACTTTGTGATTATGTTTCGAGGCTTGATGTTTGTGTTCCGAGACTTTGTGTTTGTGTGTTCGAGACTTTGTGTTTGTATGTCCAAGACTGTGTTTATGTTCCGAGACTTTGTGTTCCGAGACTTTGTGTTCCAAGACTTTGTGTTTGTATGTCTGAAACTTTGTGTTTGTGTTCCGAGACTTTGTGTTTATGTGTCCGAGACTTTGCAATTGCTTTTTGAGACTTCTAGGTTATTGTTTTGTGCTCATCTTCTCCAACCTCGAATCCCCAATTCGAAACCTTTCGTTTTCAATGAAAGTTACATACTTCGTTTTTTCAGAGAAATCAAAAGTCACTATCGTGTTTGGTTGTGGTCGGCGACGGCGACGTACGCGTGTTCATGGTTCACCATCGTCGTCGTCAATGTACGTGTGTTCGTTGATTGGTCGGTGTACATATGTTCATCGATTCATCAGTTCCACTTCCATTGATGGAGGTTCTCCATTGATGGAGGATTTTGAAAGGAAAAAAAAATGGTGAAGAAGGTTACTGTGAGGAACATTTTTGTCCGTTCATCATAATAGGTATCTTTTAAATATAAGTTACTAAAATGGTGACAGTGTTGAAAAGCCACCTCCAAAAAGTGCTAGAAATATTTTGAACTCGTCACTTGGGGGTTAAAGGTTTCGGTTTTCTTCACCTTGGTTTTCCTATTTTGGTTTGTGATTGGGGGCTGCTCTGGTTAATGGAGACCGAGATTTATGTTCGTGAGGATTTCTAGCTCGTCGGTTTGTGTGGGTTGTCCTGTTGTCTGGTGTGGTTTTCTATATGTGCTTTTGTTTGTTCCAGGTCTTGGTGTCTTTAGTAGTGTTGTTGCCCGATCTGGGTTTTACCTCTGTTTGGGGGTGTGCAGTGTCCTGTCTTCATGGCCTCAATAATATTTTAAGCTGTTCAATATATATATATATATATATATATATATATTTCTCCACTCAACTATGCATATATTGCTAGCTACAGCAATAAATAAAACCACAGGCCCCGCTATTGTAATTTTCTCTTCTTATTAATTTTTCTATTTCTAATGTAAAATTACAAGCTTTATCTCTAGGTCACATTTTTTTTTTTATAACCATAATAAGTTAGTGCATACATTTTTTCTTGGGTAATTTTTTAAATATTCATTATTATTTTTGTTTTTTTAAGAAATGTCTAATTACCAATGGTCTCGTGCCTTGGTGGTTAGAATTTCTACCATCAAGGTTCAAAGCATTGGTAGTTGTAAATATTTATCCCACATTTGGCTATAAAATTTCAAAGTGTGGGGAGCCATCTCCCAAAAGGGGAGCAACCCTCTCTCCGGATATGAGAGTTGTGGTCCATATGTAACCTCTTCCCAATAGTAGAAGCAGTATTACAGACTGTTCTTGTAGAGTCTAATATGCCAAGTCCCGGTAGTAATTGTAATTCAGAAGGGCAAAAAAAAAAAGTCTGATTTTAACACTTTTTTCTAGCTATTTGGGATTAAAATACAGCATGTTTTCTTCCCTCCACTGGCACGCTGAAATTCAAAAAACCCTAATAACAACTCTGAAGCTAGCTTTGTGACAAACAAATCCAGCCACCGGATGAATCCAGTAGAGACGTCCTTTAATAACATTGATGACCGGTTTAATTGATGAGAATGAAAACGATTTATTGACCATGAACCACAGACAATGTAGAAGACGATGTTGATATAATGATCTTGTATAATAGAGATCGATACCTATTCATGAATAAAGAGATGATTGTGTTACGGCATAAGATGGAAATTGTTATAAATTAAGTCTCGGCCACACACTGAAAAAATATGCGACTCGGAGTTAGGCCAAGACTTATTATGGTAAACACTTGTTATTATGACAAATAAATCTCAGTCCAGTCCAGACTTATTATACGTTTATAGTTGAGACTCATATAACTCTTGGTTCAAGACTTGCACAATAATTCTTGGCAAAGACTTATTTATCGTAATAAGTCTCAAATAAGGTGAGACAATATGAGATTGGTCCGGCGGTATGTTCATAACACCTATACCACGAGATTGTAAATACAAGTCTCGATCTCCCCCTTCCCAAAAACCCAGAATTATGATTGTAATGTTTAAAAAAAAAATAATCTCAATAAAAGTGATGTTCATTAAAGAAGAGGAAGCTTTAAGACCCTCTACTATTCAGCCGAACTTCATTTTTATCATCAACGTACATAATTGAGAATTCCAATGATCAAAATTTATCCAGCATCATCTTCAGACGTGTCCTCCGTTGACTTCAAAACAGGAGCCAATATATACCTTAAAAATCCAGCCTTATCTGTAACTTATTAAGTTGTATAATTCTATTTTTTTTTTTTTTTTTTGTGTTAACTTTTTCAAGTTCTCGTAAATCATAATACAGTCAAGTTGCGTAATTGATCGGTTAGCAGATTAAAATCATCGGCAATATAGAAATTAAACCAAACATAATCTCAGTAAAATGTGTTTTGTAATTATTTCAATATTCAATTAGATTTTATAATTAGAGTGAAAATAAATCATCTTAATCGTTATAGGATTTGAATAAGTTTTAGATTACTCTATAAATAGATTTGTCACATTGAATTATTTCAACAAATTTAAAATATTATTCAAAAGGAATTAAATGGCCGAAAAGCTAAATTAAAAGACCAAATAGCTAAATCATTCTTCAATTGTGTGATTGATCGATGTACTGCCGACAAGGATTCCTTAACAGCTGGAAAATGGGCATATCCATTCACGGAATGAGTTTAAAAGTTGCTTTGAAGAATTTATATATATATATATATATATATATATATATATATAATAAAATTGAAAGGATCGTAAAACAACATTACAACAATTTATTTTCATATCCGTTCACGGAATATTTATTTTAAAGGTTGCTTTGTACTATATATGTATGTGACTTTAGACCTAGCTAGCTAGGAGGAGCCTGTACGTAGATGCTCTTACTTTCTACCATGTGAAACAACAATTTCGACATCATATCTGTTTTTTCGGATTCAAACCATGCGACTTTATCAGTTTAGCTGCATACAAAGATTTCAAGATTTATATACAGCATGTTGCATATTAAAAAGTTTGTGAAAATTATAAAAATTATTCAAATTATACAAATCTGATAGATCATTAGCGTTAGAGGTGGGTCATGGGTGGCCATGACCCCCAATATTACTATATTCCGTTTAGAAACTCTTTTTGTTTTTTCACATAATCTCGATGGTAAAAAAAAATGAATTTGGATCCTCTGATCTTTGTCCTGACCTATATAATAAATAGCTGAGATTTATTTATTTATTTTACTTTCATTATCTTTAAATGTAGAATATTATGGTGCATTTGGTATCGTTTTTAAAATAGTGTTTTTTTTTTTAAAATGGAAATCATGTTTTAAAAATGATGTTTTTAAAAATGTAATGCGTTTGGTAGTGTTTTTTAAAAGTAGTTTTTTAAAACGGAAAACGATGTAAAAATGTTTGGTTGTTTTTAAAATTAGTGAAATAATTGTTTGGATGGAAAAGTTATGATTTATTTTGAAAACCGTTTTTGAAAACAATAGAAAACAATAAAAAGTTGTTTCTAACTTTTTAGTTATAACTTTTAAAAAGTTAGGTCAATAAAAAGATCAAATTAGCAAATGATCCAGATAAAAAAAAATAGTATAAAATATAGCATTAATTTTAAATTTTATATATTCATCTTTTAAAATACCTTTTCAATGTTTGGCCTCCCTGTTTCTAGTTTCTTCACACTTTGGCCTCTAGGAAAAGAGTTTTGTATCATATCTTGAAAGGATAATATAGGGATGGCAAAATAACCCGCGGGTACAAAGACCCGCACTTATGGAGTGGGGATGAGTTTCAATTTGGTAGGGATGGGACGAGAATGGGGATAGATAGTAAAACCCGCAATGGGTATAATCCCTGCCCCACTTAAAGTATAATCTTTATTTTATTATGATATAGTTTTTATCTTTTAATGTTATGTTTAAAAAATATTGAATTTATTTGTTTGGTTATAAGAATTATGTTTATTTTTAATGTTTATGAGATGATTTTCAATAAAATTTTTGAATTACTTTATATATTATATCATATTCATTAGGTTATATATTTATTATTTTAATAAATGATTTTGATAAATATGTTAAATGGAGCAAATGGGGTAAATGGGTGGGGATGGGTAAAGCATACTCCGCCCCTCACTACCCCGTTCCATATACTATGAGGTTTTATGTAGGGATGGAGTTTCAAAAAATAAATGGGGTGGGGTGTGGAAAGGGCCACCCCACTCCGAACCTGCCCAATTGCCATCCCTAGGATAATAGTTATTCACAAATCCACATTTTTAATTTGCAAATAGGAAGATATAGGAAAAAATTCATAATCATCCCATTATATTATAGAAAATTATAAATTTAGTGATCGATCATCTCAATTAAGTTTAATGTTTTTGTCAACATTTTCGTTTTGTAGACAAAAATGTTTTTGAATGAGTTGAAGCATGTAATATTCAAATTTGATGGGTTTTTTGCGTGTAAAATAATAAGATAGAGAGAGAACGACGGTGGGAAGAAAGTGAAAGTTAAAGAGTTACTCAGAGAATTGAAAGAGAGAGAAAGTTACTAATAGATAAATTGGGAGAGAGAGAAATCATTGTTTAGAGTTTATGGAATAAGGAAATGGTGTTGGTGAAGAACGAAACTTGATTTCGATTTCCAACAATTTTACATACCGGATGGAATTTTGCATGCCAAATAAAATTTTGCATGTTAGTTAATTATAAATGGAATTTTATACTCACTATTTATAAATGAAATTTTACATGCCGGTTATAAATTAAATTTTACACGCTAGCTATAGATTAAAATTTACATGCCAATGTAAGTTTTCTGGAAATTGAAACGAACAAATTCGTTAGTTTCTCTCACTAAATTTTAACTCTCTCTCTTCCAATTCTCTCAGTAACTTTCTCTCTATCTTCTATATTTCTCTTTTCCAATTCTTTTTATAACTTTCTCTCTAAGTTCTAAAGTCGCCAAAAATCAAATTTCAATTTTTCTCTCTTTAAATAATGACATACCATAACAAATTTAAAAAGTTTGGATGTGAAAATAGAGAAAAATTGAGATAGATAAAGAGAGAAACTAAATCTCTTTAAAAAAAAAAAAAAAAAGAGAAAGAAACAAAAATAAAAAGAGAGAAGAGAGAGAAACTTAGTGGGGGATGTAAAAAACATTAGGAAAAAAACTAAAGTTGACAGGAAAAAAAATTAATTTTTTTTCATAATTTAAAGGTTAAAACTAAAAATTTCCTCAGTTGTATATATAAATGAAAAATGATTTGGTCTTTATTAAGTAGTATATTTTTTTGTGGTTAAGTAAAACATCTAGGATTCGAAACTCTTATCACATTATTTAGGATTGAGAAAGGACAGGGTTTGAGTTGAGGTTAAAAAAAAATGAACACTAGAGCATGATTTGATTATGTTTCTAATCTTCGATGCATTCTATGAATTCCTCCCAATTAATCCAGCTGACTCTATGAATTAATCATTATTTGATGTGACAGAGACTTATGGGACCCCAATTTCAGTTGCCAAGTCCAGTACAGATCCTTTTTGGTATAATATGCAGACAGAAAGAATATAGAGAATCAACCAAAAAAAAAATTATTTTAACTATAGAGGAGGATTGACTGGAAATATTTTTTCTTTTTCACTCACAATGAAAATATTGTATATCATTTTGATTCTGCAGAAAGATAGATACTTAAAATCAGAAGACAAAATTAATGTTGTCAAGTTCCAACACATCGATCCCTAATTAAATCAACCGACAGCCATCAAAAAAAAAAAAAAAAACCGGTGGTTTGATATACAAACACTACAAGTGGATCGAAGTAGGCATAAATAGCACTAGTGACTTTTAAGACTGGTATTAGATTAATAATTTGAGTTTAAATAACACCAATTGATAAAAATACCTTAACCTTTTTATTTTATTACTTTTTTGCTATTTTTAGGTTTGATTTTTTTTAAAAAAAAAATACCTCCATCAATGGAGATGGAACAGACCTCCAATGGAGGTCTATTGGTTCGACCTCCGTTGGAGGTCTCCAATGGAGGTCGATTGATGAAGAAGATGAACAAAAAAAAAATTTGGAAAATTTCATTTTTGCCTATTAAGTCTCGAAAATTGTAAAAATACCTAATAAGTCTCGAAAATACAAAATAAGTTTAAGAAATATATAATAAGTCTCGAAAACACCAAAATAAGTCTCGGGAAAAAAAAACACGAGACTTATTTTGTAAGTGTGTTTTAAGTGTATTTTTGACAGAAAACACTTTAAATACTATTAAAATTTAAATTATTAAATTAGTACTGGTCTTAAAAGTAAGGAAATACAGAGTGCTGGAAAATTTACAAACCCCGTCCAATGCTAAAATAAATTATTACAATATACACAAATGTTTATTGTGCAGGTACAAAATGCAATTGGAACATATTCTTGATGTTGTTTATTTATGAGAGTCTAGCTTGGTGATTCAGGAGAAAACTACCTTTTCATGTACTCTTACGCCTTTACTTTTGGAAGGAATTAGAAATGATTCCTATAATTTGCTTTAAAAGATATCCTACTTGGAAGCATCTAATTTGTGCTATGTACCATGCATTTTCATAAATTAGACTCATAATGAGTGATTCATTCAAAGAAAAAACAAAGGTGCAGGCCCCACTCACAAAACAACAGACCAACAAGATTTAATAGAAAAAGGTGTTATTTTTTTATTGTCTATGATTGCATAATTTACAAATATCATGATGGGGAAACTAGCACTATGGCAGATTATTGCAGAAACCACTTCAACCGAGCAATTATAAACTTAGAAAAGCCAAAATAGGAAAAGAAAAGAAAAGAAAAACTTTAGTTAAAATTCTTTTGAACAAATGTGTAGTATTAAAATTAAGGGTCTACTCCTTTTCAACAAAAAAATATAAATATTAATTAAGAGTCTGCTATATATACAACAGTTAATATCGATTCATTAGATTTGATGATCTGAAAGTTAAAATAATTAAAATTTTTAATAAATAAACATTGAAAATAATTGTGATCACTCTAGTAACAATACATTATACAATCTTTAATTTATATCTCATATTTTATGATATAGAAAATATTGTATTTAAATTAATCACAAATTAAAACTAATAGTTTCACAATATATCTATATCGACTAATATTTTGAGTTACACAGCAAATTACAGAAATGTGTGCCATCAACAATGAGAAAGCAGATCACATAAAAATCTTCAGTATTCAGTATGCCTTCTTCTAAAACTCTCTCTCTCTCGCTCATGTGTTCGAGTAGTGGCCACTATCCGTTCAAAACTGTTCATAATATAGTCTTCAGGTGTTAATGAAACCAATTAACAAACAGATTATAAGAACAATAGAAAGGTGTGCATGCATGGTCGGTCAGATTAATATTTTAAGATGTTGGTAATTATCAAGTAGTATATATGGTGCATGCACAAAGCTAGCTAGACTGTTAGATTAAATTAATCCATGCATGAACTGCAATTAGTTAAACAAAGGAGAAATCTATCTTAATAAAACATTTTCCTTAATTTAGAACCAAAATTCTTTATTCATTTGAGTTTTTGCTGAGCTTAATTTTAAAGATCATATCAGTTGTGGCACATAAAACATGATTCAAAATAGATTGTCACGAATTAATTCGTTTTTAATTCTCTACTGTAACAATTACAAGAAATTTGATCCGGTTAATATTGCTGAAATCAGCAAATGATCCAAGAATTCCTTCCTATGATTGAGGGGTTATATAAAAAGAAAAGGAGAAAAAAAAAAAAAAAAGGAATTAAATTGATGCTATTGAATCGTTGAAGAGAACCAGAGACATAAATTAAAGAGAAAAAAAAAAAAAAACGTAATGGAAACCCACGGAACATATTACATGAAGTTGATGGATGATAATATACACGTAGTTTTACATAAAGAGGCAACTTCATTTCATTGGGGGATCTCCAGCTAGCCCTAAGAAATTAAATGTCTGAGAATCTAATTAAGAAATAAAGAAAACAAATTAAACAACCTAATGACATCATAATTAATTAATCACTAGAACAACTTCCTCTATTGCAACTCCATGATTTTGAAAATGATCCGTTTATCGACAGATTCAAGTATCCCAATGTCATCAATTGATTGATCCATCTCGGTGCTGTCATCATCATCACTAATGGAAATATTCAAATCCAAAGACACAGAAGGGGTTGTCTGATCCTCCATTAATGATACACTTTTATTCTCCTGATCATCTTGCGAGTCGTCTATTTTTTGCTTAATAGGAGGAGAGCAGGCTCGAGATCTTGAACTGAAGCTTTCACAGCTCAAGATAATTATAGCATCACTGAGACCAACTTCATCGCCGTTTGAATTGGTTATTCTTCCTCTTTCCATAGCCCTTTTAAAGCCTTTTTGAGAGCAATAATCGGCTTGTTCAACATCTTCGATCAAGAAAACTCGATGTGGGTTTCGCGACACAGCTTCAGCGAATCTCTCAATGTAGCTACAACTTTGTTCATCTCTTGATCTTTTGTTTCTGTTATCTTCAGTTGAATCTGCTCTAGTAGATGAGAAGCTGCTTAAGGCTATTGAAATGAAGTTAGAGTGGGAGCCGAAAACAAGCCTCGCAAGTTCTTTAGCTATCTTTTCTTTTGCTTCCATATCAACACCTTGGAAGAACAACCAAGTTTCTTCTTTGGCCTCAATGTCATCATCTCCGATAATCTTTCCTTTTCTTCTAACCACACCAGACCTACAATTCAAGACCGTTCTTGCAATTTCAGGGATTATATCTTTCTGCCATGGCACCTTCTTCTCCAATGCAGTGCATAGGGTTGTCATATTTTCAGCATTTGACTCCTTGAACTTGTGGGAAAATTCCATCTCCATGAAATCCCTTGAAGAAACCGAGTTTGGTGTGGAATTAGGGTTTGAAGAAATCTGTTGTTTGGGATCATCATGGTCTGGAATGTATATTCTCAAACTGGGTTCTGCACCACTACTACTCCTGTTAACATCTTCAGAGAACCAGAAATGCTGTTCTCTCCATGATGAGTGTTTGGGTTCTACATGATTAACAGTACTAGTACTCCAATCATGGTGGTGGTGAGTCTTGTGCAAATTAGGGTATTGGTGGTGATGATCATATGAGAAACCAGAAGTAGAGGAAGAAGGTGAAACAGAAGAGAGAGTGAGGGTTCTTTCAGAGTAGTAAGGTTGTTTGTGGATTGAATTGCAAATTGAGTTCCACTTTTTGCAAAGCTCTCTCATCGCAGAGTCCTGGTTAATTAATTTACAAGAGAAAACAAAAAAAAAATACAAAGAAAAAAATCAATAATTATAAGAAAAGGTTAATTAATTTAATGCTGAAACATATATTTGTAATGCTGAGATGTGCTTAATTATAACCTTATGAACATTAGTAGTGCCAAGTCCTTTGCTCTCATCCTTGTATTGTTGAAGCCATGCAGGAAGTCTTGAAGTGGTGGTAGATTCAGTTTTACTAGTACTAGTGCTATTTTGTAAGTTTCTGGCTTCAGCTTCAAACTTGGCTGAGCAATCACCACAGCAACTCATGAGCTGCTTCTCCTGATCTCCATTTTCAAGAGGAAGCCAAGTAGATCCATTTTCAGCTCTCTTATTGCTTGTGGACTGACTTTGTAGATCACTATAAAAGAAGTAAAGTAAAAAATATATATAAAAATTTAGCATTTTGCACCAAGATTGTGTATATCGAGTGGGAAAAAAGAACATTTTTTAAAAAGAAGATTTTGAAATGCTTCAAGATAGAAAACCCCTTCACGCCATTCTCTTTCTCTCTACTTTTTCAAGAAAAAGGAAGTCATGATATTAACTGTGTATCGAATTCAGATCAGATTATAATAAATCTCAAATCTTTTTCTCATTTTGTTTCTCTCAAAAGAATGCACATAGACATGGCATAAAAGCAAAGTGTGTGAAAAAGAATATTATTCACATAATATAGTAATTGATTTTGAATTTTTTTTTCTTTATTTTAAAGAAAAAAAAATATTGGAAAGAGAAGGTTAGTGTGTGTGATAGAAAGGAAATTAAAGCCATACAATTATGTCAAACTTTACCAAGTAGTAGTAGGAGTACCTGTCAGTGATGAGACTCAAGCGCAAGCTGCCTGCAGGAATTGTTAGAGGATGAAGACCCCAAACAGTTTCAAGTGATGGATGGCCAGATTTACATCTCATGTATGTTTGGAAAGTTGCAATCCCCATCACCCAAAACCTTGTGTTCTCTCCAACTCCGCAAACCAATTTCCCAATCTCCATGATTATGTGCTCTACGCCACTACTGTTACTATAATACCCTCTTCCTTCTTGATCGTGACTACTACTTGAACTAGCTATAGTACTAGTACTAACAGCCAATTCAACATCTCCCAAATACAACACTACCCCTCCTCTACCCATCATACAACCCCTAATATGGTTCTTGATTTCTTCAACCTTGTGTTCAATTTCTACTCTACTTAAATTTCCAAAAGAGGAGAGAGAAAGGGTTATAAACTTCACATCTCTCAAAGCCTCAGGAACATCATGACCAGCTTTGTTAACTTTTTCAATCACTCCCTTAATTACACCCTCAACACTAGCAAGACACTCTCCTACAATCACAAAATTTCTCCTCCTTTTGTTCATCAAATTATCTATTACATACATGACATCCTCCTCATTCCTGACTGGATCTGATGATATTCTAGGTTTTGCAACTATTTTTGTTCCAATAACTTGACCTACAGGAGAAGAAGACTGAGAGAGGACTAAAACATTATTATTATTACTACTATCAAGCTTAGACTTACTACTACTTACAGAATTAGCAGTAGTGCTTTGAGAACATATTTCTAAGGACACAGCTTGTTCAACATTGCTTTTCACTTGTGTGCTTGAGAAACCAGCTTCTCTCATGACTCTACTCACACTAGGATCATCTAAAATAGAGATGATAAGTTGCTCTAACTCAATCTTCACAGCTAGGAGAGGTTGTTGCTGGTTCTCGATTGAGCCACGCCTCTGGTGAGCCTGAGCACGCTTAAAAGCTGCAACCAAAGCATTAGAGATTGAAGGGTATTGAGAAGAATGACCACCCAACATGGGTGTGGATGTTGAAGCCGGTAAGCGATTGAGAGCAACATTGAAGCACAGCTCTAGGGCTTTGCACTGAAGTGGGTGAGAGTGAGATTGAAGGCAAGCTGTTCTGAGTAAGCCTGTGGAGGATGAAAGCATAGTGTTTGCAACATGAAGTGGGGTTACTTGGGCATGGCCGCGACGTCTAGCGAGGGTTACGGCTTGTTTCACGACACCTGCAGCCTCTGCCGTTAGGGCTTGTTGCACTGTGCAACCTCCTGCTCTCATATTTCTCTCTAACTTGTATAATTTCTACAAGTCTACAACTAGCTAGTAAGAATAGAGAGAGGGGATTAAAATAGCTAGAGAGATCAAGAAAGATCTTTTAGTAAAGGGTCAACAAGCACCATGATGATATGGATTGTATTGAAAGAAATTAAGAAAAAAAAAAAAGAACCAAAGGGTCTAGCTAGTATGGAGGAGTGTATGAATATCTATGGAGGTTTTTGTAGAGAGATTATGATTTGATCGTGAGAACTGAGAACTGAGAAGGAAAGAGAGAGAGAAATATAAGGGAGGTGGGCTATGCTTTTCTTGTAGGTGAGGGAAAAATTGGGGTCCAAAGTCGATTTTGTAGTGGAAAGTGGAATGCATGTGCTGACAAGCAGGACGAATGCACCAGTATCAAAGGCAACTCAGCTTTGCCAATTTCCTATCTCTATTTTCATAAAAGATATGGATTTCCTATGTGCGTCTCTCCCTCAGTACTACTAATTAACTAACCACAATATCCAAAGTTAAAATATCTCTTAATCAACAATTGAGTAAATATTTTGACCATTATAATCACTCTTTTAGCCTTGAAATTATTTATTTAATTATGGGTGGTGTTAACCTATACCCTACCCATTTATTTATAATCCAGCCAAGAGGTAATTATATGTGTAATAAGGAATTAATGATCATTAAGGTTAATTAAAGTAATTAGATGATAGGTTTGGTTTAGTTAATATATATATATAGAGAGAGAGAGAGAGCTTTTTCTAGCATCTGCCAAAATCGAGGACCTGAAAAGAAAATGGGGACTATGTGTCGAAAGGAATAGGTAAGTGTGTACGATTTTCTTCCGGACTCAAAGACAAGGAATAAAGAGTCTCTCTTTCCATTTACTTGTCTTTTTAAAAAAATAAATAATAATAATACACTTGACGCTCTTTGAATTCCCCATATTATATATTTTTGCATGGGGATTTAAAACTCAACACATTCCCTCTCCCTCGTCTCTCTTTCTCTCTTTTTCCTCACATTATTTCATAAAGGTCGAGCTTTTGGACCGTCTCTTTGATTCAAAAAATGAACAAACAAATCATCAACTGAACAACATATGATGATTACCAACTCTCTCACTCCTAGGGCACCGCTGTTTTTATGTCTTTTTTTCTTTTTCTTTTTTTATTTGATAAAGGGTTATATTCTTTATGATATTGGTTTTAGTACCAATTCATAATTTTAGATTTAAAATATAATCCATAAATTTAATAAAGTGATGATATATATATAGAGAGAGAGAGAGAGAGAAGCCAATACAAAAGAAAAACCCAGTATTGCCGAGGAGTCCATTAAAAATTTTGGTTAATTAATTAAGAAAAACGTCAAATTTCAACCTTGGAAATTTGAGCGGATATTTGAAGTGAGAAAATTACGTATGTGGGAGCTTTAATTAAATTAAAAAGGACAAAATGATGTCAATGGGTGCATCGATTCTGCACTACAATGGCCTTGTGTTGACTCCAAATGTCCAAACGACATCTCTATATCAATCTATTACAAACACTCAAAAAAGTTTAAAAAGAAATTCCACATTCTTCAACTTTTAATTCGCTTTAATTTCAATTTTCAGCAGGCGCTACGATGGACACGTAAACCAACCTTGTCATAAATCTCAATGTCACTATAGTTTGTCAAATAACAATTTCAATTTTTTGGTCTTCGCATAACTATTTATATGGACCATAAAAGGCAAGAGAGTTGGCATCAACTTGGCAAATAACATTCAAAACGTTCATTTAGTCCGATAATATTTCAGATTCGAAGAGTTTGACTTGCATATGCAACGTCTCTACCTAAATTCCCATGTTTGAAATTGAATGTATGATTTTCAAACAAAATAAACTTGTTTATCTATATAGTTAGTTCATTTGATTAAATTTTCTTAAGACCACCGCAAGTATTGTATATAGTTTAATAATACTATTCCCTAACATACATGTTCATGAATGATACCACGCCATATTATTATTTTAAAATATGACACCGAACAAATTCGGCATCTGTCAGAGATCTATCAAGATAAAATACTATATGTACGGTCTGAATATTACTCCCACACCTATTCGTACTCCCGCAGTATCGGAGAGAGAACTCTGTAAACATGCATAGTAGAATATTCATGACATGCATCATGCATGCCAATTCTAAAGATCGAACGTCTTTACAATATAAAGGTTTGTAGCAAGTAGCAACCAGCAATTGGCTGAGATGATATAAATAATTTAATTTGTAGACCAAGGAGACCTTTTGAATTAATAACATAAATAACCAGAACAGAGTATAATCTAAATTTTCGGGGACCAGCATAGTCTTCTCATGTTAATTCCTTGTTGCTTGAGTTGTATTGCTATCCAGTCGCTGATTTAATTTGTGGGGTGGTGTGTGTGTGTGTGTGTGTGAGTGTAGTGGCCCATGCTAGGTTATTACTGGTCTTATTCCAGCCCAGCGTGCCTTTGCATAGAAAGGAGAGCTACACCACTAGACCAGTTCAGTAGTACTCTACCCTCTCTTCTCTCTAGGTCTTTCAAATAAACTAAACTAAACTAAACTAAACATATATTCAACAGAAAACGAGAGATCTACCTTTCATTCCTCAATCATCTTCCACTTTTACTTCTTCTCTCTTACAAATTATATAATCATCCTTGGCAAATCAAATGATAATACTTTCGGTGCTCCCAAATGCCTTCTTGAACTATTAGTTTAAAATAAAAGTTGTGAAAAAGCAATAACTTCACATCCATATCGATGAAATTTGCAAATTTGAATCACATTCTAGTCTCTTCAATCTCAAATCTCAATAGTTCAAACAAGAACAGTAGTGAGAGAAATCTAAAAAGAAAGGAAAAAAAAATGTAATTAACAATCATAGAAGAAAGCTAGTTTTGGGAAATAGATAAAATGTGAGAGACAAAAGCTGATAGGACTTCTTGTCCACCTATATGTGAAGAACAATTAGAGGAATGTCTTTATAGGTTAGCCCAAGAAGGTATAATAGCATTTCACATGAGATGACAAGACAAAGTTTGTTTCAAATTCTATTACCTTATTAGTTTCTTCAATCATGTGACATCTCATCTCAGTACTCTGCTTTTATAATTGTTTTTTTTTTTTTTTTAAGGGTCACCATTCAAATTGTTTGCAAGCTAATCTGAACCCTAGTTCTGGTCAATTTTATCATCACCCAACTTTAAAGTAATGTTATCCTAAAC
Source organism: Acer negundo (assembly GCA_035582765.1). Classification (NCBI taxonomy): domain Eukaryota; kingdom Viridiplantae; phylum Streptophyta; class Magnoliopsida; order Sapindales; family Sapindaceae; genus Acer; species Acer negundo. The sequence continues at coordinate 13,369,506 of CM069243.1, forward strand.
CCTTGTATGATTTGCACGTGAAAAGCACGTGATAAAAAACGAACTGGTCTAATCCACAACTGTTTAATTCTTCTGGGTGAGTCTTGATTATGAGTCCCCAGTCAAAAAAGCTTATATATCTTTGCTGGCCTAAAAAGACATACAAAATAATCTGAAAACAAAGCATCATGTACCACTAGAAAAGGAGTGTTTGAATTGAACGAAAGAGAGGAATATATACAGTTGCTTAGAACACACCCTACCTAGCTAATTCCTCCTCCCTCACGAACCAATAACGGTTTAATTTTGTTTAAAGAAGCATAACCGTAACAAAAGCCATCTCTCTGCTTGCTAAATATGAGTATGGACACCAAAAGATGTGTATCAAAGCAAAAGTTAGGGTTATCTTTTCTCTTCTTTCACTATCAAACCCTTTAATTTTTCACGGGAACACATTGCATTAGGGCCCTTAGTTATATATAATTTCTTTTTTATTTTACAAGTTTCTTCTTTTGCTTAAAGTAAAGCACTCTCCCTCCCTCTCATAAAACAATATAAAAAGTAAAATATGGCATTATCTACTAAAAAGGGACGCTCATTTTATGCTTTTAAGCTTCAAATAAGCATCTTGGTTTTATACGTGGCCATGTGAGTGAAAGCAATATCTTAGAGAGACGAACAAAACTGAGGTCTAAGAGAGAGAATAGATAATAGTATTTGGGTGGTCGGCCAGACTTTAAAGCTTACATAGAGAGAAAAAAGTTGCTCTAATTTTGACAAGACAGCCTTGTTAATGTAAAGCTGATGGAATTACGTACCACACACTCCTTTTCTCAAAAGTTTCACATTATTTTATTTATACTCACTAATAGTATCTACTAAGGCAACTTATGTTTCAACACCTAATAAAGAGAGCTCCATAACCACTGCACTGAAATGCAGCTCTTCTTGTAGCTCTGTTGATTTGCTGAATTGGTTTTAATTGTCATCTATTATGTTTTTAATGTTTTAAATCAGATGAGACAGATAATATATTTAATTAGACATAATTCATATTTAAAATGCTACTTAGTTTGACCAATCAACTAACATAACGTGGGATGATGTAGAATACCCTGAATACCTGTAATTTCGTTGAGAGTAATCCTATACGATCCAAAAAATTAAACCTAAACAATTGACCCAAAATTCAATCCAAATAATATGATAAATGAGTTGTCATCATCACATAAATCATGGGGTGATGTGGTGAATGTTATGACAAGGACAAATCACTTACCACATCATTTGGGTTGATTTTTGGTTTAAATTTTTGGGTTGACTAACATTAGTTTTTCATGACTACTAATGCCAAATAATTCAAAGAAATTTGCCCAAAAACCAAATCAAATGATATGACAAATGATTTGTCCTTACCATGTCATTCACGACATCATCAATGACATGGCAGGGGCAACTCATCTGGTTTGTATATTATTACTCTTTGATCAATTGTGGAACTTAAATAAACAGGAATAACATAAGTGATTAAAACAATAATGAATCTCAGGTAAATGCCACTATGTATATTTAAATGAGAATATTGCTCAAGAACAAAACAACAGACATAGGTACAACCGCAACAAATGACAAATTACAGTAAACTGTAATAACACCATCTTTTAGCAAAATTGTCCTATATATTATTGTTATTATTATACAAAATTACTTGGTAATTATCATAATATAAAGAAAAGAAGAAGATTTTTTTTAAGTTAGTAAGCTAACCTATAGTCCTTGTCCTAGAGCTTCATTGATCTTGACAAGCCGAAATATCTCCGGTATAATTATTTTGTAGTAGCGGAGCAAGTTTGCTTTCAACAAAGGATCTCTGCTTACACATTTCCTCGTGAATCAACAAACCAGCAGCCTCACAAGCTTTGGAGCTAGGAAAACCAAGTGTCCATCTCCCATCTACTTCCGAATTGGACTTCTTAGGGTTGTGCCCTCTAGTTTTACTTACACTGGATATTGGGTCGAATTCTCTTATCCAAAGATGCAACCAAGTCTGATGGTCTTTATCTATCTTTGGCTGTATCGAGTACGGAAGAAAATGAATAAACAAATTAATTGTGTCTATGACTATGACAATAAAGAGGTCCACCATTGAAATAAATTGAATGGTCATAAAATGCGAAGGAAACTATTACCAATAAACATATGACAGATAAAGGTACAAGTTATTATGACCTAAAACATCAGCATAACCAATGCAACAGACAACCAACAAGTATAAAGTAATAAATTGCTGAAGATTATATGGGAATGGTGAAAAAATGGATACATAATAGAGTCCAAACTTCATGAATCATACCACTGCCATTAGGTATCACAACTCAAAAGTAAAAATAAAAAAAATTTAAAAAAATAAAAAATAAAAAATAAAAAAAATGAAAACAAAATAGTTTTAGGGTGTAACATGTAATTTTCCTGAAGGAAAAATATTGATTTTGGTTTTGGTCTTGTGTGTGGGATGCGGGATGGAGGGCTGCTACTGATCCCAACATTTTTACTTATCTGAAAATCCCCAGCATGCCTATTATTGCAAGTGAACCCAATTATTCTAAAGTCTGACAGTAATTGATATTGTAAAGGATTAAATCGCAGATGCAAATGTTTCATGTCATGGGTAACTATATATCCCCAGAAATCTGCTAAAAACCTCTATATATTTTTTCAAGGTCCAGGTACAAATCCATGGTGGACACACAAAGGCCACTCGAAAAATTCTGCTCAAAATAACTATTTTTTATTTTTTTGAAACAAGACAAGCAAGAAATTTTTTTTTTATTAAAATCGGACCGACTTAGAGGGAAAAAACATCACACGAGATCATTATGCTGAAAAACCCCTCGGGCAGTATCCATATATAAAATAAAAAATAAAAAATAAAAAAAGGGCAAACAAGATAGAGAAATGTTAAGGAAGGGTGCGCAGACCCACAAAGACTAAACGAGGCATGCAGCCCTAACAAGACAAGCAAGAAAAAGCCAGATTGATCATTTACATGATTAATGAAAAAATCTATTTCGTTGTGTAATTAGACCAGAATCAACACATCTCTAAAGTTAACATCATGAATATCATAGAAACATTTTAAAATAAAAATAAAAGAGTAGCTTTTACAGGTATCAGAACTTACACTCAAACCTGCCAATGGTGCTATAGCAATTACAACACCCCGTTGACTTCGGAAGGGATGCTTCTCTGCGAGAATCAGTTTGCCAGATAATCCTCTTGCTGCAGGTATCAGGTAGATATCCCTGACTCCAGCATTAGAAAAAGCAATCCTGCACGGGATTCCAGATCCTACAAAACTCGATAAATTCCAAATGAATAATGCATGATCCTATAGACATTTTGAAAAGTTAACTGAAGATGTAACTGAATGTTACCCAACCTAGAAAAACCTCTGACCCAAAGCTTGCAGATGAAAGATCTGACGACTGTGATATTCCAGAATCAGTGGCGGCACTGCTCATCAAATCTAACATGGGATTTTCAAGCAATTCTCCTTTGAGAATAAAGGCTTTCAGCTGAAGATGGAGAATGAATACCTAAAAGTATGTGGACTATAAGATTCAAGCGGTAGAAAACTTTAATGCATTATGAACAATTATCATGTGAATGCACACTACAGCAGATAGTCATAAAGACAAACATAGATGTTTATGATGGAGAGTAAATAACCAATCAAACAACAGTAAGAGTAGATAAGCACCCACACTCAAATTTAGAATCAAGAGAAAGTACAGTAATCTGAGTAAAAAGTAAAAGAGTGTATGAAACATATGAGACCACAGAGCCTCTAGCCATGAATCTACTCAAATTCACTTTAGCACCACCTCTGAAATTAAATGTAATCGTGTTTAAAACAAGCACAGTCATCCACAATTTCGGACCCAACCGCTTCCTTCAAAATATTTTCAAACAATTAAAAAGTAAAGGGTTATATGAATCAATTGGATCATCATTGTATGATGGAGTGTGCTTTCCAATAATAATATGAGTTAATGTGATATGATAGTATGGGTTTAGTTGTTTCTTGACCAAAGGAGTTGAAACAACTTAAGAACTTCCCGGATCCAAACCAATATTGCCAAAATTTATCGGTTTGGATCCTGAAAACTCTGAAGTTGTTTCAACTCCTTTGGTACAGAAACAACTAAACCCATACTATCATATGACATCAACTCAAATTATTATTGGAAAGCGAACTCTATCCTACAATGGTAATCCAATTCCAAGAGAGGATAACATGATAGTTGATATATAGGGTCAACATATTCAAATATTCGTACATGATAGTTGATAGTTGAAAAATATTTTAAAGGAAGTAGTTGGGTCCTAGACTGTGGATTACCCGGAACCAAAGAGTGATCGCATTGTTTCAAAGTAATTTCAAGCGCTCTTCCTATGATCACATTTAATTTCAGTGGTGCTAAAGTGAATTTCCCAAGATCATATTATGAAACAAAAAGGTTCATATGACAAGTGATGACAAGTATCTACCACAACACACCGATACATTTGATCTCTATTTCCTTTTCTTATGTCTACAGTACACATTAAAAGCATTAACGAAAGGAGTAATGCTAGACATCTCAACTCATATCTCAAGGTGTCAATTGGTGAGTGGATACCAGTGTTCTAGTAGGCGCTAGTCGGGCCATGGCCTGGCACTTAATGCCTAGGCCGACTAGGCGGGGCCGCAGCTGCCCTTAAGTGGAGATGGGTTGTGGAGAAGAAAAGAGGAGAAAAGAAAAAAAACAAAAAACAAAAAACAAAAAACAACGGGCTGGCGGCTAGGGTTTATATTTTTGAAAAAGAAGAAGCTTTCGTTTTGGGTTTCTTCTTTTTCAAAAAAAAAAAAAACCCTAGCCGCCAACACAAAGAAACCCCAGCCGCCTAGAGGCCGATTATGCCTAAATCGCAGCGGCCAGGGCCGCTTAACGTCAAGACGGCCGCCCAGACCAATTACTAGAACACCGGTGGATACACAACAATGATGATTTATCTCACTTTCCACTTGTATCCGCTCACCAATTGACACCTCACAAGTTGGGATGGAAGTTGGGATATGAGTTCGGATGTCTAGCACTACTCTTAATGAAAATCCAAAACCTAGGACAGGCATTCCTTTAACATCTATACAATTCAAGGCTGGCTTAATTACAATATCTATCTAGTTCAAGGAGTCACTGAAGACCTTAGGTATTTCTTGCTAAGACAAATATCTTTGTTAAACAGCATAGAACCAGAATGATACTGAGATGGCATCCTCTTGAGACAGTTATTTTATTTAAATAAAAAATTCAGAGAGAATGAAAGACAAAAAACACACCTTCACAACATCAACCATTGTTTTCCAAGCAATATCAGAAGTCGATCTGCCTGCATTGTGTAAAAATTATGAAAGAGCTAGGGGTAAGAGAATAATTTCTGTAGAATGACGAGAAATAGGGTTAATCCAACATAAGAAAATAAAAAATAAAGTCAAAACAAAGATGACAAGTACCATCATTTTGGGAGATGGCAAGCTCTAGGCCGAATAAGGGATTTTTAGATTGCAAAGGTTCCTTAAGAGCTGTAAATGGCATTTATAAAAATGTGATGAGTTCCTCCATAATAAATTTTATGACATAGCATGTGTAATCAATAATCATTTCAAGATCAACACCATACAAAGGATACTCATATAAAAACATTTAAAAAAAAATCCTATTAAGGCAAGATTCTCCACCTCATACCTGTTTTACAGTTTGCCCATTCATCTCTTAAAGTGTCCAGGATATGATCAAACCAGCATCCATCAAGTTCTTTTTGAAGACGTTCACAGGACTTCTGATACGAATTCTGTCAAGAGGAACTAGAAAATATTTAACTTTAAAAAGATTGGTACATAATAATTGGTTAATCTCAATGAAGAAATATTTACAAAACAGTGGAAGTGTTCTGCATTCCATTGGGCGCATGACTAAATCCCAAAGTGGGAGAAAAATGCAAGATTTAATCCCTAGTGGTTCACTGATTCTTACAGCTGATGATTTTGCAACATTAACAAAATGAATATTTTAAGATAGTCTCACCATATATGTAATAAATATAATACAGACGCACGCACACAATATTACTTAGATCATTGAATGCAAACGCTTGCATCTCTTTTCAACTCGGATGTGAATGTCTGCATCTTTATTTCTATCCATACGTACTCAAGAATGGTAATAAACAAGTAGTTATGGTCGTGACGAGTTGTGATGGTAGTCATGATGATAGTGTATGGTCATGAAACAAGCTAACATTGTCATGATAAAGACCACACACAACATTCTAATTGAAAAAAAAGAAGTGAACGTCTGCCCAAGAGAAAGACTATGTAGCTTTGATAATAAATCAAAATAGAGTTTCAGATAGAAATCTAAACAGGCCACCCTCCTGAATGTGGCTATTAAACACTTCCTTCCAGTTTTCATGATCCTTTAAATATAAACTACAGTGATTGTAAATAAAAATTATGATTTCCTAATTGTAGCCTGAAGAAATATGCATAGTATAGTGTATCAGACTTATGAAGAAATATGTACAGTACTACCATATGAAAGTACTATAATCTATGAACACTCTATTGACATAATTAAGGTGGTTCAAGACATCAGGATTCAAACATAAAAAGGTCATTTACTCAGTACTGTCCTTGCCTTAGAAGGGTCCTGAGAGAGTTGCTATAGATATAATCCCTACCTTTTAGCATTTAAATAAAAAGGCCTCTGCCAATAAACCTAGTAACCCAGGCTATTGTGCTTGTTGACCTAAGAGTTTGTCACTAAAAATCATCCATCTATACAACTGTGTTTCTAGCTACTATAAATCCATTATGCAGGACATAAATATGATACATTAGTATTCACAAGTTGTGACTATATTACACATAATTCAGATGGCTAAGTCGAAAGTGTATACATACATACATACATACATACATACATTTATATATATATATATATATTAATTTGATGTACACTAACAGTTGAAAGCTCACATTGAAAAGGTGGAGATTGTGATCACTGAGTTCCCTTCCTTGAAGAATCAAAAGCTTCCTCAAGAACCACCCTGTATGCCACTCAATTAAGGCACAAAATGGTGGTTGGCTTGCTAAAACCTTCAATAATGCATTTAAAATCTGCAACCAATACATAAACATGATGTCATTCATAACACTGCATACTGAAAAGAATCAGGATGCACAAGTTCACACGGTTTTAGTGAAGTCAAATTAGTATCCCTGGTGAAGCTATAAAGGTGAATAATTTAATTATTAAATGGTAACAATGAAGCACCAAACATCAGACAGGGCATATACCTGAGGCATATGTCTCACAAGTATACCTCCATCTACTATTGATGAAGCTGAAATGCCACAAGTCTGAGAGTGAATATATCAACAATATTAGATAAATAAATTACTCCATAAATTCAGAAACTCTAGAAAACCCATCAAATTTTCAGAGCTATAGATGAAAACAGAACACATAAATCTTAGCATGTATTTGCAAGACTCCATACTGGAATCTTGAAAATCTCTGAAACTAATTGATGCACTATAAGCGGAAAAAAAAAAAAAGCTACAGAAAAGATTTAAAAAGAACAGCGCATACAACTCACAACGCACAGAAACTGAAACCGGCATGTGTATATTAATAGTAGTAGCTTCGCATTGACATTTCCTTCTTCCAAAATAAAATAAAATAATGAATACTGGTGTAAAAATCTTAACATCATACTATAAGACCTTTAAAGTCTCACTGACAGAAAAAGATTAGATACATCTTTGTAAAGGGATAGTTATTGCTCAATTAGTTATTTTACAACTTAAACCCAGACTTATCACATGGAGAAATGCAAAATGGCTACTCTGGTAAAAATACTACTTCATATGTCTATTCATAGAACATCATGATAGAACTTTGTAAAATACTAACATTACACAAAAGGGAGAGAGATAGAGTGAGAGCACCAAGTCAAACACTCATCATCAGGTTTGCATTAATAGAAACATTCCCAAAATATAAAGATGATTACCGTCATATCTTGCATTTCACTAAATCCAAACATTGAAGCCAGCAAACACTCAAGATCTGCCCAAATAAAAATAAAGTGTTGAAGCAAGGAAGAGAAATAAATAAAATAACAATGATATTTATTGGATGTAATAAGAAAAATTGTACACATATATTACCTTTACTTTCTACTAGAAAAAGCAATAAAAACAGTGATGCCAGTACTACACTGGGATTATCAGAGCAAATATAAGCAAGAATTCCACTCCTGCCACGGAAAAAATAAGAATAGAAATTACAACACATTTAAATCAATTCACACAATTCCGACGCCAAGTAAAAAGAAACTCTATTAGCCTCAAACATACTTACATACACCATCCGGATGTCAGACACATCCAATTTTTCCATTTGCCTCAGATGTCAAAAAATCCAGTTCCATAAATGTTAAAATAACTTTACTATTTCTCTTTGGTGGTAATAAATAAATGCCAGGTATTCACGAGCAGAAATGAAATATCAAACAATACAAAGCACAGATGATAATGCGACCAGGGATACAAGAAAGTAACAAAGATAGAATGAAAATGAAATTCAATCTACTCTCGAATCCTGAAAATAGAATTTATAATACAAACAAGAACGCTGATGTACATTCAACTCTAAACTACAAAACAACACGGGCATATTGGGTTCTAGATTCCCAAATAAATCCTCCGACAGCATTACATTGCACTTCTCATTTTCTCAGATTCAAATGTTTATTTCAATTAATAACAGCATAAAACTTAAAAGTGCTCAGCAACTATTCTTAGAAACTAAAAGGCTCTGCCTAATTGTGAAGATATATTTATATACTTCTTCCTATTAAAGTTACAATAACCGATACAACATCAGTATAAGATGACATACTAACCTTTCAATGCATACATCACTGTCACCAGGGAAGCTGTTGAAATGAGAATTAGATGATATATACTCAGTCAAATGCCCAGATATATGGTTCCCATTGATGTTTACTTCTCCTGCAGTCTCTGAAGCAGAATTTTCCAGAACTTCCATAATTTCCATATCATTCAAAAGATTGAAAAAGGAGTGTTCATGACTAATTCCACTAGTTGCTTTTCCTTCAATAGAATCTCTCAAGTTTGAGGTCACATATGGAAACAGAAGAACAGCAGCCACAGAATTTATGATATTTTTTCCACCAACAACTTGTAGAAGATGAGAAACTATGTACATAGAAGTGACCACAGATATGTGAAAATCCTGGAAAAGAACTTGACAATAAGTTTCAATAGATGACTAATAAATAATTTTCAAAACATCTTATATTTGGAATATATCAATCTACAAATCAACAAATATTGATAGCTGATTTTTAGGAAAGATAGTAATTAAGCTTTCCAGGAGAACTCAACCTAAACCCAGAACAAGAAGTGCTAGATAACTAAGAGAAAACCTAGATAAGAAATGGAAAATCCATGACAGCATTTGGTAGAAAATTTCCAAGGCAAACTACATTTCAAACCCACAATTATCACCCTAATGTGCACAGCTGCAGATTACTGGTATACTATTTGCAAACTTCAGAAAGATATATATTTATATATATTCATAGTCCAGTAGCACGAAATCTAAGGTAATTGACCAAATCATAACATCTAACCAATCACTGATTTGATAACACAAGAAAATAAAAAATATTATATATATATATATATATATATATATATATTTATTGACAGAAACACACCAAAAAAAGAATTTAAAAAGAGAAGTGAAAAAATATCTCACATTACTCTGCCTTAGCTGCAGCAATGGGAACAATATGGGAAGGACAAGTAAGTTGAGAAGATTCTGGGTGACAACTTTACTTAATTGAGAGTCGCCTACAGAAAGAACATCCTTAAAGTAGTATAGATCATCCACAATTTTATCACTTTCCAGAAGTATTTCTTTTCTCCTCTGATGAGTGCATGGTTCCCTGCATCAAAGTCGAGTAGGATTCCCTTAAATAGATACATTTGCAAACAAATCAAGTTACCATTTGTTACAGCATAAATTTCTCAAAAATATCGTAGGCAGCATACTCTGTAGCTTGGACAAGGCCATCTAGATGAACGCATTTCTCTCTTAAGGTATGAACTAAATCTGAGAAGTATTTTGAGACTGGAGGAGTTGTTACAAACTGATAAACCATGCCATCGCTAACTGCATATCCAAATAGATACTGTCGCAAGATATCAAAAATGTACATCCAGTATTTCATTTATCTCTCATGTTTGCAGAAAGAACTGAATATAATGGTATACCATTATATATGTTGAGGGTTAATGCACGTACAGCTGTCTGAATCATCTTTTCCCCATACTGTGCAAATTTAAGAGCCTCACTATACAACGGAAATGAGGTTACAACATCCTGTAATCAAAAAAGAATGCGTCACCGTAATCAAAAGTCAACCAACTCGATGTAAAAAAAGAATTAGAAAAAATACAGCCATATTGAATGCATTCCAAATTATTCTTGCATAATAATAGAAGCTCGCTCTTTTTCTAAGTGAATTTAACCTATAGGTTTAGAAAATTATATGCATATTGACTATCTTTAAGTGTTGCTGATTGACATTTCCTACAGCCACGTGATGCTGAACTAACCCACCACCAACACAGCAACACCATCACCCCTCTCCCTGTCCCAAACCCCAACTGTCCATCGTAGGCAGAAAAAGGTTAATTTTCCAGACATCATACAACTAGTTTAAATACTTTTTGAGTTCCTTAATGTATGAAGCAAACTGGGTTGCAAAGCCCGAAGCAAATTCGATAGGGACTGCGTCCAAAGCGGACAAAATCTACATTGGGTCATGGGTCAGGGAATTTTTATTGGTATCAAAGCCAACTCATGACACAGTGCTAAGAAAGTGCTCCATCCACAGGTCCCAATCATCATAAGGGCATGAGGTCCAAAGGGTGACAGTATGAGAACCTGTTGGATTAGTGTAAGCCACCAAACCCCACATCGCTAGCAAGTGGGGGCCTTGACTAGTTTAAATACCCTATGAGCTTTTTAAGATGTAGACATGTTTTGAGTTGCGAAGCCCAAAGCAAATTCGTGTAAGATTGTGTATCCAAAACGAAAAATATCTACACTAGGCCAGGGTGTTTCACCACTACACGATAAAATGGGGTGTGCAACCAGACAAGGAAAAACAACATAGAAGTGGGGTGCATGAAGCATGCAAAGCAATTGCAATTTCACGTTAAAACGCCCTATGCCAAAATCATTCATAATATTCAACATTTTCTCCTGGAACACAGAATTCTCAGTAATTAGTTAGGTGTACTATTGGCGCCCATGTGGAGCAGCTATCCCACTCCCATGGAAGCATGATTGTTTAATCCTACACACCTTCTTCCTCTCTATTTTAATTAATAAATTAAAGATAATTATTTACTTAAAAATAATTTTAATTATTTTCTTAAAAAATAGTTTTAAAAAACATATATTTGTCAAAAAATATTTCAATTTATTTTTCATCAAATTTGGTTTTATATATTTTTTGCTCCAAAATAGTTTTTAAATATATATTTTTATTAAAATTTGTTTTAAAATATTTTTTTCAAAATAGAGTAAATTAATTTTCTTAAAAGATTATTAATCTAACCACATCCCATTAAATCCCATATAATATCATACAAAATAGATGATAATTTTTTAGTCAACTTCCAATTCAAACCAAACAATTAATCCAATCTAATCACATCCAATGCCAAATAATAATCATATCTCATCTGCCGCACCAAATGCACCCTTAGAGTTCATACACAAACCATTTGAAGGGATTCTATTACAGCTTCATAGATTTTTAAGTTCATAATTTGACACAAGGATTATATAAAGCCCTAGCCACTCCACACAAAGGCCGAATTAAAAACCTTAGTGGCCTCTTTGTTAGAAGACATTAAATCTACTTTAGCATTTTTAAAAAGTATTTTTTTTATTCACCATGATCATATTAAGAAAAGGGAAAAAGTTTGATCTTTACACAATTTCACCATCTGTTTACAGTTCTCATTTCACATATCAAGATTTTGAGGCAAATATATGACTTGGCTATCATGAAACTAAGAATAACAAAAGCAGGTCTATCATTTAATGATAAAGAGAAGGAATGGAGATTAGAGAATATCACTACTACGCTCATCCTCTCACTATATCACCTTTGCAATGTTGAAACCATTAATTTTAGGTATTTTTACTACATGTAACTATTCAAATAACTCTAAAACCTGAACGTTGTAGTCAAAACAAATAATATTACTAATGACATTGTAACAGCATTCTAATCAAAACAAACATAGAGAATAGCCTGAAAGGATGCCTCGAAATATTGGCAATCTCACAAAGACAAAATTTAACATACCCCGTTAACCTTTACAAGTAGACAGAGGGTGTCTCTGTTAATTTTGTTGCTCACGGCTCTGATTTAAGAAAGAAAGCAAAAAAAAGGGAAAATGAGATTAAAAAAAATAGTCAGAACCACTTCCTATCTAATAATCAAATCAAACTTGCTACAGTAAGAAAGAACAAATGCAAAATGACTCATGCTATTGAATAATGAAAATTACATTGCTATCTTACAGAAATATAAGAGACACAGAATAATATCCAAAACCTTAAGAAGGACATGTAATATGGCGCCAGATCTCCCCCATCAAATTCATACGTGTGTGCTATGATGCTGTTTATATAGTCATTACTTAAACAATAGTCTGCATCAGAAAAATTGTATGAGCAATATGAGTATGAAAAACGCAATTCAGAAAGGAACATACTAAGAAGAAATAGTTTAAGGCTTTCATAATGTTACAGTTTGTGTTTCAAAGTGACCACAGCTTCCACAAAACTCTGCTACGAAACCCAAGTGCATGTGCACAGACAAACCCAAGTAAAGAGAGAATTAAAGAACCTAAATATACAAGAAGTTTACCATAAATATCAAAGGAACTTGCATCTTACATATTGCATGTTCACTCTCCATGTTTTGAATCATAATGCTCAGGTACTGAAGTAATGGAGCCTCAATTTTTGCTTTTCTACTGATCTTTAAGACACGAACAAACTCTGCTAAAACTTGGCATTCCATAAAACATCTGCAAAGATTGAAAAATAACTCTGGTAATACAGTCCAAACAACAGGAAGCATAAGCACATGATAAGCCGTATCAGATGTGATGCATACTCAAAAATCAACGGATCTTGTCTATCACCATATGTAACAATCTCTACAATAGATTGCAGTAGGTCAATCACTAGTTCCTGTACGAAAAGAAAATACAAATGAGCTACTAGGAAAGAAAATATATTATACCATTATATTATATGACATGAAAAGAGATTGAATTACCCTGTTATGCTTGTCCACGACTTTGATCTGTCGCAGTTCATTAATCACGTATCTAAATCCATAACATGATCAACAAGCACTTTGTAAGACTAAAGAAAAGCATGGTAATAATGGTAAAAGCATGACGATATTGAACAACAGTTGAAGGGCGAAATTTTCATGAGGAACAACAAAATAGCTATAATGCTGTATCAATTGTACATAGACCACATTCCACATGCACCCTCAATTTAGCACTGGTTTTTTCTCTCTTGAGACAGACATGGAACACTCCTTTTGCCTTAAATTGTGTATGCCGAGCCCAAATTTAAATCATTTTAACCCCTTGTTGATTATCATAGAATCCACTCTATCCTATAAAATCTCTTTCACTAATCATCAACAGTTGAACTTGCATTTCAAGTCAAGATTACTTGACTGAAGTAGAAGACAGCTAGTGAGCAAAAAATGAGAAATATGTTCAAATTTGAAAGTTTAATTATCAAACTTCGAACAAATCAGCGGCCACTTTAATCCTAGATTATATGAAACCCTAACTCAACTCCACAAGAACTCTAAATTTAAAACTAACAACGCACAATGCATCGCTAACTGCTAAAACTATCAAACTAAACCAAGTAAAAATAGATTAAATTTCAACAAACAGATAGAAATTGAAAAATCAAAGGCATTTAGTTACTTGAAGTGCTGAAGAGAGAAGCGATCGATAGATCGCCAAATAGAGCGCCACATAGTGAGAGATCAAGAGGTTTGAAACACCGAGATCTGCGATCATACATTCAATTTGGTAGTGTTTTCTTCCTTTCTTTTCTTTCTTTCTAACTTTGTAAAATCTAAAATTTATCCGCGCGCAAGGAACCTGGTTTGGCCGTTTGGTAGTGGCAACTGGCAACAAACTGTCAACGTTCCACAGGTTGGTGTTTGATTCGTAATTTGGGCTTTTAATTATTCTGATTTTTATATGAATAATGTTAAGGGTACCGCTATTGATCAGACTTGGCAAGGTTCCGGTTCCAACCGTGGAACCGGACCGAAACCGAATTGGAACTGAAATCGAAATCGAAATCGAAATCGGAATCGGAATCGGAATCGGAATCGGAATCGGAATCGGAATCGGAATCGGAACCGGAACTTTAATCGGAACCGAAAAAATCGAAACTGGTTCCGGTGGTACCCGGTTCCGGTTCCATTCTGATTCTAAGGTTTAACGAATCGGACGATTCGAACCGTCCTAAAACTAACGGTTCCAGTTCAGTTCAAACCGCCTGGTTCATCTGTTTTTTTTTTTTTACTGTTGAGCCCAACGGCATGCTGACGTCAGCATGACTTTAGGCCAAACAGCATACTGACAGCTGACGTCAGCATGCCGTTGGACGTCAGCATGCTGTTAGGCCTCAACGGCCACCCCTTTAATTTTATTTTATTTTATTTTTCCTTTTTGTTATCTATAAATACCCCCCCCCCCCTTTCATTTTTTCTCACACCAATTTCTTATTTTCCTCTTATTCTCTCAATTCTCTTTATTCTCAATTCTCTAAATCTCTAATTCTAAATTTTTAATTTTTATTTCAAGTTTCATTGTCTCAACACTTAACTCTCAAGTCTCCAACACTCTCCAACTCTCCAAGACTCCGGTTTTCAAGGTTTTTATTATTTATTTAATTTTGTAATTTTTTTTTTATTTGCAATTAATTTTATTTCAGATAAATTTTATTTGCAATTAATTTTATTTTCAAAATTCCAATATATTTTATTTGCAATTAATTTTATTTCCAATATATTTTATTTGTAATTAATTTTATTTGCAATTAATTTTATTTCCAATATATTTTATTTGCAATTAATCTTATTTCTAATTTATTTAATTTCCGCATAACCAATTACTATTTAGTAATTAGTATTTACTAAATACTAAGTTTCCAATTTCATTTATTTGCAATTTATCTTATTTCTAGTTACTACTTAGTACTTACTATAATAGTACTTACTACTAATCTACTATTATAGTATTATAGTATTATAGATTTATACTTTATAGTATTATTCTTCTAAGTTCTAAGTTTTCAATTATCTATTTCAGTACTTCTCTCCCAAATTTATTCTGTCCAATCCAATGGCAAGTGGTGGAAATGGAAGGGGTCACGGCCGTGACGATCCTAGGCGATCGATTTCGATGAAAGGTAAGGGTCAAATGGTCGATAATCTCGGTCATAACGACATCACCTATCACGATTATCTGCAACGCCAGGCCTATGCTGAAGACCTAGGCCTAAACATTCCTACTCCCCCTTTAATAATTTCAGAACCCGATCATAATGTTACCCCCCGGCCCTAATTTGACAAGCCAGTCAGAAAATATGCTTGATATTGATACACCTCTGGATTATGATTTTGATCCACTGAAAGCAGATGACGACGAACCGGATCCGAAGCAGAACAAATTTGATCTATTCGTCAAACATATGAAGAAAGTTAGGCAAGAAGATGGAAGTTATCTAGTGGCTTGCAATTATTGCAAAAAAAATATATAAGTGGTCCAAATCCGGAGGATATGGCACTTATCGGAAGCATATTCAAACCAAACATCCAGAAGCAGAGATCAGATCGAGGTCACAAATACAAATTCTCAGATACGCTACTCCTAACCAACAATTATTTCGGTATACTGATGAACAAAATAGGGAAGAATTAGCTAGAATGGTAGCAGTAGAACACTTATCATTCGGTTTTGGTAAAAGGGTTGGTTTTATTAATTATTCGACAAGCATTAAACTCTGCTGCATGTCGTGTTCCTAGATCCACTCTTGTATATACACTTGAAAAGATTTACGTAAAAGAAAAAAAAAAGTTAGAAAGATTTTTTGAAAAATATAACGGTCGTGTTTCCCTGTATGCCGACATATGGACTGACCATTGGCGATCACATTCATACTTGGGTGTCACTTGCTATTTTATGATGGATGCATGGAATATCCAAAAAAGAATTATTGCATTTAGAGTTTTTGATGATTCACACACTGCTCATAATATTGTTAGAATGCTTAGAATTATTTTTTCAGAGTATAAAATTGAGAACAAAATTTTTGCAATTGGTTTTGATAATGCTTCTAACATTACTGTTGTTATTCCATCTTTAATTGATTTATGCAAACCATTTGTTGGTGGTGTATTTTTTCATCAAAGATGTGCATGCCATGTTTTAAATTTATGTGTTCAAAAAGGATTAGAAACTCTTGATCATTTTATTCTACCTATTAAACAAGCCCTTCAGTTTTTATGGAAACATTCTTCTATAATGAATGCATAGGTAAAATATTGTAAACAAAATGGTAGACGTGCTGTTAGATTTGCTCGTGATGTTCCAACACTTTGGAATTCTACTTATAAATTGTTTGCTCAAAGTTACGAGTATAGAGATTTATTAGTTTCTTTTATTCAATTTCATGTTATTGACATTCAACTTTATAAATCTCATTGGGATGCTTGTTACAATATTTTCAATTTGTTAAAAGTTTTTCATACTGCTACAACAAATTTTTCTGGTGTTTATTATCTTACAACTTATTTATTTATTATTGAAGTCTAAATATTGCTGGTGCATTTGCTTGTTGTAAAATGGTTACATTATTATCATAAGTTGCCAGATATTTATTTGATTGCCATGATTTTTGATCCACGTTGTAAATTAGAACATTTTTGTTATTATCTCAATGGTTATTATGGCCTCCAAGGTTTAAACATAGAATATAATGTTAATGCATGTTATGATAGAATTAAGAAATTGTTGTATTCTTTATATGATGAATATCTTTTAGTTTATGGATCCTCACTCAACTTAGATATTACACGAACACAAACTGCACATCCCACATCATCATCCTCCGGATTTTTGAATTTAGGATATAGTCTATTATCAAAAAAAAACTAAAAAACCTAGATCTTCTTCTTCATCAAGCACTGACAAGTATTCTGAGCTTGAATTTTATCTAAATGATTCTTATGAGTTTATAAAAGATACGCCAGAGAAACAATTTGATATATTACAATATTGGAAAGAGTATGCAAAGTACTATCCAATCATGTCTATCATAGCCAAAAATATTTTTTCAACACCAGTTTCTACAGTGGCGGTGGAACAAGAGTTCAGCGCCGGGGGGAATATCTTGGATGAAAGGCATTCATGTTTGACTCCGAAAGCACTATAGATACAGGTTTGTGTGGATGATTAGACAAAGACTCAATATAGACAACAAGAAATTCGAACATGAGATAACATACGATTTCTTCAAAGATAACGAACATGAAAGTGGAGAGACAAGTACAACGGGTCAGGAATAAAAGATGTGGATCACGTATTCACGCCATCACAAGTCCATGTCATCAACAAACCTGCAATAAAAGGAAAGAAAACTACGTAGCCTTTGATTCCTCTAAACCCCCCCAAGAGGATACGTAGGCAACTTAATTATCGTGAAAATTAAGTGCAAGACTAATAACTTTACATTTTTTTTTGTTTTTTTTTTAATTTAATTTTGTAATTTATCATTTATTTATTTTATGTTATTTTCAAATTTCGGGTGACCTAATTCCCAAATATCCAATGAAATGTAATATGTAATTTGTAATTTGACATTTTGTTTATTTTATTTTAATTTCCTTTTGTAATTTGTATTTTGTAATTTGTTTATTTTGTAATTTGTCATTTATATATTTTATTTTATTTTATTATTTAAAATTGTAATTTATCATTTATTTATTTTATGTTATTTTCAAATTTCGGGTGACCTAATTCCCAAATATCCAATGAAATGTAATATGTAATTTGTAATTTGACATTTTGTTTATTTTATTTTAATTTCCTTTTGTAATTTGTATGTTGTAATTTGTTTATTTTGTAATTTGTCATTTATATATTTTATTTTATTTTATTATTTAAAATTACATTATTACAAGTTTACAACTTAGAAGTCTGTTATTTAAATTTAAATAAAAAAATAAAAAAATAAAAAAACGGTTCAAAACCGTCGGTTCCGTAAAACCAGAACCGGAACCCTCTATGCCAGTTCCGGTTCCGGTTCCACCCAAACCGGGAACCGGAACCGGAACATTGCCACCTCTACTATTGATACGATAAACACATCTATATTTATATTTATAAGTACACCCATACCTAAAATTTTAAATTAAAACATTACTATAAGCATTCATCTTAATGCTAATAATACTCTTATTTAACTGACTGTTTTTATTTTAATACAATTTATTTGTAAACCCTCTTAAGTTATTACTACACCCAATTTTATAAATGATAAATTTTTAAGTTCTTCAGGCTCGAAAATAGTCTCGAGAATTCTTAAATTCTTAAATTTCGAGAATCTCTCCTTATCTGGTTTCGAGAGCTGTTGGGGGTGTTGTATCAAGTAGTTGATGATTTGTTCGAAGCGAAAACTCAGAGTGAGGAATACAGAAAGAAGAAGAAGAAAGGTAAGAGTTATGTGTCTTTCTATGGGGTTGAGAAAGCTATGGAAGTGGACAAGGATCTAAGAGTGAAGGCCAAGAAGGAACCAAATGACTTCGAGCAGTATGGTGAGAAAGTATTGTCACTGTATAACTTTGTGAATTATGCTGCTGAGAGAAAATTTTCTATCAGTGATCGAATTCTGTGATTCGCTTTCTGGATTATGCTATTAAGAAAGAGTTTAGTGTTTTTCAAGTTCATGATGGGTTTTTAGCAATGCCAATTATGGTGGATAATATCAATTTAAAGACACTGACATTACATGATTTGATTCAACAGGTACATATCAACTCATATAAGGCGGTTTCCGCTAAAGGTACAGACTACCATTCATATATGTACTCGGGGTTGTGTGTTTGTGAATGTCCTTCATATTTTTTTTTTTAGTTGTTTTACAACATTGTAAGTCCTGTCACTTAAAAAGGAGTTGTTAGATGAGAAAACAATGACATATGTATGCAAATCAACACATTGTATGCATAGATAGTTTACAATTATTATGATGAGATATGATTCATTATCTGATTAGGGTTCGATGAAAGAACGAAATGTCGGGAGAGTTCTAATTCGAGTCGTAGATCTGGTAAGAAGCCATTGTGTTTAGGAGAAAACAAACCGAGTGGGGGTACTGGATTTGCTATCAATGAGCTATTTCTATCAATCTACTAAATGTTTGCCTTTTTAGCTTGTGAGTTTTGACTCTGCGATTCCAAATCTTTATATATACAACGAACAATGTTTTACATGCCACAGAACAATGTTTTAATTTCTTAAATTTTGAGACCCGGTCTGGTCTAGTGTTGTTTCACTTTGTCTTCCGTAATATATTGGCAACCGTTTAAAAAAAAAAGTTTTGCGATTTAAAAAAAAAATAGAATTAAGGTTTAATTAGGGTTTGGTTTTTTAAAAAAAAAAAAAAAAAAATTAAGTGATATAGTTGAAGATATAGGTGTAATTAATGGGTGTACATAGTATTTTGTTTATTTTTAATTAAACTAATTTGTCCTTATTGGTAAATTCCTATTGGGATATTTTTGTAATTAAAATTTTTATTAAAATATGAGTGTGTTTATCATATTTATGGGTGTCAATATCGGCTCCCTAATGTTAAACACCCCACCTAAAATATTTCATCTCAAATTGTGAGTGGATACACATTAACGATGTTTTATCTCACCTACCACATGCACTAACCATTTGACATTTCAAGTGACACATATGTTGGGATGAAAAATGTAGAATTTTAGGTGGAATGTGTAGCATTGCTGTTTTTATATATACATTAGAAGCCCTCTAAATTAATATTTATGAGACTTACTATTGAGTATTAATTTAGAGAGGTTATTAATTTGAAAGGTTTTACCTTGTAAAGTGTTATTTTGTCTTACAAAACGTATAGAAATCGATTTTCTTATTTAAGGAAAGTTTTTTTTATAGGATTCCTTGTTTTGTCAAGTTTCTTACTCGGAAAAAGTTACTTCTTGTCAGGGACAAGTTCTTTTTTTTTTTGTTTTTTTTTTTTTTTTAAGGATTTCTAATCACAAATGCACTACCCATGGCAATTTGAAAGGTTTTGCTCATGTACTACTTATAGAGCTACCTAATCACATCCAACTCAAGAAGACCACAATGCACTATCTGCCATCAAATTTGACATCAATGCTACAACCATGCGGTGCTGGAATAATTCAAAACTTCAATGCGTATCATCGTCGTCGCTTTAATTGTATCGAACGTTTGGAATCCAACACATTGATCCTAAAAAGGTTAATATTTTAGAAGCCATTTGTATGGTTGTTGTAGCATGGACATTTGATGTTAAGCCTAAGACCATCGCTAACTGTTTTCTTCATTGCAAAATCCATACAGTCCAAGGAGAAACCGAGGGAGTCATTGAGGATAATGGTGTTATAAGTGAATTTGAACAACAAGTTCAAAGTTTCCACTATAACAGTCATATGGATATCAATCATCTATTTAACCATCTGTCGGAAGAAGAAGTGTGTTACACTCTAACTGAAGAGGATATCATCAATGATATAACAAGGCCAAATAATGATATTGTGGTTGAGATAGATGATGACGAAGACAATAGTCATGAGGTACCTAAAATTCTATAAGTAAAGCTGTTGAAATGCTAAATTTAATTAAAACCTTTTGGCTACAATGTGATCACAATAACTTCTTGAGGACAATTCAAAAGATGTGGGATGAAGCCAAAAATATCAAATATGGTGACCTAGTGCAAACTAGTATTTTGGAGTAATTTTCTAGTTAATGAATAATATGTAATATATTTTTTACTTTTATGTAATTATTAATTTATGCGATAGTCGGGACGAAATTTTACACTAGATTTCAAAAATAAAATATTTTTTTTACACTAGCCCGAGGGAGGACCATAATTTTTTATTAATTTATAGAGGATATTAATTTATAGAAGATTAATTTATAGGAGTTCTACAGTTTATTGAAAAATTCTCAAACTTATCCTTAAAAAAGTATGAAATTAGCCACATGCAATAGCTTTGATATTTTTAACCGAACTTGAAGATTTCATTTCACTCTATAATCATACATTACAGTAAAACCCTTTGTCTTTTTCTTCGAGGGGTGTAAAACACTAATTTTAATTGTATTTCACTTCTTTTGTTATAGCATTTACTTGATGGGTTTTGATTTTTTGTTGCAATTGTTGAAGATTATTGTGAAAGAAAAAAAAAAATCGAAAAAAAAGATACGAATCGGTGAAGAAGTTGTAGCACACTACTTGATGAGTGATGTTGCAACTACAAGTCTACAACATGAAATACCTATATAGAAACTGATGGTCTTTCTCTCTTTCTATCTTTTTCTCTCTTTCTATCTTTAGAAAGTAGAAACTGATGGATCGCGTCACTTCTTTTTCACTGACAATAGCTTCATCATTGACGTCCTCCTTTGTTCTTTTATGCAATTTCTCTCTCTTCTTTCTCCCTCTAGAAACTGATGGACTTTCTCTCTCCTAATAAGTTTGTGCGACTTTAACATTGTAGGGGAACTTATTTTTAAGGTGCAACTTTACTCACACCCTTAACCAGAGGTAAGTATTACCCCCAAACCTTTACCTCCAATTAAGGGGGTGAGCAAAGTTGCACTCCTATTTTCATGGGAATAACACTTGGGTATGGCACGCGGTAACATCCCATTAGATGGGTCATATCAAAGTATTTTCCTTTTTATGGGTCGATTTAGATATTGCAACTTCCAAGTTCCAAAAGTTAAAAACATGAAAAGTATTATTGCATGGGGCTAATAACATAATTTCATAATTTTATATAGCTAAATTTGCAATCTCCCCCTATTTTATTCTATCAGGTACATATTTAACGAGATAAACTGATAATACTTAACGGGGGACATTAATTAATTGCCTTAACTTGACAGTTTGATATTTTTTTTTTCTTTCTTCTTTTTTTTTTTTTTTTTTTTAAACTCAAAAAAAAAAAAAAGCATATATAATTAAATTTTAAATATCCATGCTAAATTAAGTAAAAGCATATAACAGTGATAGATTCATTTAAAAATTCAAAATTAATTTTAATAGTCGTTATGCACATCCTTTTCTAAATGATCTCATTTCAATGAAATATTTTATATTTTTTAATTGAGCAAATTACACCAACCTTTATTAGTTTTGTCTTTTCATAATCGGAAACAATGTTGTCATCCACCTACAATGACTTCCATTGCCATTTATTAGTTTTGTCTTTTCATAATCGGAAACAATGTTGTCATCCACCTACAATGACTTCCATTGCTATTAGATAGTATGTGCATACAAAAAATAACGTATATACAGTTTTTTAAAGGTGTAAATATCACAACTCATCTAATCATTTTACACCTTTTTCGTAATCACACCCATTAAAATTTATATACATATAAAAAATAAATAAATAACCCTTTAGTATGTAAATAAACCTCACTTAATGTAAAAATATCATTACTTTTTAATTATATTGTATTGTATTTTTATAAGTACACCCCACCTACATCTATTTTATTATTTAAAATTTTATTATTTTCTTTAATTCTCTGACAGTTCTTTCTCTTCCCCACATGAAATTTCATTTTATCTTCTATGTTTTCCATACATAAAATCACACTCTATTTTTCTTTCTTTCTGTCTAGTCATGTCAAGGCATCAAACAACTCTCTCTATTTCTTTTTGATTATTTTCTGTCTACAAAATCACTCTAGTTGGATGTTTTTCTGTTAGAGATCCATTTTCTATTTATGAGAGTTATAGGGATGCAAGGTTTGTGAAGAGCGTGTTTTGTATTGTTTTTAAAATTGTATTTTTGAAAACTATTTTTAAAAATGGAAATCATGTTTTTAAAATAATGTTTTTAAAAATGTAATGTGTTTGGTAGTGTTTTTTAAAAGTAATTTTCTAAAACGGAAAACGATATAAAAGTGTTTCGTTGTTGTTTTTAAAATGGGTAATGTAGTTGTTTAGTGAGAAAAGTTGTGATTTGTTTTGAAATAATGTTTTTGAAAATGATGAAAAACAATAAAAAGTTATTTTTAACTTTTTAGTTCCACATTTTAAAAAGTTGTTTTTTGTTATTAAAAACAGTTTTGTAAAATGTGTAAACAAACAACATTAAAATTGTTTTTCATTTTTAAAAACCAGAAAACCATTTTTAAAAACGGTTCCAAACAGCATCGAAATGTCCCAATTGTTGTGGAAGTGGGAATGTGTTTGATGAAAATGAAGAACAACTAATTTTATAATTTTTTTTTTTTAAAAAAAAAGTATAAAGCATATAAATAAAATAATGCATAATGGTTTTTGTTTTTCTAATAAAAATTAATTTAAAACTTACTTTTTCTCAACGAACTTTGTCAGATAATTTTGATTTATTCTTCATACTTAGTAATCAATTTGTATTCCTTAAAATAAATTGAAATTAGTATTTAAAATAGAATCAAGAGTTTAAAAAAATAGAAAGAGTTTTTGTAATATATGTTAAGAGTAATGCTACATTGCCCAAATTTGGTGTCCAAATCTGATGTCTAAATGATGTGGCAACACTCTGGGTCATTAATTTAAAACCTGCAAATCTAATACAATTTAAATGAATGGCCCACGATGTTGTCATATCATTTTGGGCACCAGATTTGGACACCAAATTTGGGCAATATAGTATTACTCATATGTTAATATCGAACCATTAATATGAAATTTTGTTGTTGTTGTTGTTTTTTATTTATAAAAGATTAAAATAGGAAACTACTTAATAATAATTAGTGTGTTTCCTTACAAACTATTTAAACTACTTAATAATAATTAGTGTGTTTCCTTACAAACTAGTTAAACTATTAGTTCTATTAGTAATTTTACTTAAAGGGTATTATTGGATTATCAAAAAAAAAAATACTAAATTGGGGTGTATTTACCGGTTTTGAAGGGATTCAAATATCGTCACTCTTATAATTATCAGGAAAGCCCAAATTGAGACCCAATTTTGGTGGGCCTGGATAACAAACAAAGATAGATTACCCAAGAATAAGCCCAAGATTGTATTTGTTATGGCCTTGAGCAGTCTGACAGGCCCAAACGACTTTCTTAAATTTTTTTACAATCTTTACCTCATATTTTTTTAATTTACATTTATTTTTAAATTTTCATGCATTACCCCAATCTCTTCAAATTGGTTTTAGACCCCCTCCTCACTTCGCTGTGTCCTCACCTTATCCTCATATAAAATCAATGATCTTGATTAATTTTATCTTATTGTAGAGTAAATACATAAAAAAAATTAATATAAATAATCTAAATAATTGATTTGTTATATTAAACACATGACAATATATTATAAAAGTGAGGAAAATTAAGGTAAGTAAATGATTCAGATACCTCAAAATTTAAGGAAGCTAGCTTTGCCTCTGATCATAATTCATAAATAATTTTCTCTTAATTTGTACATATTCAACAGTATGATACTACAGAAAATGAAGCTTTTTATTTGAAGGGCTTGTCACAACTGGATACCAACGATAGTAATTAACTTAGAGTGGCATGGGATCATAGTGGCAACTCGTTGTCCTCTGTGTAATTGTGGCAGGAGACTACTTTGCCTGCTTGATGCCGTGTGCTTAAAGGAGTTCAGGCGTCATGGTTGTAGGCTTGTAGCTGATGGCTGGGTGTGTCTTTTGTTAATGAGCATAATTTTTTTTTTTTGACTCTATATTGGATTGTTTTGGAAGACGGAGTAGTGAAGAAATGGGTTTTTTTTTTCCTTTTTCTTTTTTTGTTGTTGAGCTTTAGAGGAAATGGTTCAATCGTAATCGGGTGGATAGTTACAAAATAAATACTGACTCGGCTCTAGACTTAGTTGGCAAGCTTGTTGGTGTTGGGATTGTGATTCGAGACTCAAAGGGTCAAGCTATTGCAGCAAGTGTCGAAAGAGTTAGCGCAATAACACAGTAACAGCTTGTTGTTGGTTGGATCAATTCCAGTAACAATTTATTTTCTGATATAGGATTGGTAATTGATGATATTTAGGAAGTTGTTACTGTTTTTGAATTCAGCTTCTGTGAGTTATGGTAACAGTGTAGCTACATTACTTAGCTAAGAAGGCTATGTCATTGGAGGATTATCTTTCTTGTGTTAGGCGTTATTTGACGGCTGATTGCCTTAGGTAGCTTGTAATTGCTTTTTGTCTTGAATAAAATTTGCCTTTTTTTTTTAAGGAAAAAAAAAAAACATACATAATATTTTGACATTAATTGTTAGATCTGTGAAAGTCATTAGAAATGACGGAAATAGAGATGGGACCGGTGTTTAATTAAATTGCTTTTTATGAACAAGGAAAAGGTTGACTTTTTTTTTTTTTTTTTTCCATTTAATAAAGTGGGTGCATTTGCTTTCCTTATATATTCTCGTTACCTTATTTTACATCGTAAATGTGTTCTACTGATTATTTACATGACTCAAAACTTTCTTTAATTTGGCTTGAAAAGGATTCAACAAAAATCCTACTTCAATTTCAACATGTTTCTCATTGGAAACCAACCGGAACACACAACAATTACATGATGAAAAATAATAAGAATATGAAAGAGATACATCCTACAACAACCTTTTTAATATATACCACCTAGGGTGTGACCATTCAGATATTATTATATTAAATAAACGTTATTTTATTACTAAACTATATTGAACGGTATTTTTTTTTTCTTTTTTGAAATTACATTGATCAACGCTAAGAAATAATTTTTAGTATAATAATGGGAGGTGAGCAGAGAATCCATTAAAAAAAAAAAAAAAAAAAAAAGTTATGGGATTTCAATTGGGAGCCATCAGCCATGTGCTTCCTACTCACATCTTTTGTTTTTATTCATTGTCATTGTATCAAATTTCAATTATTCATTATACAAAGCACTGCCTTTCCTCTTTTCTTTTTATTTTATGCTCTATCATTCTTCATTATCTCATATATATATATATATATATATATATCTTTTGTCCCAGTGTCCCACATTTCTTATCTCAACGTGAATTTAAATCTTAAATACTTAATTTTGTGTAGTTAATTTACTTACTGTAGAAAATGGTGTGGGTTGAGGTAGATCTAGTTCTAAGTGGATAACAAATGAATAGTTATGAACTTATGATCGAATATATTATATATGCACAATGACACATTAAGTAAAGTGACACATTAAGCATTACAAATACAATTTACAATAGAAAAGCACATCTATTATTAATAAGGTGGTCTTGTACTTTCTCTATTACATCTCTAATATAGTTAAAATCTCATATTTGTCTATTAAATCGTAAATTGTAAGAAAATATCTTATTTCTAGTAGAGATCAATTATATTTTAGATTATGTTTGTAGTTATTGATTTCACTTACTTCGGACAACTACCTTAGAAAGAAAAATACGGAAATGTAAATGTATGAAAAAAAGGTTAATGATTAAATGTGCTTGTTTCTTGAAAATGGATTTATATAGTAGTTATGGAGATTGATTTACAACACCATTGAGTGAGAAGGAACGAATATAATATTGATTTAAAAAAGGACAAATACTACCAAAAAGAGGATACCCTGGGAAGAAAGTAAGATGCTTCTATTAGGTTGTTCACATAATCACTTCACTTTTCCATTAATCATAAATAATTAATTACAAATAACAATTAATCAATAATCACAGTATATAAAGCATGGATTACTGTTCCAATTTCCTTTTTCTTTGTCTTCTTCGTTAACATCATCTCTTCAAACCCATCATGCATCTAGAACAATGATCATCTATCGCAATCACTTTTCATTATAATTAAAGAAAAAATATCGATTTCATTAACTTAAAAATGAGATTTCGTATGTCTTTTTTTTTATATATATAATCCAAACTTTATAATATTACAAATCAATACCTCACATGAAAATAAAATTGAAAAAAAAGTGCCGAATTATGCACTCAATAATTTTACTAAGAATCAATTACATTATTTAAGCTTTAAAAGTAGTAATCTAATATAGGATAATCGAACCTAAGTTCAGTGTTATTATCCACTGTGACGAAATCATTATTAAAAAATAAAAATAAAAATAGCTTATTTACAAGTTTGTTTAGCAAAACCGAACCTCTGATTAGCCAAATCAAACTCGACATAAAAATTCTGCTGCTGAAAATTTCCCAAAATAATTGCCGGTCCGACGCTCAATAGTGGACCGGCAGCGTTATCGGTGGCAACCATTAAACAGATCACATTCTTGTCATTAACAAACGCGAAATAGTTCTGCAATGGAAGTCTCATTTTCGCACCACCTTTGAATTGAAGAGTAAAATCGGGTACGGACATCGATTTCTCGCCCGAAATATGAAAACACGGCTTTAAACCGCTCTGCTTTTCCACGTCGGCAGCTCTGCTGTAATTCCTCATTTGTTTTATGAACTCATGTGTTACGGCTTCAAAAATTGGTCTCTCGAAGAAAGTGAAAGTTGAACCCGAATCCACTATGGTCCCTCCATTTCCATCGGATCCCGGTACCAGGTACTTATACGGAATCTTCACGTGCTTTTTTCCCACCTTGATTTTACGTAGACCGACGTAATAATACTCTCTGAATGCAGCATTTGACCCAGCCGGGTTCTTATAAAACGGTGTGTAGCTAACACCTTGGGTCTTTGTAGCACCCATACCCGACCCGGTATCTAAAATAAGGTTACTACTCACCGGAGTGTCGTCGAATCTGCGAGAGAGTAAGCAATAAGAGAATTTCTTGAGACCCATTTGCGCCGGTAGCGATTCCGAGCTCCGGCCGAACCCGGCGATTCCGGCGGGCTGTCGGCCAGACATGATCGAGCACCCAACAAGGAAATCCGGCACCGTTTTGTGAGGAAAATCAAGAGTTTCCGACAATAATATCCCAGCTGTGGACCCTAAACCATATTGAATAATATAAGGAGGGCAAGTTTGGGTATCTTTGCAATGGGACTCAACTTCTGGGCCGTAAATCCATGAGCATTTGGGGTTTTTGCAGCCTATACGCTTGGAAGAAGAAGAGAGTTTTGGTATAAAAGTTGGGATTTGGGTCGGGTCGACATTGGGGAAAGAGCAACCGGAGCAAAGATAACGAGAGGTACATGGAAACCAAACAAGGCTGCTACCAGTGTCGAAAACGAAGGGAATGGTCTGCGGAGGAGTACCGAAGCTGAGCGAAACAGAGTAGCCGCCATAGCTGTGAGAGGAGAGAGGTGCTTTGACCAGAAGAGAAGAAGCTAAAGAGCTGTTGTTGTTGTGGGTTTTTGTTATGGTTTTGGTTTTGAGGTGGTGGGCTCTGGATATAGAAGAAATGGCTAATGTGTTGAGGATTTCATAGGGATCTGATGAGGGGTGTTTGGTTATGGAGGGAGACAGAGGAATGGTGATAGTGGCTGTGGCGGTGGCGGTGGTTGTGTATGATATGAAGATGAAGAGAATACAGTGAAGAAGGAGAAGAAGACAAGAACGTGTCATGTTTTTTTTTTTTTTTACTTTAGTTGTTAGCTTCTGAGAGTGCGTGAATTAAGATGCCTGTGACAAATAGATAGATATAATGTGACGAATTTGAAGGAAACATCCAAGTAGCCAACGGCAAGGACGACTGGTATCAAGTTCGATTTGGGGGATGTAATTGCCATTGTAATTGCTTTTATTAACGAAACATGCCACCGCATTCTTTAATTTCTTCCTCGGGCATGACGCCGCCTGATGCATGATATCTCTAATTATTGACGATTTAATTTATAAACTTTTTATTGGATTTTCTACCATAGTACCATACAACATTTTGTATTGTCACGGTAATGAGTACACCGATTTTAATATTTTTCTAACTTTTTTTTATATAAAAAAAAAAAATGGTATTCTTTGTGCCATTTGATTTTTATATAAACAGTCCACAGATATTATTGGAAAAAGTAATTTATACAAACTAAAAAAATTAATTTAAATAAAGTTAAAAATGGCTTGTCTTTATTGTATATTACTATATTATTGCCACACTTGTCACGTCAATTACTTATTTATATATATATATATATATATATATATATAACCTATTTGTAACGATAGTTACTTAAATAAACACTCTTTCTGATGAGTTATATTGGACGTCGGTAACTATTTTTTTAATCATTAGATTATGTAGACCAAATGACCAACAAACAAGAGTTATAAGCTAAAAAAAAAAAAAAAAAAAAAAGTTATATATGCCATTAAGTCCACCACGAGAATTAGGATGGTTGATGAGACAAAATGATTTTTCTTTTTATCACATCAACCTTTTATGATGCGTTTGAATGTGTATTGACAATTTGATCACGATATTACCCCACAACTATATGGTGTAAATGTGAAGGGTAAAAACTCATCTACCTTATCTTATCATACCATATTACATGAGTATTTAGTCTCAAATCACTATCATATCACATTAACATAAATTAAATGTATTATAATGATGTGTGTAGATTATTATTTATTATTAAATTAGGTATTAGTTATGGCTTTAATTAGTTAATGTCCATCATGTATTAGTTATGGCCTTTATTTATATTGCATGATATGTAAGTTGTGGGTTGGATTTTGTAGCACCACTTTTCACTTTCTATTGCATTTTCTTGTTTTCCTATTTTATTGCTTAGTGGTTGTAGTTAGTGTGAGTTGTATAGGCTTTAAATAGCCTGAAGAACAAATGAATAGGGGAATGAAGAAAATATAAGAAAAATTGTCTCCTCCCTTTATTATCTCTTTTATTTCTCTTCTATACCTCTTCTTATGTATTTCGAGTCTGAAATGCTTCTCTAAATAATGATATGAAAGTTTACTAGTAACCCAAACCCACATGTCACATGTGAGGTGGTAATATTGTTGTTGACTCAAAATCCACCTTCAATGATCCTCCTCTCCAAGTGAATAGTGATTGGTATTTTGGAAGATGATAACAAAGGTTTGGCTATTGCCAGCCCTATTCCTAGCTTTTTGCGGTTCATTTTCTTTTGTGGGCTTTTACCCTCCCTCTCGCCAAAAAAATCCACCTTCAATTACTCAAATAATTGACTAGTTAGTCTTTTCTTAATAAACTAATTGACTAATTGACTAATTGACTAATTGAAATGATGTGGCACCAAATCCCTTTTTAGCCGTTGCAACATCTCTGGGTGGTAGACCACCGAATAACGTATACATATACAGGCATACAGCCACTGATCACTGACTTGATGTGGCGTACGATGAAAATAATTCAACTACATTTGAGTACACCATACGATCACAACAGCACCGCTTGATAGTCATCGTGTGGGAGCCACAAAAACCATTAGAAGATGGTGGTAACTGGTGCGTTGATTCGTCCGGATGGAACGGCATTTGCGGTGTGTGTCGGTCTCATGTCTCGTGAACTTTACGAGCTTGACTTTTACAAACGCAGCAATCAACATTCCACACCTTTTTTTTTTAAATTAAATAATTATAAAATACAAAAGACACATTTGATTTATAGAAAGATATAATAGATCTATTTTTATAGAATTAGATTGGATTGAATTGAATTGTATAAGATATGATTGGATTAAAATTAATGTTCTAATGTGTCTGGTGCCGTATAAAATTGGATTAAAATAGTCTTCTTTTGTTTAGTAAAATACAAGTATATCCCTGTTCCGGTTCTTTTAGAACTCTTTTCCAATTGATTTACACCACCATCGCCATCCACCTCGTGTATTCACCCTAAGGGAAAGTTTGAGTCAGTCAACTCAATTACAATCAATCAAACATACGTTTTCTACATGCACCCACATATATAACTCATTTATACCGCGATGGGTCAGCGAAAGAGAGCAAGAGAAAGAGAGCAAGAGTACACGTATTACAGAAGCTATATAATCAAGGCAAGAAGCCTAATTACATCAAGTTGCATGTGATTAGATAAAAATAATAATTTTATAATATATTTGATACCGTGTGAATTTGATTAATATAAAATTAAATTTTTTTAAAAAAATAAATGAAAATATTAAAGAAAATAACATTTTTAATTAATATTTAATATTTTTAAATTTTGAATTTTTTTAAATTATAATAATATATATATTAAATAAATATAATTTTGTAATTAACTTTAAAAAAAAAAAGAATTTTTAAAAAAATATGGGACTAAAAAGCCCCTCTTACCTGGATAAAATAGTTGTATAGAATTTGATTGGTTAAAATAATTATTTAAATGAAATTTTGAAAAAAAATTTAAAAATTTAAAAATTTAAAACCAATTTTTTTGAAAAATAATATTTATTGTTATTTGTTAAAATTGAAAATTATTATTTTTACAATGATTAAAATAAAATATTTTATTAATTATTATAAATAAATATATTTTAATCGTATAAAAAATAAAAAAATAAATAAAAATATAAAATGATGAAATAGGCCTCATCCCATACAAGTAACAAATGTGAGATGTATGATTAAATTAGCCATATTATATCATATCCAACTTAATAAACATGGCGAAAAAGACCAAGACTTTGATTTTATCATTAAGTTATTCTTAAGTCAACTCTAGTAATGACTAGTATGATAATGAATTGTTTCTCTCTTTTTTTTTTTTTTTTTTTTTTCTTTTTTCTTTTTAAGATTCGTTATTGGATTATTAATTTACAACTAAGGATGTTTCGATTTTTCGTATTGTATTATCATTTATCATGATTGTTTCATTCCTCTAATGTCTACATTCTTTCTAAATTTTAATCATGATTAATTGACCTTTTTTTTAATCGTAAAATACAAAAATAGATAATAAATGAATTCGGCAGATGTGACAAATCCTAACTTTTTGGTGTTAGAATTTGGAAAACTAGCAAAATATTTGAATATGTAAATAAAGCTTTGTCTGTGCAAATAACTCCGACTATTGTTGTCTTTGTTTCCTTTGAATACCACAATCTAGTTTGTGGATTCGAATTGCACTCTCTCATTAATGAATTATAAAAATTCAATATATATATATAGATATATATATATAATTGGACTGATTTAATAGGAAAATATATTACAAACGATCATTTATTGAAAAAGAAAAAGTATATTCTTTCTAACTCTTAATCATGATTAATTACACTAAAAAAAATCATGATTAATTAACGCTTTTTTGAATGTAACATAGATAGAAAATGATGGATTTGCTTTTTTTTTTTTTTTTTGTTGCAGGGTGGGGGTCCTATTCCGTAAGGAGACAAAATCCCACCAAGCTCTAGAGGAGACTAAAAAAATCAGTTCACTCCCGTACAATACTCCAGTAGTATTTATCACTAAACAAGGTCTATCTATGTAAAACCTGCATAAAATATACATCATTTATATATGAATTGTGTGACAAAACTTTGAAAATATTGATTTTATTTATTTATTTTTTTTTATATATACTACGTACTGTGATTATTCGAATTTGAGACATTGTGAAATTGAACAAACATCATAACCACCAAATGTCCAAATTATATTGGGCGTAGTAATATATTGAATTAAAAAATACCATGTAAGTTTATATCTCGAAGGCTACAAGATAATTAATTAATTTGGATTTGATTGATGGGGCTTGCATTTATTCCATTAATCCATCTTTTGATATCAACCATCTAATTACTAACCCAATAATGCATTTTCTTAAATAAAGTTTGCTCATTCCTATTTGAATTGATCTCATGTGAATTCTTTTGGCTTTGTGATAATATATATTTTCCATTTTATAGATTTTTCTTTTGAAATCACTCCTTCAGCAACATATAAGATTGTTTTGCAAGATAATTGTGCTCAAAATGTTTTGATAATGTTAATGAAGTTGTGATCAAAATATCCAAATTGCATTGTATATTTTGTGTATTTGTGATAAAAATAAATAAATAAATAATAAATAAATAAATAAGATTTTGCCAATATAGGGTGCTATCGTGGTGGAAAACAGGGTGAACAATGTGCTTTGCCCTCTAGGATATAATTCAGTAATTAAATTCTACAAAGGTTCACTCTTATGTACACAATTAGTAATTACTCATAACAACAATATTTCTATGATAGAGATGTGGAACAAAGATTGGTAATTTTAAAAGAGAAAAGTTTGTAAATAGCCCATTAAGTTTTACAATATCATCTTGTAGCCACCTTTACAACAATAATTGTTTGGGGAAATTACAGTCAACCCCTTGAGGTTTGGGGTTCATAAACCTAGATGGAGAAGTTTGTATTTTCTACACGAGTAATACTATATGACCCAAAAAATTAATCTCAATGATATGACAAATGAGTTGTTATCACCTTACAAATTATGAAGAGTCAGGAGAGATGTGATGAATGATATTGCACGACAAATCATTTGGATTGATTTTTTGTCTAAATCGTTGGGTTGACTAGCATTAGTATTTCTACACGAACACAAACACCCTCCACACTTGGCAGTGGCAAAGCTCTCTGTTAAGTTGACTCACTTTTGCCTGTGAAATTGACAAACTACCCTCACATAATAAAAATAATAAAATAAATCAAACTGAAAAAACAAAAACATTAAATTAAGACTTTTGGATTATTCATGGCATGTACGTCACTTAGCACCAAACGATTGTAAGGCTTTTGGACAAAGAAAGAATGAAACAACTGAATTTAATGGTGTTTTATAACACTCACATCAGTAAAGAAAGAAAGAAAATTAATGGTTGGTGAGTGTTGAGAAAATTTTGTGGATGAGAGGATAAATTTTAAATATAATTTTTGGATTAACAACGGTGTGCATAGAAAAAAATATAAATTTTCAAGTTTATAAAAGTGGGAGCAATGAGTAAATTTTTTTGGTGGCAATAGAAGTATAGAACCACCATATTTTCACCCATTTTCACAATAATGCAATATTCAGTCAAAACTCATCAAATGTATCATAGCATAAAGAATATATATAAATACATTTTAATAAGAGATTAACACAACAAAACTTGAAATTACAAGATACATGCTTTAACATATATAGTTGTTAGGTCACGTATGAAATGAGAATAAGCCCTCAGATTTTGTTGATGATTGTTGATTTTATTGATGATTGTCAGTTAATTGTCTTGAGATTTTAGAAGGGTTGATGATTGTGAATGAGTGATATAACCTGAAACTTTGTGGTATGAAATAAAACGGCTACCGTAAAAATAATTATGAATATATAATGTCAATCATAAAATAGAGTAAAAACATTGTCATAATATCAAATAAATCAATAGTAACAATCAAATCAAAAGTGTAATAGAATAAGTAAGGTTAGTTCGGTGGTATACCTCTCACAAATGTACTATAAGGTTGTGGGTTTGAGTACTCCTCACCGTCCCAAAAAAAAATCCAGAATTAATGTAATACTTAAAATAAAATAAAAAATCAAAAGTGTAATAGATAAGATGAGATTGGTCCGGTGTTAAACCCGTCACACCTAAACCACGCACAAAGTCGTGGGTTCGAATCGTCCCCTTCTAAAAAAAACCCGAATTGATTTAATATTTATAAAAAAATAAATCAAAAGTGTAATAAAGCCACCAACCATTTCAAGTATTAAATTAATGAAAGCTGTTAATTCGTAAGATTATGAAAATTTTGAATAAAACGCAGAGTCGATTGTATTTTCAACGATTCATCATCTCTCATGTTTGGTCTGAGTAGGCACTAATTAAAAAGGCGTGGTGATAAAAGGCAACAAAAAGCTGTGGTGCTTGCTTAGGGTGTTTAAAGTGGAATCGGCTCTCTTGAGTCTCGACGAGAAACCAGACACGTGAATGTAGGTAACGTTTATTTGTTCCTATGTCACCCTCGCGTTACGTTGTAAATGTTTCAAAATACTTTATGAAAGCACATCATTTCTTAATGAAGTGGTAGTGAAGTGGTAGTGAAGTGGTTGTGTTGTAAATGTTTCAAAATACTTTATGAAAGCACATCATTTCTTAATCAAGTGGTAGTGAAGTGGTTGTGTTTTAAATGTTTCAAAATACTTTATGAAAGCACCTCATTTCTTAGTGAAGTGGTAGTGTTGTAGTGCACCATAAAGGTTCAATTCAGATGAGATGAGATTGGTCCGACAGTAAACCTCCAACACCTGCATCACAAGGTTACGAGTTCGAATCCTCAATCTTTTTAAAAAATACTCCGAATTTATATAATAGTATAATACTTCAAAAAAGTAAAGGTTCAACTCCAACATTTATCAATTAAATCACAAAGAAATGTCAATTAAATCATAAAGTACAAGGATACACCTTCTTAACAATGAGAGTAAATTTAATGAAATATAAATATTTTATTATTTATCGTAAAATTATACATAATATAATGGCTTCTAACATTATATAATTAAGTCACTTACAATTTTAATTGTATATTTTTTTACTACAAGCTTAAATAATTATTTATGCATAAATTTTACAATGTATTTCATATTATTGAGTAGTGTATTATTGAATTGATGTCATCTTATTATTAATATATATATATATATATATGTTATAAAATGAATAAGAATAAACAATAATATAAGACATAAACTTAAAGTATATAAGAAGAGAGAAAAAATAGATAAAAGAGATAAGTCTTTTATTCATCGATTGTTCTCATCAAAGGTGTATCTAATATAATGGTGAGAGACCCTTTATATAGTCTCATAATCCCACATTACATTAAGTATAAATAAATTACATTATAATGAATAATAAAATTGATCATTATGGTAGAGCTAGTGGGAATACAAAAGGATGGAAGTTTCTTCCTTGGATTGATGGATATTTATTCATATGTAATTGCATAATATTTATAACACTTCCCCTTGAATTAATGTCCATCAATCATGCATTGAATATGCCTCGTTAAAACCTTTGCTAGTAAAAACCCAGTGGGAAAAAAACTAGCAGAGGAAAAAGAGTACATTATTCATCTACATCTCTAATTAACTTTTAATAGTTATGGGGGTACAAAACTGCCTCATTAAAACTTTACTAGAAAAACCCTATGGGATAAAAACCTAGTGAAGGAAAAAGAGTACAGTATGTAATATTATCAGTAACTCCCTCTGATAAAGTGATAAATACACTCCCCCTCATGCTGACGTGGATGCTTCAATATTTTGTAAAGATATTGCATCCCAATACCATGTACCAAGATTTTGCTTGTTGAAATTGGTAGTGTATTTATAAATAAACCTGCAGGATTGAAACTTGAGCATATTTTTTATCACCACCTTTTTGGAGATCATATGTAAAGAACTTTAATAAAATTGCTTTTTGAATTGGTTCAACTTGTTATGTACGACATCATGTATGTTGTTTTATTATAAAAACACAAGTTGAA
Organism: Acer negundo; assembly: GCA_035582765.1. Lineage (NCBI taxonomy): Eukaryota > Viridiplantae > Streptophyta > Magnoliopsida > Sapindales > Sapindaceae > Acer > Acer negundo. The sequence continues at coordinate 13,406,421 of CM069243.1, forward strand.
CTTATATTTGGCACTTCGAGATCTAAAGTTCTTCAATAACAAGAGGACATCATACACCACTTTAAGTTATGAAATAACATCGAGGAACTCATTCAATGTGTTTTATCCATGAAAAAGTACTCCAGGACCTTTATATATATATATATATATATATATATATATTGATTCATGTATTATTATGCTAATTGAAAAACACTCAACTCAGCTATCAACCGAAATTATTTTCTAAGATTTTTCAACTTAGAAATTATAATTTGTAAACTCATCAGGAGTATTAATAAGTCTCAAAAGATCAATATATACTTATTATGAATCAAATTTGTTGATTCTTTCAACATAATATTCATAAAGGCGTATGCACTACATGCATTTTGTTTTATTAAATTCAATATATAAAAAATATAGTATTGAACTACTTGCTTCAGGCATTTAAATCCTTCTAGGATTTTTATTTATTGTCAAACTAGGTTTCTGCAGTAAACCTTTTATTTTAATTCGTACGAAAAATAATTATATTTTACAAGTTTGATCTCATCAAACATTTGGACTACAAGTCCAAAATTTTCAAATTCAAAATAAGTATAAAACTTTGCCTTTTATTTTTCACCACTATGTCTACATATATACAATTAATAGTTTAAGATCATCATCATATTTTTCATAATATACAAAGCAATATATGATCTCAATTTCTATATTATCAATATAATTGATTTACATTTCGTAATCTATGTGCCTTTTCAAGGGTTATTGAAATCTCTTTAATGTTTAGTACACATGTCTTTTTATACAAATATTCCTTTCGGAGAAATATAATTTCTTTATTTTTGGTACATGTGTCTCTATTGCGACAATTGAGATCTATCTATTTTTTACTTCAATAGTCTTATAGGGGGGATTAACATTTCTATATGTATCTTCAGGATCTTGTTTTTCACTTATGAGACTAACTCTTTGGGAGTCTTTGATAATGATGATTTATTTTTCACTCAAGTATTATTATGATATTTCAAATTCCACTTCTAGGGAACCTTATCATTTTAACGAAATTGTCTTTCATTAGCGGATGATTTTTGCTACCATTTCATAAATTGTTCTACGGGAACAACCACCCGGGTTTGTATATTGGCAGAATGTAATTTTATTATTTTCTTCGAATCATCTGAAAAATTATTTGCATACTATGCAAATCACAAGATGATGTAAGCCACGTAATTTCACGTCGTTTATCAATTTATCATAATTCTCCCCCTAACGACGAGAAAATTAAATTTTTATTCTTCGAGAAAATCTTTTGCATCATCGTAATTTTCTACATAACCTCATTTATATTTTCTTGTAAGTACTTACTTATATCATCTTATGTTCTTCAGGAACATTCAGTACCAAAAATAATTTTTATTTATGAAATCGATATCCATAAAAAAAATTTCAATATCACGATCGTTTTTTTTTTAATTGAACTTCTAGTTCATAATATTTCTCGTATTAAGCATATGATCTTATGACAGAATAAACAATAAAAGAACTCATGCTTCTGGCATGAGACAAAAATAATAAAATAATTTTAATGGACTCAAAATAATTTCTTTTGTTATAGATCTACCGGATCTAACAAATACAAAATTTTATTTTCATGTAATTTTATTAGCTCTTCAAGAGTGTCCATTATACTTGGTAAAGATTAACAAAATATTAAGATGTACCACATGTACATAATCTTTATCCTTATATTTAACATATATAGCAATCAAAAAGTTTTTATAATTCTTGAAAGATACGTGTATTCAAAATTTTTACAAATTTTCTTACTAAGTTTTGGTGTTATTCCACTTCTGGTGGAATGAACTGAATTTCTCATAGTGATCACCTTAACTTCAATAATTATTTCAACTATCTACATACGCATCACAACCATGATATTTTAAAAGAAACATCATTCACTTCAGGGAATGATATTAATCCAATTGGGTGATGTTTTATGGTTGAAATAAGACATGATATCAATTCAAATATTCTCAAATTTATAATCTCAATATTGCTCATTCAAGAGAAAATTAGAGGCATGTAATTATCATGATATTATTACTTCAAGAACAAATATTTGAATCACGAAGTGAAAAAAAAAAGTAATTAAAATCAAATAAAATTCAGAGATAAATCTTATCAATTATTAGATCGATATTACAACAAAGCTTATGAATTAGCAAAACATGATATTGTTTTCATGAATGTTGCAATTACAAATTTAATGTAATATTTTAATATAATTCAAAACAATACAAAAACTTAATTTTAGACAACTTAAGCACCAAAAATAAAATGTTATATTAATAAGACCATGTGAAAACAAATCCACTACATAATAAAACCACTAATTTTAAAAATCACTCAACCGACTATAAAACTATATATCTCAAAACGAATAAATTCAAATGTCAATGAATAAATAACATAAGCAATTTGTGATTAATAGATGTGCGAAATATGAAAATTATAATATATGAAAATATAAGAATTCACATCTACGTACCTTTGTCAGGATGAGAAGAAGCGAAAATAATGAATATTTCATTCACATTTTGAAGTTTCTTATTTAAAGACATCAGTTTCTTAATAAAATCATATCAACTCTTGGAACTTATGATTTGGTAATAAACTACAGGTTCGTAACTGAAATTTAGAAAAATTCAAAACGTTAGGTTTTGAATGGAAATTACAATTTTATTTTTACAAATGATAAGGACCACAATTAGATCAATTTCAAACCTTTCAATTCTAATTAAATTTGATATCATCATACCTTCAAGGCTGATTAACTTAGAATTGAGAACATTAGGTTATAAAAAGATCGATAGACAAAACTTCAGGTTTTGAATTTGTATTAATATTTAGAGTTTCAGGCCTTTGTATTTCATTTTTCAATATGCTAATTGTTAAATATCTATTTAACAATGTAAAATTAAATTCCCTTTTGATTCATCAATCTATGTTCAAAAGTATGGAATTTCAAGTTCAATTCGAGACTTTAAAATTAAAAACTTCAAGTTCTCAATTGTATTCGAATTTAGAACTTCTGGTTCTATATTTATTGATAAAATCCAATCACATAATTGAAATACTTAGATCGTGCTCAAAATGAGATAATATATATTTACCCTTCAAAATTAGATAAAATATATTTATCCTTTTGCAATTTTTGGACTTTATTTTAAGTCCACGTCCTCCTAAATAAATCACAAAAATGATTGCACAATATCCATTAACGATTGGATATTTGGTTATGATTATATCATAACATTAAGTTCATAATTTATTATTTTAAGAACTTCAGGTTTATAATAAAATTCATTTTAGAAGTTTAAAATTTCATTACAACTTCACGTGCATATATAAACTTTAAGTTTATAATTGAGAATAATGAATTTTAGAACTTCAAATTCCAAAAATAATCATCACATCAATTGGAATTTAGAACTTCAAGTTTTGATTCGATGGAAATTCATTATTTTGTATTTTGATTTTATTGCAATTTATGATTTCCAATAAGATTATGTTAAGCTTCAGGCTTTTTGATTTTGCAATCTCCAGACATCAGATCAAGCTTCAGGCTCTTTGATTTCACAATTTTCAAATATCAAATCGAGCTTCTGGCTCTTTGATTTGGCGATCTTTAGTTGCAATTCATTCTCTTTATTATTGCAATCTTCAGGTTGCAATACATTTAATTAATTATATTTTTATTTCTTGGCAACCCAAATAATATTGTAAACAAAAATAAAATGGGAGAAGAATAAAAGCAACTATTTAGAATAAAAATATTAAACTAGAAATAGTACTTTACAGTTTGTTGGAGAGCTTGATCCCAACAAGAATGTTCTCTCTGTAATCACATATCAAACTTGGATTAGATGATTTTTGTCTTTGAGTAGAAAGCTTTCAAATATGGAAATCAAAACAACGTGGTTAGAGACTCATGTTGATAACGTGTTATAAAATGAATACGAATAAACAATAATATAAGACATAAACTTAAAGTATATAAGAAGAGAGAAAGAATAGATAAAAGAGAGAAGTCTTTTATTCATCAATTGTTCTCATCAAAGGTGTATCCAATATAATGGTGAGAGACCCTTTTATATAGTCTCACAATCCCACATTACATTAAGTATAAATAAATTACATTATAATGAATAATAAAATTGATCATTATGGTAGAGCTAGTGAGAATACAAAATGATGGAAGTTTCTTCCTTGGATTGATGGATATTTATTCATATGTAATTGCATAATATTTATAACAATATATACTTTTATCAAGAATTATATATAATTTTCATTTATTCTTAATCAATGACTCACATGTCTTGCATGACGTTATTAAATTCGGATGTATTGAGGAAGAAAATCACAAGAGTTTTCTCCATAATACACACTGAATTTAATAAATTTAGTATGAGAGAGTTTGTGAATCATTAATTAAGTATTAATATATTAACTAAATTAAAATAGATAAATAACTATTAATAGTTAAGGAGTTGACTTTATAATGTTAGTGTGTTCTGAGACAAAAATATTATATATATATATATATATATATAATTTAGCCCGGACAATAAATATTTTCTGGGTATGCCCTTTGTCACGTTCCAACATACCTTAACCCGATTTATTTCATATTTCTTAAAATAAAAAAAATAAAAAAAAAAAAAAACCACTTTAAATGGAAAGATTAAAAAACGATGTATAAAACCATACTATACTCTATAGTTAATTTATACCTTATAGACAGATAATTCAATTATCTTTACAGGAAATATAAGCTTGATTGCCTAAGGTCAAGATTCTTCTTACATGGAAGAAAAATTTAAGGTTCAGAATTTGGTAATCATGCAAGCATTTGGGTCGAAACTATTAAAATTAAAGAGTTTTTGATCCAAAGAAAAATCATCATATCAATAATCCAGTAGATCAATTGGGTGTTCTTTCAATTTAGAGTTTTGTGGCTTCGCGAGAGAAAAAAAAAAAAAAAAAAAAAAAAAAACCTCAATTGCGGCTGAGATAAATAGGATAAGACTTTAACTATAACAATTTAGAATTCAATTAAATTGAATCCAAGGTTATAGTAGGTGTTAGACACTAGTCGGGTGTAGACCAGCGCCTAGTGTCTAAGCCGACTAATCGGCGATTAATCGGTAATTTTTTTTATTATTAATTTTGGTAGGACACACGCACATCACATACACTTCCACATTTCAACACTCATCTGTAAGCCCTAGAGTAGCGCAGCGGAAGAAAATTTAATGATTTGAAAATCGTATGAATTATATTCATATAAAACGGTCTTTTAAAAATTATTTTAAGCGATTTATTAACTTTGTACGATATATAAGAATAAAACAAGGTAAGATTCATGATCATACCTCAAGGCTAACTCTTTCGTTCTTTATCTTGTTGTTTTCCGATTTGTACCACCGGATCTTCCTCGTTATCTCCCAAGTTTCGGTAACTGCGTGTGGGCACGTCATAGGCTTCAAGAAGTTGAATGGAGGTAGAAGAAACACTCGAAAACAACCCTTACTTTGTGTATGAAGATTTCGACCAAGCTATACTCCTTTCCTTTTTGTTTCTTCTTTTCTTTTTGTTTTGTTTTTCAAGTCTTTTGTGTTGTATCTACCACTAATTACTTTTAATTGGTTTTTTTTTTTTTTTTTTGGTAAAGATACTAAAAGACTATTGATATTATTAGATAGGTTTTTAAATATCAAATATTCAAAACCAAATATCTTTTATCTTTTTTAAAAAAAAATCAAATCTTAAAAAACAATATATCTTGATATTTATATCTATATATCAATATTTTGATATGGTTACAAGTGACCTAGATTAAATCCTAGAATCCTATTTAATTCAATGTTGTCACTGCAACTCGAACACTTGACCTGTAAAAGATAAAATAATCAATATTATTTTATATGTTTACTTTTGTCTTGGCTCAAAACCCTTGACTTCCATAAAATAATTAATTCTATCAATAATTCATAATTATTAATATAATTAAATAATCACATTATTTAATGTAATTAATTATAATTAAACCATTAATTAAATAATCACATCATTTAATTAATTTCCTGAATTAAATCTTTGTTAATTTTGTAACAAAATTAATTGGACCATACAATTAATTATCAATAACCCTTGTTACCATCAACGTTTCAGGCTAGTAAGGGGACCTAATGTACCCACAGTCTTGAGCTCCAATAATCCTTTGAAAAATTAATTAAACTCTTTAATTAATATTTCATGATTATTAACCTCGGAGTTACTCCACTAAAAATCGAAGGCTACACTCTCGTAACTATAGATGTTTTTACACAAACCTAAATACAGTGTCCATCGATATAGCTATTACATATTATATGATTCTCTACAAATAGTTCATAATTAGAGCAGGGTCGTAAAGTTCGTTATACCCCTCTAATTATATATTTTCCATTAAATACTATTGATTCTCTATTGAACAATTATATCCCTCATTCCTTTACGGAAGAAAAAGAGCACTCTTAATTGTTCAAACCCTGAATCAACCATTAAGAGAACTACTTCGATCTCTACTTCTCACAAGGAGTATATTACAATATTGTGTACAGACCTTTCCAGTCACAAGCCAAATTGCGATTCCAAGATACAAAGATATTGATCGAGAAAGCTATTCCAATCTCGCCCATGATAAATCAAAAACCACGATCTAACCTGAAGGAATCATTAAGACACTCGGGGATTAAGATCACCCATATACAATCATCATTTGTTGATATATATAAATCTCCCCATGTAACGGATATTGGAGAGAGATTCATATAGATCGTGGCTCAATCCTATATGATCACATCATATAAGGTGCCTCCATTCTCATATCACCATATGAGTAGTCTAGGATAAGACCATCGTATATTACGGAATGGACTGCAACTATAGATTAACCATAAATAAAGTACCAACTTCATTTGCTCTCTACAGACTCTTTAGATTGCACATCTCAAATTGAATTTCTCTATATATGATACTTATATACTCAGTTCAAGATTATATCCGGCAATCTTGGATGTTTAGCACATATGATATAAAAGTATAAGACATATAAATAAAATGAAAATGACTACTTCTTTTATTTATAATTAATCACCATTTACATATTACAAGCTTTATGGAAAAAACACCAACATCATCTTAGTGGGGCACACACATCTGACATCACAGGCAATTATTTTTTTAATTCCTTCAACACTTCCGCATCTTCTTCTCATCTTCTTCTCGTTTCTCGAACACTTCCAAGTTCTAACTCATCTTCATCTTTTCAACACTCTTTCTCTTTCTTCAAACTCCATCTTTTTCATTTCTTTTGTTTTCTTTCCAACTGATGTGAATCTTTTTCTCAATTATCTTCTTTTGTTTTTTTTTTTTTTTCAATTTTTCTCAATCAACTCCATCGCTGCTCTGATTTTTCATTTGTTGGACTGTAGAGACTGTTGGTGATTGAAAGTAGATCTCGACAACTGAAAGTAAATGGCGATCTCGACAGTTTTGGATGAAGAAGAAGTTAAGTGCAGAATTGTTATGCTGGTAATGGTGATGTAGATCTCGGTGAACTAGCGATGGCGACGACGGAAGACGGAGACCGACTTGCCAATTAATCGACGATTTAGACGATTAGTCAAAGAACGACTAATAAGGCCAATTTTAGCCATTTCACCACAGTGACCAGCCAGCTAGCTGCATTGAGCCGATTAATCGGCCTAGCAGATTTCTAGAGCACCAGTTTTAGCACTTAGCAATTTGTGATGTGTGAAGGTTCAAGTCCTATGATACATATTTATCAACCAATGTCATGAATACTCCCCAAGCTGTGTGACCTTTGTGTTGTGCATTTAGTGTATAATCTTCTTAATTTCTGACAAACCTCTAATCGATTGATGTCAGACTTAAATCAAATATACGAGATGATGTTGGTTCAGTGGTAAACCTCTCACATTTGCACCAATGAGGTTGTGGATAGACATAACCGTAGTTCGGTTCCAACCGTGGAATTGAACCGGATCTGACCCTTCCAAAACCAGACCGAAAATCGAAATCCATAAGATCCCGATTCCGGTTCTCCAATTTCAAAATCCGTAGTGGAATCGATGGTTCCACCTTTTTTATTTATTTATAAATCTTGATTCTCATTTCTCAAAATCTCAGTTCTCACTCTTTCTTTCTTTTGATCTCTCTTTCTTTCTTTCTTTTTAAATTTGGTTCCATACTACTTCCATTTGATCTCTCTCTCTTACTCGATCTAATCCCTCTCTTATTTTTGTTCTTGTATTTCTTCAATTTTCCATAAATCTTCTCTCCACAAACCTACAAAACAAAGACCAAACTCATTAGAAATCCATTTAAAATAGGCTGGGCATAAAAACTCAAGCATAACAGGTTGAGAGGAGAAGAAAATGTTTGGGTGTTTGTGTGTTTGTGTGATGGTGATGATGGCCGATTCACAAGTGGTGGTAGGTGATTTGGGGTTGATTTGTGAGAGAGAATGAGAGAGAGAGAGAGAGAGACGATAATCGTTGAAGTGATTTGGGATTTGTGACCTGGGTTGGGTAATAGGTAAGTGTGATTGGGTTAAAAAAAAAAAAACAGAAATGTCGGAATCGGATTGGAACCGGTGGTTTGAAACCAGGAACCGGAATTGAATCGAACCGAACCAGGGTCCTCTTTAGTCGTGGGTTCGAGTCCTCCTATTCTTAAAAAAAAAAATAATAATAATAATAAATAAATAAAAAAACCCTGAATTTATGTAATATTGTACTTAAAAAAAGATTTAAATCAAATAAAAAATAAAACTTTATAATATTTCTTAAAAATATATAATATTTGGAAGAAAAAAAAGGTTGATTTCTATTTAATTGGGCCATGAATTAAACCGTCTTTGTATGAAAATACTCTTGAAAAATAAAAAAAGAGAGTGACAATATTGACAACCCTTAAAAACGGTATGTACATCTCTTTCGTAAAAACACTCATTAAAAATGTCTAATTATCTCTAATTTATAAATAAACCCTAGTTAATACCAAAAATGCCAACAACAAAAAAGTCCATCATGTTGTTTTGGATGATCGTGCTTAATAAAGTTTTGGGTGTTTTTTGGCCCTTTCAAAAAAAAAAAAAAAAAATACCAAAAATACAATTACTAACAAAATCTCTAGTTTGTACCCCGTTCTCTTACACCGAGTTCAAAATAAGAAAATAGAATTCGATCAGGTACATTCTTCACTGAAGTTATTAATAATCATTGTATTTTGTTCTTGTTGATCTTCTATTAATTGTACATCAATAAAACATTTGACATCAATAGGATGATCATAGCATTCTTTAGGATGAAAAGGGTCAAAAATCGGTGGCTCTTTTGAGCTCTTCTTAAAAAAAAAAAAATCCAATACGTGTTTGAAAACTTACTTTTCACTCTTTCATTCTCCATACTTAGTAATCAATTTGTATTTCTTAAAAGAAATTAAATATATATTTGAAATTAGTATTCAAAAGAGAAGCTAGGGTTTGAAAAAATAAAAAGGATTTTTAAGAAATTGATTAATAATTATTTGTGGGTGTATTTACAAACTATTTGGTTATTTAAGTAATTTTACTTAAGGGTAATATTGGATTTTCAAAAGAGAGATTCTCTTTACAATCAACAAATTATTTATTCACACTCTAATTTAATTTTTTTTTATTAATGACAAATTTAACCTAAATTAAAATTACTATACAAGACAATATATATATATATATATATATAAAGACACTCAAACTAATTAAATTATTAAAAAAAAAATTCTCTCCTAAATCATTAAATTAAAAATGACATATTAAACTATCTCTCCTAAATTTGTTATTACCATATTAAGTGGAAATTGTCAAAAATGACCACATATATTATGAAAAAATTCGTTTTTAACCACAAACGAAATTTTAATTGTTAATAACCATGTTTTTGAGAAATTACTTGAAAACCCTCATATAAAAATCATACCCAAAACACTATCTATCTTCTTTCTCTCTTTTCTTTCTCTCTCCTCTGCTATCTCTCTCCTGGTCATCTCTCTCTTTTCTCCTCTCCACCCATCGCTGGTCGCCGGAGTGGTCGCCGAACTATCCGAGCTACGCCGGACGTCAGCGCGCGACCTTCATGAACCAACGGCGCAGTGGTTCGTCAAGCATAGCGCCGTTAATCCTTGCGACGGGATGGAGCGGTCCGACAGCTTCGTGCGACGACCAGTCGGCGTTCGACGTTCGGCGATGTGGTCTACAACTGGTTCAATTAATTGGTTCAAAAAAAACCTAAACCTAAATTCAATTGAGGAAGAAGAAGAAGGGGAAAAAAATCCAAATTTCAATTTAGTCCAGATTTCAAGTTTGGACATTTCAATTTAGGCATGATTTCAAGTTTGGATATTTCAATTTAGGCAAGATTTCAAGTTGGATTTTTCAATTTTTCAATTTAGGCATGATTTCAAGTTGAATTTTTCAATTTAGGCATGATTTCAAGTTTGCTTCGAGGTTTTAAAAAAAAAAAAAAACTATTTTCAAGGGTACTTTGGTAATTTATGGACATAGACTAAATTTTTTTTTAAAAAGTGGTTATCAACAATTAAAATTTCAAAAGTGGTTATTAACAAAAGTTTAATGTTTCAAGTGGTTAATTTTGGTTTTCTCTAAACACTCTCCTAATTACTCTCTCTCTCTCTCTCTCTCCATTTTTCAAAAAAAAAAAAAAAAATCATATCTTCATATCTTCATATCTTCATACTTTCTCGATCAATCTCTGATTAATAGTTAAATAAAAAAAAACTTGTGAATATTTTGGGTTTTTACTAACAGTAATATATATATATATTAAAAAACCAATACAAAGACCTTATTTTTCAAAAAATATAAAAAATTGATTTGTTGTAACTAGATTTAATTAAACTCAGAATTTCTAAAACTAATAAAAGAAATAAAATTCTCGGCAATCACATAGTTACAAAAGTGACAAAAAATATTTTCATATTTAGAATTTTCTTAAAAAAAAAAACAGGATACTTGTTTTTTGAGTTTTTTTTTTAAAAAATATATATATACATATATATGGTTCTTAAAAATCAAGCCTATTTGTAACTGTTAGTCTTACATGAGAAAGAATGGAGATAGAAAATTAGATATTTATATTAGAGGAGAGAGAGTTTAATATAGTAATTAAAAATTTAGAAAAGTGTTTAATATGTAATATTTAATCTAATGATTTTGGAGAGATAATTTTTTTTTTTAGTAATTTAATTCAAAAAAGGTTACTTTTCGGATGAATCCAACTGCTACGATGGTTCATCCTAACTTTTATTAAAATAAAATGAAGTGTCTTTAGAATTTTTTTTTTTTTTTTTAAGATAGAGTGTCTTTAGAATAGAAGTACTAAAAAATTAAAAGGATAATCTTGGAACAAAAGAAAGTGTATTTAGAATTGTTTTAAAATTTAAATTTTGAGAATGGAGTGTCTTTAGAAAAGGAGTATAAAAAGAAAAAATTGAATTGTAAAAAAAAAAAAACTCTTTTTTCAAAAAAAAAAATTTATTAATTTGGGGAGAGATACTATTGACAATCCATTAAATATCTTTTCACAATTCATTTTAATATTTTTTTATAATATGACAATTTTGTCCTAATTAAAATTACTAAAACGAGCAAAAAAATTCTAAACACATTGCACATTTTGTTTTTAATGAAAGGCTATAAAAAAAAAAACAAAAAGCAATCAAAACCTTCTATAATCCAACATCTCTCTGAAGAAAAATATCAAGTCCGGCAATTAAAAAAAAAGTTAACACAAAAAACTCAACCGTAGTTCCTAATATAGCCCGCATCATTGACTATCTATGTACACTATGAGCTCATTCTTCATCTTCTTCATCTCCATCTCCACTAGATACCTTTTTTTAAAAGGTTTTTTACAAACCCTAAAACATTTATTTTTCAATATCATTAAAGTTTGATTTGATTCTAAAGTGATGGGAAAGATTTACAAGAAATAAACAAGTTTTTTAAAAGAATTGATTTTGGTAGATTCTTATTAGGGATAATTACCCTGTTGGCCATCAACTTATGCCACCACTATCAAAATGGCCACCAGATGGGAAATTAGTTTCAAAATAGTCATTTTTGGCAAACATTGTTACACTAATGACCATTTCATCTAATTCCATCCATTTTCATCCAATTTCATCCAATAAGTGGCATTTTGGTAAATAAGAGGATGGCATTAATTTATTTTAGATATTTTTAGGAAATCAATTTTTTATTTTGTTTGTTGAAACAAATAATTATATTTAGAGTGTGTATACATATAGCATATTTCAAACATATATATATATATATATATGTATATATATATATATATATTTCTTTTCAACTCATCTCAAATATATTTTTTAGAATTTTTAGATTTTGTAGCCTTAATCTTCTCAAAAAATAATATATATTTATATTTATATATATATATTTCTTTTCAACTTATCTCAAATATATTTTTTAGAATTTTTAGATTTTGTAGCTTTAATCTTCTAAAATATATATATATATATATATATATATATGTTTGAGATATGATATACGTATATATACACTAAATATAATTATTTGTTTAAAAAAAACAAAAGAAAAAATTGATTTTCAAAAAACATCTAAAATAAATTAATGTCATCCTCTTATTTACCAAAGCGCCACTCATTTGATAGAATTGGATGGAAATGGATGGAATGGCCATTAACGTGATAATGTTTTTCAAAAATGACCATTTTGAAACCAATTCTTCATTTGATGGCCATTTTAATAGTTGTGGCAAAAATTGATAACCATCAGGGTAATTAACCATTTTTTTTATTATTTATTTATTTTTGCTGAAACAAACAATAATATAAATGTTCGTGTAGATTTTATATTTATATATATATATATATATATATATATAATTGTTTTTAAAATTTAGGGTTTTAGCATGAAGTGTTTTCTAAAAATAAAAAGAGTGTTAAAAGATAAAAATGTTAATTTTGGAAAAAAAAAAAAGGGGGTGTCTACGGAATTTTTTAAAATTTAAATTTTCAAGATGAAGTGTGTTTAGAAAATAAGTGTGTAAAGATAAAATTGGATTGTAAGGGGAAAATCTTTAATTTGGGATGTACAAACGGTTTTTAAAGATGTAAAATATTGCCACTCAAAGGAGAAAAAAAAAAGAGTGGCGATATTTGCACCCCTCTAAAATCGTATGTACACCCCAAAATTATATATTTTTAAAATTCCAATATTGTCCTTAAATTAAATTATTAATAGCTTTTTTCCTTAAAAAAATTATTAATACTTTAATTAAAAGATATTATAATATATTTTTATCTATTTTATTTTTTCAAAATCTTACTGATTAAATTAAAAATAAAAGACTAAAAATAACAAACAAAAATAAAATCTCAGATCGAAATTTGGGTGGTGTCAACTGTCTTCTCCTAAACTTGAAAAGATTGAGGAGTAACAGCATCGTCCATCAAAAACTAAGGAGAAGGCCACTACTGACTACTCATCGTCTCCTCCCATATTTATTATTTATATTTATATTTATTTTGTAATATTTTTTAAATTATTTCTGTCAGAGATGTGGTGATTTATGGTACTTATTTTCATACCTCTTTCTTGTTATAACCTTATTAGATGGCTTTTTAGTTTTTAATAAGGATAAATAGGAGGATTGTGTGCTTTTATGGAGTTTATGGTCTGATGGGAATGCTTTTGTTCATAAAGGAAAAACTAGATTGATGGATGATATTTTGGAAGAGATAACAAACTATACGTATGAATTTCATAATATCTGCAGATTCAGTTTGGGATCCCCTCCAAATATATATATATATATATATATATAAATTAAAAGAAATGATATAATTGGTAATATGTGGGGTGTGTTTACAAGATATAAATATTTAAAAACTTTAATGGGGTGTAGATATAAAAAGGGATGCACATACAACTTTTCAACGGTGTAAATATCGTCCCTAAAAAAAAGAAAAAAAAGTCGTGTTTTTGATTTCTTTGAGCCCACATATGGACAGTGCTAGTCTGTTTGGAGATTTGTTTGCCCACTGAACCTCTAAACCAAAATTTCATTGCATTGATCAGCCTCGAATGGGCTTGTGTTATGAATATGAATATCAACCAATGCCGGAAGGTTGCTGGGCTTCACATCAATAATTGCGACAAACACGAACCCTAAATCTATTTTACAACTTTTGTTTAGAGTTTTGAATTTTGATATTCATTCTAATTTCTTTTTTCTTTTAATTTTGGTTGACTTGTAGTACTTAATAGTAATGTTACGCGACCTAAAAAATTAATCCGAAAATCAACAAAAATGATGTCACAAATAATTTATAGTTACCATATAAATCATTTGATGATACCATAAATAACATGACAATGATAAATTAGATGAAGTTAGTTGTTTAATTGTTTAGGTTAAGTAGTATAACTGCATATTTAAAGCTATACTTATCAATTTCAATTTGCATCCCCTTTAAAGTTTTGAGGCCAAAAGCGTCGGAAAAAACAAGGTGTATTGCGGATCCAAAAATAATAATAATAATAATAATAATCACAAATACAAAAGTAAGAACAAAACTTCATTCAAAACTTCTTTAATGAATGGATCTAGGCTCCGTGATTTAAATTTAAGGATTATTAGCACCAGTTCCCCCTGAACTTTACGTGAGTTTGCATATTACCTCTTGAGCTGTTTTTTAGACATCACCCTATGAACTCTCATTTATTGACAAACAGTTAGATTTATTGCCCTCTGAACGCCTGTTTGAAGGGTATCTACAGTCATGCTAACAAATGAAAGTTTAGGGGGTTTAATGTCTAAAAAAGGTTCAAGGGGTAAAATGCAAATTCGCGTAAAGTTCGGGGTGGGTGGGCCAATAACCCTAAATTTAAAGAAGGAACCGAGTGAAATGAGAGAGAAAACCAGTTTCGAGAGAGAATGGTAAAAGAGAGAAAAACCAGTTGAAGAAAAGAGAGAAATCAAAGAAATAAACAAAAGAATAAAATTAATGAATGGGAAAGTATGTTTGTACTTCAATTATTTGGTGCTATATAAACTTAACTTATTAGTACTATTCACAAAACTTCCCTTGGATTTGACGTCGTTTAAGCTCATTTCCTCCTCATATATATATATATATATTTATATATATATATACGGTTCCGTTCCTATCAGGGCATTTTTATATAACTTTATCAGGATATTGAATGTGAGACACTCATTTATAAAAGTGATTTGACAAGTGCATACATACCAAGTCAAAGTATGTAAAACGAGTAGCTCACATTCAATGTCCTTATATAATTCTATCAGGGCATCCTTATAGGAAAATTTCCGTATATATATCTATATAATATAGTAAAATGGAACCTTACCTTGACACGTGTCGTCGTGTTGAGGTTTTGACATTTAATTTTTATTGATTATTGATTAGTAGGAGTAAAATAGGAGGAGATTTGGCCATATCAAATACTAATAAGAATTATTGTTATTTGAGTCCATTTATGAATTTTTTAGTTGTCCAATTATCGCATTAATTTACATAGTTATTATTTGAGTCGGTTTAGGAAATTTTTAGCTGTCCAATTCCATTATTTAACTCATAAACTCTTCATTTTTCAGCCAATTAATTGCTTTTGTTTGTCTATAAATTCAATTCACATAGACTCTTCATTTTTCTGTAGATAATCTCATAATTAATGGGATAATGAATAAATGATCAAATTAATTAAAAATAATAATTAATTATGATAATAATCTTCTAACATTTCATATCCCATAAACTCTTCATTTTTCAGTTAATTAATTGTTTTTGTTTATCTGTAAATTCAATTCACATAAACTCTTCATTTTTCAGTCAATTAATTGTTTTTGTGTGCCTATAAATTCTTTTTATGTTCTTTTCGTGCAATTAATCACAAGTATATTTTGGGTGCCGCTAAAACTAGGTCCAGGAAAATATTTGTTTTTGCCATCAAAGTAAGTGGATTTTTATTTGGTGATTTTGTCGGTTTTTTTTTTTTTTTTTTCTGCTGATTTTGTGTTCTATCATTTTTTGTTTAGTTTTTTGTTGTTGTTGTTTTGATACATAGAGTTCATTTTTAGTCGATTTTTTTGAAAGTAACTTTGTTTCATTCAATTATCTATTGTTTTTTTTTTTTTTCTCAATAGCGTTATGCTATGTCTATGGTGTTCGGTTAAGATGATCAAATTAGCTTGTTTAGAAAAAAAAAAAAAATTCAAACTTTATCAAATTTTAAATTTAATGTTATTGAGAGTTGACTACCGAAATTTTTAGTGAATTGAAAGCATCTTTTTAGAAATACATATAAATCAACTTATTTGGTGTTCAATTGTATCTTTCTAATCAAAATATTATTATAATTTCTCATCTTTCTCTAACCAATATATATTGTAATGTTCTAATATCCACTAATTTTCTATTATTAACTATATTAATTTTCTGATATCACTTAATGTGATCAATGTACATATTCAATTGATTATATAGATAAATCACACAAGATAATCTCAATTAAAATGTTTCATATTCCACTAATAACTCTTAATTTCTCATGTTTTATAAAGTTTTAAATTCCACTAATAACTCTTCAATGTCCACCATTTTCTATAAAGAGCTCTCACACATGTCAATGCTAGAATAGAGTGATATATTCTTTTGTGTAAAGGTACATATTCTTTTGATTTTGTTTTGTTTCCATTCTTTAATATGTTCATAATTGTATAATTGTTTTTCAAATATTTTTTTTACCTATATTATTGTTAGAGATTAGTTTTACGGTTTTTTTTTTTCTAAAAAAGAATAATTTGAATAGAAAAAAAAAAAAAAAAAAAAAAACCAAGTTAGAGATCTATTTTAGGTTTTTTTTTTTTTTTTTTTTAGATAGTTATTTCAACTGTTGATTTGGATTTTATAAACAATATTTGATCTTCTTTTATTAATCTTCTTTTATATAATTTTTTTAAAATTATTTTGAGTATAAACTAATATTATGTACTGTTGCATGCGGCCCTATTATAAATATAGAATAGATTTTTACTTTAAAAAATGATATAAACAAAAAATAAATTTTTTTTTTAAGTTTGAGAACATTGTTTACGGTTTTTTTTTTTTTTAATATTTGCTAATATTGTACAATATTTTCTTGATATTAATTGGAATAGATAAAACATAGAAATTATAGAAGAAACAAATAAAAAAATCACAAAAAAAATAAATTATAAACAAGGATAAAAAAAAATTTTAAAAAAAAGTTTAAACCGTTGATTTCTATTTATTTTATAATTTAGAATTTATTGACCAAAAATTGTAGATAAAGATAAAAAATTGAAGATAAAGATAATGTTTCAACCGTTGATTTCTATTTGTCTTATAATTTGGATTTTACGAATAACATTTGCTCTTCTTTTATGTAATTGTTTATAATTTTTTTTAATATAAACTAATATTATGTAGCGTTGCATGCGGCCTTATTATAAGTATTTAATAGATTTCTGTTTTAATATATATATATATATATAAATCTAGAGACATACCCAATGATTGTTTTTCATCACCAATGCATCCAATATGACTAATAAGTTAAATAATTAAAATATTGTTGCGTTACATTTTATAGTTCTCACACATCGTATGAGATGCAATGTAGTATATATAATAATAGAGCTTCAAAGTGTCACATGTCAACGTAAGAGAACTTTGAATTTAAATTCTACATCATAATAGAGTTATTTTTTTTTTCTACCTTTAAATATTATTAATTTTTTTATTTCTATTTTCCTATTTATTGATTAATCAAATTAAACAATTTGATAAATATTAATTAGATAATATGATCAAGTGTTGCAACTCTATATCTTCATTCATGTATTTAAACGTTTATATTTTTTAATAGTATTAATATATATTTAATCAAAGTTAAATGAAAGGCTATCTTATCTATCCATTGAACTTCTTTTAATTAATAACCCACTTATTTAATTGTATGATAATAATAATGATTCACCTAAATAATAGAAGTAAAATGAAAGGTCTCTATATTCTATATATACATCAAACCCTCTCTGTTTCTTTTCATTTTTGTTTTATTTATGATTAAGAATGTATATGTTTATAGGTTTGAATTTTTATATCACATTTTTGAATTTTCTTATGTCTATTTTGCAAGTATTTTCTAATACTTTATTTAGGGGATTGGGTGACAAGAGCCATGTAAAGTATAGATCATGGAGTTCATATATATATATATATATATCATATATATATATCATATCTGTATGTATTACTTAATTAATTAGTTATTAACTTATTATGTAAATCATTGAACTCTCTTTGTTTTTTGTTTTTGTTTTGTTTTGTTTTGTTTTTTTTTTTAATAATGATTAGAAATGTATTTATTTATGAGTTTGAAGTTTGAAATCAGATTGTTGATTTTTTATTAATTCACATATAATTTTTTAGTTCGGAAAAAATATTTTTCGAGGAGAATTTGAAGACTTTGATCATCAAAATGATGAATGCCATCATTTATTCTCCACAGCTTTACAACTTTGGTGAATATGTGTTTTTTTTTTTTTTTTTTTTTTTACTATGGAAAAAAATTATTAAAAATATGTTTTGAAATACAATAGAGAAATATTTAGTGATCTTTTTTAATTTAATATTTTTCTTTTGTTCCGTGAGATAATGAAATTCAAATATTAACATGACTTAGATAACCGAAGGAAAAACTATATATTCATTATATTTAAATATGTTCGCATCAAAGAATTTGGTATAAACAATACAATGTTTTGCAAAAAGTTTTTTCAGTTATTGGATACAAAGCCCGTGCAACGCTTGAATTGAAAAACTAGATTTATTAATTATTAAATATACTCTTAAAGTTGCAATCATGAGGGAAAAGAAAAACCCAATATGAAAGTAAAAAAATTTCACGACCGATTTATATGTAGAAGTTAAATGCTGGTGTGCTTTATAGTCGAAGGTTGACGTTAAACCACAAAAAAGTCTTGTATCTTTTTATTGTTTATCATACTTTTGTAAGTGTTTGATTATTATTTTGAGTTCGCATATTCCGTATCATAAACGGATATAATCAGTCTTAACAATCATGGTAATAAAAGAAACGGAAAATATACACAAATACTTGGTAAAAGAATCAAATAAGGATATTGTAACTCGTAGAGAAAGTGTAGGCGAGTTAGTGACATTTTTTTTTTTTTTTTTGCCAGAAATGTATAAATAAGAATTAGAGACTTGAGAGATTGTTGATGCTCAGTTTCCAAAAAGAGCCATTTACGGTATTGGACCGTATATACCCTATATATACTCAGTACAACCCAAAACCACAAAAAGAAAAGTGGTACAAGCAAACACATGATCAGGTGGCAACCCCCGGTTCTTGTACATAATTCAATCTCTCCTCCCACACCAACTTTGATGTTATTTCGTCATACTCTGGCACATATTCCTGTTCCACAACATAAACAATTCATCACCCATTAATTTTTTATTTTATTTTAAAAAGGCCTATAATAAATAATTTGGGGTTCGGGAGGATTATGCGACTCAACCCCACAATCTCAGCAGTATAGGTGTTAAGGGCATAATCGACTCCAACCCACGATCTCAAGAGTATAGATGTGAGGGGCATACACTGACTCGATCTCATCTCGCCAATATGATAACTTTTTGAAGATAGAAATAGAGAGTAAAACTAGATGACATTAACCTAATTAAGATATACTTAAGATCAATGACACAACAACTTTATAAAATACATATGCTCTTAAAGGTAGATTCTTTAACTGAAAAAGTTGATGTAAAATTGTTAAGCAATCTTTTACAAGTAGTAAAAGATTAACTGTGTGATTGATGAAACTAACTATATACCTCAAGTTGTCTAACCAATTGTTGTGCTGTTGGGGCAGATATAATAATCCGACGTGCGGTCGGTGAAATGAAGCCTTCGTCAACTGCCTTATCAACGAAAGATAACAACGAATTATAATATCCATCAACATTCAAAAGACCCACCTGCCAAAGACAATATTCAAAACACAACTTAATAATCGCATTAAATTAACTATATTCAAGTCTAATAATCCGATTAAAATAATTTATTAAGCCACCTAATTGGAAACCATGAAGAACAAACAAACACACCCTCTTCTTTGGAACAATAATTTAAAACATTTTAAAAGTTCACAAGTAGAATTCTCACATTCAAACGGAAATTCTCTTTAATCAAATTCTCCAAATCAACTAACATGATTTTAATTGTGTAATTGGATTATCAAATCTTTGACTATCTTTCCATGTGAATCTGGTTGATGCAGCACATGCATTGATTCTACACTTGTTCGTACACCTACATTTATATATCACAATCCACAAGACTTGTGATCGCACCGACCAAAATGGGTCAACTTTGCTTCCTAATTGAGTGGAACACCAAAAAACAGCCATGTACTCAAAAGATGCGACATATCCAACAAGGGACATTATAAACTCAAAGACAAGCAATTAAAGTTTTACAATATCATTATGATCTAAACTATGAGAAGCCAAGAACTTTAAAATTATACAAAACTGGAAACTCCTTTGTCATCCTACCCGTGACCAAAACCTAGTGACAATGTATTTCTGTGGAGTCTAATTGATTTATCGATAATAAAGCACAAATTGTTACCCCGGTGCTTCATTTCGTAATATCATTAGGCTACGCTTAGCCAAAATAGTTTATGAGCATTAATTCTTCAATAAAACAGCAGCATAATAAACAAATGACTTATACTTCTAACTGATCATATACTGTTAATTGGTAACTTCGACTTGCAACAAGACCAGAAATTCAAAAACAAATGTTACGTACAGGTTTGCGGTGGATTCCAAGCTGAGCCCATGTTATGACTTCAAGCAGTTCTTCAAGTGTGCCATAGCCACCTAATAATTACAACTTGTTAAACAGATATCAAGATAATACAATTCAAATTCAACAACAAATCATAGAGTAATTATCTAAATTACAAATAGATCAAAGGATGGTCAGGTGCATATACCAGGGAGGGCGATGAAAGCGTCAGCTTGTCGGGCCATTTCAGCTTTTCTCTGGTGCATATCAGACACTGCTCTCACTTCTCCAACAGTCTCTCCAGTTATCTACAAAGTTTAATCAATAAATTAAACCATGTGTCTGGCTTCAATGTTAATTCCAAATCATTTACACTCTTAAATCAAACAAGCAAGACAGATATTTTATCAGTCATAACTGAGTTATCATACCAAAAATGTGCTTTATATAATTTAGTAATTTACAATGAACATCAAAATTGGATAAGAAGAATTAAATAGTATAAAAAAAAATGGGTTGTCTATTTTCCTTCACGGACAATGAAGGACAAAATAAGTGAAAGACACACTGTCCCATTATAAAAAGTACTTCATTACATTTTCTTTGCTTTATATATCAGAGATAAAACCCACACAATAGTCTAAAAGTAAAACAGATTATCCAATTAAAGATTATGAATACAAGTACCTCTCTAGGCATTAGAGTCCTCGGTATAATTCTGCAAAACAAGAACATGAATTTGTATCAGCATATATACCAGTTATATTAAAAATATATATATGATTTTTATCTGTATAAATTATATAATAAAATGAGCCCAGAATAATCTTAATGAGTTCAAAGATGTCAAAAAAAGATTATATTACAAAAAAACTATGGAGTTGGTTTAGGTGGGACAAGATGAACAGAAACACACAATCATTTGGCAGAACAGTCTTTTGACAGAATGAGTGTTCCTTTCTTTGGGATAAAGTGGTACTCCAATCACTGTCTAAAAGTTTACATACTTTTTGTCAATCTTTTTCTCTATCTCTAATCTTTTAAACAGGAAGTTACAGGTGCTGTGACAACTGACAATGCAAAGGATCAAAAGGTAATCTTATAATTCACTTTCAAGTCCTAAAAAAAATAATTAAATAGACCACATGAACCGGTTTTCTAGGCATTAGAGACCACCATGTTATCATATCAAACATGACCAAAGCAGCAGAAGCTTTTAAGGGTATTCACATGACCAGAAGAGAAAAGAAAAAAAAAAAGGGCACAGATCCCTTGTTTGTTTGGAGCAGCATTTGATCCCATGATGTATGGGTTTGAGCATTTTTATGACATCATAGAAAATAGAGAAACTTGCATGGTTTTATAGGACAAAGTAAAAAGAATGTAAGATAATGATAATGGTGAAGAGAACAAAGAGTCACGAACCCTAGAACATGGCGCCCACCATCATGAACTGCTTGAGAGACAAGACCCATCAATCCCACGCTTCCACCTCCATACACCAAATCAATACTTCTCTCCACCTTCATCGATAAAACAAACCCTCGATCATTAACACGTGTCGTTCATAGAAACCAATCATCAATCAATATACACAAAAATAAAAAACATTATTTATTAATCAAAATTAGTAGGTACATTAATAATAACAAGAAGGTTCGTGATGAGAGTGGGTGGCCAAGGCAAGAGAGAACACGCTTGGAAGAGAAGTCATGATATCAAGAGAGCACGTTTGCTTCTCTGGGCAAGAAAAGCAGGAGAGATGGTAAAAACTATAAACATTTTTATTCATTTTCATTTTTTATCATAATATGGTTGATAAAAACAAAAAAACAAATTGAAAAAAGAGGACTTGGCTCCGAGAAACAAAGATCATGCAAAAAGGCTGCTCATTTGACAGGCAGGTTACAGCTAGCATAACAGTCATGCCAAACATAAACCCTAAACCTTTCCTCTCCCTCTCCTTCTCCCTAGTACCACGTTCAAAACCATTTAAATTTTAATGGTTTCTTTGCAATACACTACAGAGGAGATCACCAACCCACTTTACAAATCATTTCAGGCAAGGGTTTTCAAATTTCCATTTTTAATGACTGACTGACAAATTGCACCCATATCGATGGAAAAACTGATACTGTCATACACTGATCAAATAGATTTCATGAGAAAGGAAAATGAGAAAATAAGAAGGGAAATTTTGGATTTCAAGAACAGAGAGAAAGAGAGAAAAACTGGGTTGAAATTGAGAATGCGTTTTTGTAAAACACTCATCTTTCAGGAAAAAAAAAATTAAAAATTAACAACGAAACGTTTATATGAAAAGAATGAAGAAAAAGAAAAGAAAGTTGATTGGTTACCAGCTCTTTGCCCAACTCAATGGCTGCTTCTTGGTAGCTGGATTTCTTTCCAGAACTGCTCCCACAAAACACACAAATTCTCTTGAATCTCGACTTTGTCTCTTCCATTTTCTCTCTCTCTCTCTCTCTCTCTCTTTCTCTCTCTCTGTGTTTGTCTCTCGTGAAATAATGATCTGTATAGGGAGAGGTTGAGAATGAGAAGGAAGTGAGTAATTGTTTATAAATATATAACGCCTTGGCCAAGTAATTGGTTTTTGTTTTTTATTAATTGAAAAGGAAACAAATATATATATATATATATATATATATATATTTTTTTTTTTTTTCTTTTTTTAAACTAAAGAGAAACAAATATTTCGAACGCAATTTAATTGAAGATTTGGAGTTTAGATTCTCTGTTTCGCATGATATTTTCAGGAACAATGTTGTCAGTTTGGCATCCACCTGTCAAAAACTCCAACTAGAAGATCACAAATTATTAAATATCAACCCACGTGGAATTAACTAGAGTTTCATCATTCACTTTACAATTTCCAAAAACAATGTAATTATTTATTTATTTATTTATTTTTTTACATCACAAATTACTATATATACTAGATTGCATCAACACGATGTATGAGAATTATAAACCGTAACGTAACAATAATTTAAATAGTAATGATTTAACTTAACTTATTGGTTTAAGATACTGGATGCATTTGTGATGAAAAACAACCATATGACATTTCTCTCGATTTATTTCTTTAACATCTTCAACATAAAATTAATTAACGGTCAAATCAAGTCTTCCCCTATAGTATGTTGAGACTCTAATAATTAATTATTCGTCAAGCATTAAAGGAAAAATATATGATCTAATAATAGTAATAATTCTTATTTAATTAGATACTGTAGTAAAAAAATAAAAAATAAAAAATAAAAAAAACTTATTAAATCTAGAAAATCAACCGTTAATTGGAAAAAAAGAAGAGTTGAAAAATATAAAATTGAAAGGTTGAATATATTTTTTTTAAGAGAAACTAATTAATGGTTAAGTCTTCTCATGCCGACAAGTGGTATTTTAAGGCTTCAAAATAAGATAAAATAATTAATAGTATAGAAAAATCAAAAGCTAATCTCAAAATTAATGGGACAATGAATAGATGAAGAGTCAATTCCATAATTAATAAATTTTCTTAATGAACCAGAAATAAAATAAAATAACTTATCAAATATATATATATATATATATATAAATATATTTCTTTTTCTTTTTTTGTTATGGCTTGCGTGCCTTTCTCTTTTTGTTGTTAGGTCTGCACACCTTTAACGTTTTTTGCTTGACTACTGTTTTTTTCTTTTTCTTTTTCTTTTTCTTTACTTATATATTTATATGGATACTGTCTAGTGGTTTTTCAACAGATGATCTTCTGTGATACTTTTTTCCATTAGGTCAGTCCAATTTTAGATAAAAAATATATATTATATTATATTATATAGTTAAATAATTAACAATAGATAAAAAAAAAAACTAATTAATACGAATTTATGGCTTGTTGGCAAAAAACAATTATGGTTTGTCTTTTAATCTTATCAAATAATGGAATACTTAAAAATAAAAAAAATAAAAAATCATATTTTTTTTGATTACCTATAGATATGTGATTACCTATAAAATACTTAAAAATCAGTTTATTCACTATCGTATTACTTATGAGATTGTCTTTTGATTACTTATAGATATGTGATTTATGAAAAAAAAATTATATTATTAAAATGTATTACACTTAATAACTACTTAATAGCTTTGGTAAAAATTAAAAATAAAAATAAAAGAATTTATAGCTTGTCTTTTAAATTTACCAAATAATATAATACTTCAAATAATAATAATAATAATACTTGATAGTTAAAAATCAATTATGATATTGGTTTAGAGTATTTATTCACTATTCTATTAATTACGGGATTGTCTCTTAATTATCTATTAATATGTGATTTATGAAAAAAAAAAAAAAAAAAAAACTATTAAATTCTTAGCTTTATTGCTCTTTGTAACTCCATTATACTAAATTTTCTAAACATATATATATAATAATATATTATTCATCAAGCATTAAAAGAAAAATATATGATTTAATAACAATTGTCATTAAATTTAGAAAATCAACTGTAAATTGAAAAAAATGAAAGGTTACTGAAGGGTTGAATATAATTTTAAAAATAGTAATTAATGGTCAAACCTTCACATGTTGATACGTGGCATGTTGAGGCTATATGATAATTTATTGGGTATGGATATTGACACCATAAATATGATAAGTATACTCATATTTATAAATACACTCATGTCTAAAATTAAAAATTAAAACATTACTATAAACACCCATCTTAATGTCAACAGTACCATTATTTAAATTAATGTTTTCATTTCAATACAATTTATTTATAAACCCTCATAAGTTATTAGCACACCCAATTTTACAAATGATAAATTTTTAAGTTCTTTAAACTCGAAAACACAATCTCGGTAATTCTTAAATTCTTAAATTTCGAGAATTTTTATTTAAATTTCGAGAATCTTTACTTCAGGCCAATTTCCTGCTATGGAGATGTTGCCTAAGAGGGACACATAATTATCTCTCCCATGGAAATACAAGCATACATTTTGGGATGCTAATGTGTTTCCTTGAACCGATGGTGAAGTCTCATGTGTTGTTTTTGTTCTCTTCCAAAAACATTCAATCGCCATCTCGCCATCTACTTGTAGAAGAACTTTCGTGTGGTATTACAATTTGATTTATCGTATTATCGAAATCTTCCTAAATTTTGTGAGTTCATCTGCGTTGTTGAAACTATCAGTTGTTGAGATTGTTCCTCCCACTAACAACTAGTTGACAGGCATCTTCTCAGACTGAATGATAGCTCTTTACACCATGCCGCAACATTAGCTAATGGTTTTATTTTCTTCTCTTTAGTGCAATGTTTTCGTGATTTGTAAAATTCATATTAAACTACTAAAATTTCACATTCACAAATATGGTGTCGAATTCTACGTCTTAGATTCCTTTTTTTAGATAACATTATTTAGACACAATACTATTGACTAGAAAAACTTAGCATATCAGGGTTTGAAGAGACATTCTTTAAGAATTACATTCAAACTCAATTTCAATGGTGTAAATGATATAGTTTTTTGGGTCCATTATTCTATGGCAGTTGATGTGAAAAAATTGTGGAGACACGTATTTTGGAACCAATCAGAAATCATCACGTAGTAAGGAAGAATATGCAGTATGCTTAAAAAAATGGAATTGGGGATCACTTGTATCGCCTTCTAACGGATCAGCAGCTTATTTATTGATGATGATCAAACTAATGTACTTCATAATAATAATAATAATAATAATAGCAAGAAAAAACCCTTTGGTATGAAAGATGCAATTTTAGAATAATACAAGCATACAAGGGCGCTTGTTCTTTCTTTTTGTCTTCTTGCCTCTATTTAATTGGTTCGTGTGTTTTCTTACTCTAGCAAGCTCCATTGGGTTTATGTTCTTTTCGTTCTTTAAAAAAAAAAAAAAAATAGAATTAAGTTTTAATTATGGTTTAGGTTTTTTTTATTATTATTATTTTAATAAAGTAATATAATTGAAGATATTGGTGTAATTATCATATTTATAAGTGTCAATATCGGCTCCCTACTAGGATATTTTTGTAATAAATTTTTTTATTAAAATGTGGGTGTGCTTATCATATTTATAGGTCTCAATATCGGCTCCCAAATATATTATTCATCAAGCATTATAGGAAATATAAAAGAAGTCTAAATGATGTTCATACAATCCAAATTATAAGACAATAAAAATCAATAGCTTAAACTTTATTTTCATTTTTTTTTAATCTGTATCCACAAATTTTATTTATTTATTTTTTTTGTCATTTCTTTATTTGTTTCTTTGGCAATTTCTATTTTTTATTGATTCCAATTAATACTAAGAAAATATTATACAATATAAGTAAAAGAAACAATATAAGTAAAAGAAAAAATGTAAACACCGATTCATAACTTATTTTTTTTAATTTTCTATTCATAATATTCCTTTTTAAAGTAGAAATATATTCTATACTTATAATAAGGATGCATACAATACTACATAATATTTGTACTTATTCAAAAAAAAATCTAAAAACAATTATATAAAAGAAATATAATAAAATAAGTCAAAATGTTGTTCATAAAATTCAAACTATAAGATAAATAGAAATCAACAATTGAAACTTTATTTTTATTTCTTATATTTATCTACAATTTTTTTTTTGATTTATTCATTTATTTATTTTTTTGATTTCTTTATTATTATTATTTTTTTATCTGGTTTCAATTTTTCTTTTTTCTGAATCACTTTGTTTTCTAGGCTCCATATTTAATTTCAATATAATAAAAGAAGATATGATTAATAACGAATTAGTCGTTAGATAAATTACTGTTCATAACATTAAAATTATAAAACAAATAGAAATCAATAGCTGAAACTTTATTTTCAATTTTTTGTCTTTATCTATATTTTTTTTTTTTTTTGTGATTTATTTATTTGTTTCTTTTGTAAGTTCTATGTTTTATTGATTCCAATTAATACTAAGAAAAAATTATACAATATTAGTAAATAAAAAAAGGTAAACACTGATCTATAACTTTATTTATTTATTTATATATATATATATATATATATATTTTAAAAGATTCTATACTTATAATAAGGCCTCATGCAACACTATATAATATTAGTTCATATTAAAAAATAAATAAATAAATATATACAAAAGAAGATATAATAAAAGAAGACCAAATGTTATTCTTAAAATCCAAATTATAAGACAAATAGAAGTCAATGGCCGAAACATTATCTTTATCTTCAATTTATTTATTTATTTATTTTTTTGTGATTTATTTATTTTTATTTCTTATCTTTATCTACAATTTCTGGTTTCAGTTATTTTATTTATTTTTGAATTACTTTGTTTTCTAAGCTCAATCTAAATTATAAAATAAGTAGATAAAATGATAAATTGTTGTCTATAAAATCTAAATTATAAGATAAGTAGAAATCAGCATCTTAAACTTTTTTTCTTTTTTTTAATCCTTGTCTATAATTTTTTTCCTGTGATTTCTTTATTTGTTTCTTTTATAATTTATATGTTTTATCTATTCCAATTAATATCAAGAAAATATTCTACAATATTTATAACAAAATAAAAAACTGTAAACAATGATCTCAAGCTTTTTATTATTATTATTTTTTGTTTATATCATTTTTTTTAAGTATAAATCTATTCTATATTTGTAATAGTGTTGTATACAACACTACATAATATTAGTTCATACACAAAATAATTTAAAAACAATTATATAAATTAAGATATAATAAAAGAAGATCAAATGCTATTCATAAAATCCAAATTAATAGCTGAAATCTCAGTAAGTATTTATAAAAAAAATAATAAAAAGTAAAAAAAGTAAAACCAATCTCTAACTTGTTTTTTATTTTTTTTAAATTATTCTTTTTAGGAAAAAAAAAACTTAAAACTATTCTCTAACAATTATATAGGTAAACAAAAAACAAAAACAAAACAAAAACAAAACAAAAAAAAAAGCAAAAAAAAAAATAATGTACCTTTCGATGAATGGTTGTCGGAACGATATCAATCTACACAAAATTGAAAAACAATTATTCAACTATGAACATGTTAAAAATTGAAAACAAAACAAAATCAAAAGAATATGTACCTTTACACAAACGAATACATCACTCTATTCTAGCGTTGACACGTGCGAGAGCTCTTTATAAAAAACGGTGGATATTGAAGAGTTATTAGTGGAATTTAAAATTTTAGAAAACATGCAAAAATGAAGAGTTATTAGTGGAATATGATCTATATCTATATAATCAATTGAATCTGTTCATTAATCACAATAAGTGATATAAGAAAATTAATATTAGTTAATAATAGAAAATTAGTGGATATTAGAACATTACCTTGACATCTAAGGAATAAGGGTTTGTCTAATTAATAATTTATTAAAACCGTTGAATCTGTTCAAAATGGTGGAAATGGAAAGTTTAAAACCATAGAATCTGTTAGTAATGGTGGAAATAGAGAATTTAAAACCATTGAATCCCGTTAATAACGTTGAAAATAGAGTCAAATAATGGAATTGGACAACTCAAAATTTCTTAAAGTGACTCAAATAATAGAGAGAAAACCAAAACTAACCATTGTAAATATTAAAATTTTGTTAGTAATCACTTTTGAAACTGTAATTGTTAATAACCACTTTTTTTTTTAAAAAAAAAAAAAATTCAGTGTATGTCTGTAAATTACAAGACTACACCTGAAATTAGTTTTTTTTTTTTTTAAAAAAAAAAAAACCTCAAACTTGAAATCATGGCTAAAACTTGAATGTTGAAACTTGAAATCATGACTAAAATGAAATGTGAACTTGAAATCATGCCTTAAATGAAATATGTGAAACTTGAAATCACGTCTAATTTCCATTCATCCCCTTCTTCCCCAAATCCCCAAATTAGGTTTTTATTTATTTTTTAGATTTTCACCTCTCATGCCATCAATCATCACTGGCATCATCAAGGTGGGATCCATTCATTGCCGGAGCAGGGCAATCATCGCCGGATGATGTGGACTGGGAGTCAATCATCGCCGGACGTCGTCGGCGCGTGGCGATGATTGACGCCCAGTCGACGTCGTCCAACGATGATTGCCCAGCTCTTGCGATGACTGGCGGGAAGGAGGAAGAAAAGAGAGAGAAGTTGGGGAGAGAGAGAGAGAGAGAGAGAGAGAGAGAGAGAGAGAGAGATGATTTGGGGACTTTTATATGAGAGCTTTCCAGTAATTTCTCAAAAACATGGTTATTAACAATTAAAATTTCGTTTGTGGTTAAAAAATGAATTTTCCATAATATATGTGGTCATTTTTGACAAATTCCACCAAATAATAACTATCATTATATCTATGTTAATTAATGCGAAAATTAGAACAATAATTCTTATTAGTATTTGGCCATAATAACAGTGAAAATAGAGAGTCAAATAATAGAATTGGACAACTAAAACTTTCTTAAATTGACTCAAATAACAACTATCATTATATCTATGTAAATTAACGCGATAATTGGATAGCTAGAATTTTCTTAAACCGACTCAAATAACAATAATTCTTATTAGTATTTGATATGGCTAAATCTCCTCATATTGACACCTACTAATCAATAAAAATTAAATGATAAAGTCTCCATACAACGACACGTGTCAATGTGAGGTTCCATTTTACTATATTATATATATATATGTTCAAGTCAGTACGTTGGATGTGGATAGTGTGTAGGATGTGGATCATTAGATTTACATACTTTGACTTAAAATGTATGCACTTATCAAAAATTCTTCATAATTAGTGGTCTCCATGCTAGAGATGGCAATATTCCCCGCGAGTTCGGGGCCCCGCGGGGCTTCGCCCCAAATGAAGCGGGGATAGAGGATAATATTCGGGGATGGGGATGGAGACAAAGTCTTGTCCCCGAAGTTGAAGCGGGGCAGGGACGGAGGAAGTACTCCCCGCCCCATCCCTGCCCCGAAATATATATTATATATACATATATATATATATATATATTTATAATATAATATATATTATTCAAATTTTTTTAATCATTTATATATTGACACCACGTTTAGCCAGGTTGTGATTTGTTGGAATATATAATTGAATATATATATATTATATATATTTATAACGGAATTTATATATTATATATATTAACACCACGTTTGTCAATATACAACTAAATATTTTGACACCACGTTTGTCAATATATATATATATATTATATTTATAATATATAACTGAATTTATGTATATATTTTTTAAGTTGTAATTTTTAAATACATAATTATATTAAACGGGGAATGGGGCGGGTATTGGGAAGGTCCCTCCAACAGGGAATCCCCGCACCCGGCCCCGCTTTTCTTAATGTGGGGACGGGGACGGGGACGAGGATGGGGATGGGGATGGGGATGAGGATGGTTTTGGGAGGCGGGGATGAGGATGGTAAAGCATTCCTCGCCCCCAACCCGCCCCGTTGCCATCCCTACTCCATGCATTGGTACTGGTGTGGTTATATCTGTGCACACTGACCAGAACGGAACTATATATATATATATATATATATAATCTTTCTATTATCAGTTCAAACTGATATAAAATATATCAATTCCTTACATGTTGACTATTGGATTTAAAAAATGCTTTGTTAAGTGCATGCAGCCAAGTCAAAGCATTTAAATCCACTGGCACATATGTAAGGAACTTATATATTTTTATATCAGTTTAAATTGACAATAGAAAAACTGTATATATATAGTGGTTTTCTAGTAAGGACGTCCTGAAATTATAAAGTAAGACAATCACCCACGTCCACACATTCACATTGGGTGTAGATATTTGTTAATGTGTGGCTGTAGACCCGATGTAAATGTGTAGGTGTAATTTGACGTCCTGAAATTATAAAGTCAAGACATCATGACTAAAGAACTACCATATATATAGATAGTGTTAACAATTGCTTTATTTTCATAAAAGGTAACAAGACAATAAATACACTAATTGACATGTTATTTCCTTTTATGTAAAAAAGCAGTTATTATCGTGTGCACTGGTTAACACACACACACACACACACACATATATATACCTCACCAACACTAGGCCAGGCATCTCATTCATAGTTAACAAGCTGAGTCAATTCTCGGTGGCTCTTACTATGGTCCATTGGCAAGATTGCAAAAGGGTTCTTCGATATCTAAAAGGCACACCTCATCTAGGCATTCAATTCAAAGTAATTGCTAACTTAACCCTTAAAGCATTCGCAGATGCTGATTGGGCAAGTTGTGTGGATGATTGATGGTCGACTAATGGAAATTGTGTTCTCCTTAGAGGGAATTTAGTCTCTTTGAGCTCTCGGAAGCAACGTGTTGTTGCCCATTCTAGCACGAAGGCTTAGTATAGATCAATGGCACAAGTTACTACCAATGTGTTATTTCTTCGATCTTTGCTTATTGAGCTTCATATTCCTATACATCATAGTTCAATTGTGTGGTGTGACAACATCGGAGCCAACTCTCTCTCTCTCTCTCAGAATCCCGTGTTTCATCAATGCACCAAGCACATAGACATTGACACTCACTTTATTCATGAGAAATTAATGTTTAGGAAATCGATACAAGGTATATTCCTATTGAACACCAAGTGGCTGATATATTCACAAAGAGCTTCACCAAAGAACGGTTTCGATTCCTCTACTCCAAACTAACGCTTATTGATTCACCATACTTCAGTTTGCGGGGGAATGTTAAGGATATGAATCCTATGACTCACACATCTCACACACTAAAACCAATGAGTATGTTGAGTATCAAGTTGGCCAAAGGAGTTGTAAATCTTAGGTCTCGATCAGAGCAGCTACATACAAAGCAACAAAGTACATTTACAACAAAGCAACTATATCTAGCATCATAGAAGTATCAATGATGATAGATGATAGTCGTTAAGTAGCTGTTGGCTTATTAACCTTTCCTAACCTAATTTTAAAGTCAGGTTGTTAGCCGTTAATAACAAACCTGATGATGTGGCTAAAAATACTTGATTCTTATTGGTTGATCATTCCGCATTTTAAGGGAATGCATTTTGTGTGATAGAGATTTTCTGATATAAAATATCATATTTGTGTAAACAAATCTTTAATGAATAATAATCTTCATATTCTTAACAGAACTACATCAATAGACTCTCATTGAAACTCTCTTTGTTATTTCTCTTAGAGAACTTTAATTAAACACTTTTTTACTTACATCAAAGTCGGCTCTGGGGGGTGGGGTCCACCCAGGGCCCAAAAAGTGGCCCATTGTTTATTTATTTGTTGTGTTTAGTGTTGAATTGAGTGATTTTGGTTCAGATAAAAAAGGGCTCTAAATATTTTTTTAAAAAACCCAAACATTAATAATAATAATAATGATAATAATAATAATAATAATAATAATAATAATAATAACAAATGGCCCAATTATCTGGGATCAAGATCTCCTACCCAAGTAATTAAAGTTTTTTTTTTTTTTTAATCAATTTTGAAATTTCTTTTTAGCTATGTGTTGTGTTCCATATATGTTTAGTCGCTCACAATGCCCCATTTTTTAGATTTTACATATGGGCCTTTGAAAAGTCAGGACGGGCTCTAACTAACATCAAACACCTTAAACACCTTTTTAATTCATGTTAATACAGAGATCCATAAAATTTGAATATGAAAAAAACATGGGAACGAGAGTTCATGATAGTTCATGAGGCCGCCTTCTTGCTATTATAACCCATCTTATATTATATATACATAAGTTATAGTATTTAAATTGTTTTGTGTTGTTTACAATACATGTAGCTCACATGTGAACACCCAATTTATGGGCTCGCCTACAACTGAAAGCAAAAACCCGTTTATAGACAATCGTATTTATCAATTTAATTAAAAATAAATAAATAACTTCCAATTACTGACTAGAAGTTATTTGGATAGTGACTAGAGACACGACTATTTTTTTGTATGTGTGGTGCAACTTACCTCTGCATGTGCCCATGCAATATTTTGATCATATTAATTCATTTCTCACTTGTGTACGATTAGTTTTGCACGCATGACACACCTACTACAAGCTGCCGTCAAAATATATTTCTTTTGGTGAAAAATGTCAAAAATATCACTAAATATATTATATTAAATTTATTTTTATCTATATGTGAAATTTTAACCAATAAAAATTATTTTATCAGAAAAAATTACATTATAGAATTTATTTCAATTTATAACAACAAATTATGAAAATATATTTACTATAAAACATATTTTATCTTTTAAAAAAATAATAATAATAAAAACGTAAAAACGTGACATTTTGATTTTATAAAAACAGAAAATTACTTAAACCCCTATAAAACCTTGTTTTTCACTTTTTTTGAAGGGTATATTTTAGTAAAATGTGAAACGACATAACTACTCTCGAACTTTGAAAACAAAATCAAGTACAAACATTTGTAATACTTATATTTATAGGGGAAAAATCAAGATTTTAGCTTCGGGAGCTGAGACAAAAAGAAATTTAAGTTTGTACAAGATAAATATATTAATATTTAAAAACTAAATTATTAAAAAAAAAACAAAAAATAAATGTAATACTGTTTAGTTTCATAAATTAATAAATAAAAGAAATTGCATGAATCAAAATATCACTCTTAAAAATCTAAAAAATAATTTATAATCGAATTATATTCATATTTAATTATTGTAGTACCAATTGCAACATAAAATATATAAATACCCAATAATACTATTTAATTTTAAAATTATCTTGTTGATGTTTAGTTCGACATTATATTGCAATGTAACAAACATTAATATCTGGAACAATCTATATTGCATGTCTCATAAAATGAACTTATTACTTTAATAAATAATCTATCACATCCAATATACATGGTCAATAATCTCCGTGATATCTATTAATTATATACATTATTAAATAAGAATATATGAATAGTTTCTTCTTAAAACGGTTATGGTCATAGACTCATAGTTGTTGATGTTGTCTCACGTCAAGTTTTTTTAGATATATTAGTTGCATCATACTTTAAATGGTAATAATTATATATATAATTAAAAAATAATGTAATGAGTCAAATATATCTTTATTCATATAAAACATTATAACAATTTTATGTATAAAAAAAAATTATTAAAAATATTTTAGTTGAGGGGCCATGGCCTTTGTCGGCCCCGTCTATCTCCTTCCCTGTGTGTTTACTTCCTTGTAAGACTATCATGAAGAATTTTTTTTTTTGTTAAGGTATAAAGATTTTATTTGATATTCCTCAGGTCCTTATCGACGACTTTACGGTTTACAGTAAACATATATATATTAAATCAAATTTTACATAGAAAAATAGTTACAACCACGGCTTTACACTAAACACACGTCAAATCAAATTTTAGGTTGAAAAAGGGTTATAACCATTTTATCTTGCTAGTATCCCTAACCTATTAATTATTTGACTAATATTTAAAAAACATGTTTTTGGCAAAAATTCTCATCCGTTACAAGCACGTGGGTTAAAGTTTGCAATGGGAGGATAAAAAAAAAAAACTATAATCGCCAATAACCTCTTATTAATATGGTATGATTCTCTAAGAGGAGACTTCACTACTATGATTCAAAGCTCATGATATTCATATATATATATAAATATATATTCACTGTTCTATCTTAAGTGTGTATACCCTCTCTCCATTTTATAGAAATATTAATCCGAACTGTACTGATCAAGGACGGATCAATTAGAAGCTGACCCAGGATATAACCGGGCAGCCCTCTAAAAAATAAAATTGTACGATATATATTAATAGTTTATAATGTGTTGGAAGGCTAGAAAAACATTACATATAGGGGCATTAGGGACATAGGTCATAGGGAAATGTGCAAAACTTTTCAATAAGTTTATTTCTTTAAAAAAGAATTTATAAACTTTATATAAAATTCATTTTTTTCTTTCTTATTTAGAAAATTATAAATAATTACATAATAAAAATCTGAAAATGGTTTCCGGTAGGGTAACTTATTTTATTTACCTTTCTAACTTAAGATCAAAAGATATAAAAGTTACATTATTTAAAAAATATAACTTTATGATTGTTTTACATATAACATTCCCTTGATTTTATTTCAGTTGTTTGATTACACAATTTATAGTCACTTCATTTTGTTCCAATTACTTCATTACACAATTTAGATTCACATCGTTATATTAAACAATTTGACCCAATCATTAATAGTAAATTTGAATAACTTGTAAAATCCATTTATAACATAATATATATCTTTCAGCATTTTAACTATTTTTTTTTTGTAGAAATGTAAATATTTTTTTATTGTAGTTCAAAGTAAGTCGTAAAAATACACATTATATTATTGTTTCTAACATTATAGAATTAAGTTATTTGTAAGTTAAAATAATTGTTCATATATAAATTTTACGATGTATTTCATATTCCTTAGTAGTCTAATATTAAATTGATATCATCTTATTTTGAAAGAATTAAACAAACATTTTCATCAAAAATATTATATAATTTTTTTTTTTTATATTTTTAATCGATGACTCATATATCTTGCACATATTTTATTATATTTAGTATGAATGTTTGTGAACCATCAATTTAGCATTATAAATTTATAATATATTTACTTTAAAAAAAAACAGATAAATCTAACGATTGATAGCTAAGAAATTGACTACGTATAGAGAAAAAAAAAAACTATTTTTATATAATTCAGCCCGGGTAACAAATATTTTCTGGGTCCACCCCTGGTGCTAGTAGAGTCTAACTCTCGCAAGGTCTTGGCAGTTGTTGTACATTAAACAAAAAATAAAAAAAAATTGCTTGTAAAACTATTTTCTCATCCGTTTGCTTGCACAAACGTCCGGACATTTAGGCATAATTGCTTGCAAATGGAACTTTTACCAATAATTACACAAATGTCCCCTACCGTTAATTGACTTCCATTAACTTTAACCATTGATCACAATTTTTATCCGCAATGACTAAAGTGCCCCTTGTTACCTATTTTATTATTTAAATTAAAAATTAAAAAACGAAACAGAAAAGACAAAAAAAACAAAAAACAAAAAACACAAAAAAATAAAAAAACAAAATCAATCATTTTTTTTTTTCTCTTTATTTTCTCAATCCAAAAGATCCCAACAAACAAAAACCAAAACTCAATCCCACAAATCAAAACCAAAACTCAAATCCTCAAACAACAATCAAAAATTAAATCCACAAATAAAAACTTAAATTCATCAATTCCAGAACCAGTTAACCACATCCATTAAAAAAAAAAAATTAGAACTTTAACGATGGATTTTTAACTTTCTAGGTTGTTAAAACATATAAGAAATGTTATATATATTAATTAAAAAATCATTATAAATTAATTTAACCACGTGGAAAAGATACCAATGAATTTTAAATTATACTTGTAATTAAAACATATATATGAATATTTATATATATATATATATATATATATCTTTGCGTCCTTTAAAAAAAATAAAAAAATAAAAAACATATTATATATAGTTTATATTTTTTAATTAAAAAATTATTATAAATTAATTTAACCACATGTTAAATTCTTACGGTATGTTAAAAAATATATTTTTAGGATAGTTACACCGAATGTATATTGTATTTATTTATTTATTTTTTTCAGAATATAGTTTTTGAGTTATTGATATAGACGCATTTCTAGATTTTCGAAAATAAAAAAAATTAATTTATCATTTTAAATGAAAATTACAAAAATACAAAACATTGTTAAACAAACCCTTAGATTAAGTTTATTTTAATTTAATTGAAAATATTGAAAATAATTTTACTTATCTTGAAATTGATATAAAATTAATTTACTTTATTAAAAATATTAATTTAATATAATATTAATTTAATTGTTTTTTTTAGTAGTTATAAATGGATTGGGGAATATACCGTATAATTCTTCTTCTTTTTTTGTTTTTTTCTTAAAGGGCCAATTGCAATAACATGCCTCAACATTTAATATAATTACAATAAAAATATTAGTTTAACTGTAATCACACATTAATACCCTTGAGCACCGTTAACCCAACGGTGGTTATTTTGGCTTAAGGGTAAAATAATCTTTTTCACATGTATAAAAATAAATAAAAAGAAAACATTGCAAATTTGCTATGCTCAGTTATCAAAACATGCCACATCACCCAAATTTTATTTTTAATATTATTTATTTAGTGTTTTCTCTATTTAACAGTTTTAAGGATTTTTTTCACTTTGATTAAAATATTTGTTTTCAAAAACAATTATTATAAACTATTATATCTATATTAATTATTTAATATAGGGGTAGTTAAATTATTTCCTTGTTAATTACTCGTCAAACGTTAACTTTAACTGAACCTTTAACTAAATTATATATAAACTCATTTTTCACCATTTG
Source organism: Acer negundo (assembly GCA_035582765.1). NCBI lineage: Eukaryota > Viridiplantae > Streptophyta > Magnoliopsida > Sapindales > Sapindaceae > Acer > Acer negundo. The sequence goes on from CM069243.1 coordinate 13,444,952, forward strand.
TATCAAAATTCAAAAGTTGTTATGTATTCTCTCTCCTTGCCTGCTAGTTATACAACAACTTTTAGATTTTGATTCAAAGAATAAAAAGTGAGTTTATAAATAATTTTATATTAGAGATTTATCGCAGAGAAACCTTGTATATAAAATGGAAATTGATCGGGTACTTATTGGTTAATACCCAAGGTATTGACCCTATCAATTAGGTGTTGTTATATAGCTTTTTTCTCGTAATCATTTACGTTTTCCTCTTTGTATTTTTTATAAATTGACTATACGGTAAAACCCCATTGATTGGTCAAAACACTGGGTACTGACCAATCAATACTCGAGTGTTATTCATATAAAATTATAGCTTAATTGGCATATTTTGTGTAATTATATCTACGTATTATTGTAATTGGTCCTTTTTTAATGGTGTTTTTAAATGATGTGTTATGATGTGGATGTTGCGGTTTACGAGTCGAAAAAGAAACATTATGGTGTGGTTTATTATTATTGCTTAAAGGATGAGTACTATCACTTCACTTCACTACAGTTGTGTGTTGGAAATTGCAAATACTTGTTCCCAGAATTTGTAATCATTACTCTTTTGCATGATTTATGCATTTTGATTGACTGATATTTGACATAATTCTTTTACCCATTCCAAATAACATCACAACTCTCTATCTTTTATCTATTGAGATATGGTTTACATCACCTGTACGAAAAATATCTCAATAGGATGGTCTTTAGAGTATCCGTAATGGATAATACCCAAAGACAAGACCCATGGTGTGTTAAATCACTATTTAAAATTTTATTTTAAAAAATGAATCTTTTCACTTAAATCCTCTCTAAATAGGTCTCGTTTTTTTTTTCACTATACAGCTAAATTGGAAAATTAAAATTGAATCAATTTTTTTTTGTACTTTTTTTTAAATATTCATTACTTTTTTTTAAATATAATATATTTTAAATATTAACACTAACAATAATTATTTTAAAAAATGATAATCAATTTAAAATAAAACAGTTAATTAATTTAAAAATTAATGTTTTCATTCAATTTATTTTAATTCATTAAAATAAATTTTTTAAATTAAAATTATATATATTTCCATTATATATAATTATTTAAATTTATAGTTATATATTAAAATTTAAATATATAAATTTAAATAATATATATATAATCTCAATGATTATGAATTATTGGGAACCTAACGTCAATCATTAGGTAAACTCCAAATTGAGTTTTATATTTGGAATACAAGACAGGTCTAATCCGATTAGTTTAATAAATGAAGTTTGTTATTTGAATCTTATTTGAACCTCATTTTAGATGTTCTTATTTATAAACAGTTGATGAGACCGTTCAATAAAATTATATTAAATTATAGTTTAATAATATATATTTATATTTTTAAGATAAATAGTGTAATCTCATTGAGATTGTTTTATCGAAGATTTTCTCTGTCGTATAAAAAAAAACCTTTAAATTAGCTTACACGTTATGACACGTGTTACTAAATAAATACTTTTAAGAATTTCATTGGCCGACAAACATCCAAAGCTATCTCAAAAAAGTGGCAAGTCATATGAAGAGATACGAGCAAAGACACTCTACATATACTCTTGTTCAAATTTGCCGACACTGTTTGGACACTTTGACAGTGCTACAACTCTTGACGTGGACAAACGAGGACCGTTGGATCAAATTTGCCAACAAGTGACACTAGTGCTGCTGTCCTCTCGCAATTAAAGATTTATCGGCGGAAAAACGAATGACATTGGGACCCGCAAAATAGATTAATGGGATTTAAAGTGGGACCTAGAGGTTACACACGTGCGACAAGCCGCCGGCAAGTAGATGAAGTGACCAGCGACAGAGACTATATATTGCACGGTCGCAAACAGCAGGTTACCGAGTTGTTAATTATTGATCACTTTTATGTCACAGTCGCTTCTTTCAATTTAATGCTCTCGATATTTGCAATATTGTCTTTCAAACTAACAACCGTCACCAACCAGTGATGGTTATACAGTTCTAATGAAAGGGAATTAAAATGACCGGATGCGGTTAGCATTTCGAACGTATAACATTAATTTTTACACCATTAAAAGAGTATTTTTAGAAAATATTATTTTAATAAATATTTATATAATGATTAATTATGTTAGGTATAATTAATATTAATATCATTTTAAAGATTTCAATCTTTCAATAGTATAATTTTTGAAATATTTATATTTATAATTAAGTATAAGAGAGTTGGATTGAGACCTTAAAAAAGTTTAAAAAGTATTGTGTCATTTGAAAAAAGTAAAAAAGTAAAAAAATAAACTTTTTATATTAAAGTCTGAAAGTATCTCCAATGGGATATACCAAATTCTACCCCCGTTAAAGAGGATATTTAAATAATATACTTACACCAATATATTTTTTCCACTCTAATGTTCACACTAAATTTTACATTGAAGGAGCATATTTAAAGAAAATTCTTCTGATAAATGATAAATCTTAAAGTTATTTTAAAAGTTTAACATTAGTTAAATGTATAATTAATAGATAAATTAACTAAATTAAATATATATATTAATATTTGTGTTATTTTAAAGATCTCAACAATATTTTTTAAACAATATATATTTTTTTAGATACATATTGTTAGAATTTGGTGTTGCACTATTCATGAACACAGATTTATTTTTCTCGTATATTGGATTTTGGTGTTGCATTTGACCACAAATTTATACCAAATTGGTGTTAGAGCACCAAAATAGTGTTCCATTGGAGATGCTTTTAATTACAAAATTTGGTGTGTTATTATAGCAACACACTAAAACAATTGTTAGGGAGTTGTGAAATGGTATACACCAATTTAGTGCATTCGTTAGAGATGATCTAAGAACAAAGTTATAAACAAGGATATGATACTATAAAAACTAAAGTTGATAGACAATGACCTAGGGATGACAAATTAACTTATAGGGACCCGTACTTGTAAGGTAAGGATGAGACGGGGATGAAAATAGATAGTAAAACCCGCAATGCGTATAGAGCGGAGATGAGTTTTATAATCTCCACCTCGTCCCGCTTACAATATAATTTTTATTTTTTTTTGGCTCAATATTTATATTTTAAAATGATTAAACTTATTTGTTTAGTTTTTATATTTATGTTTAGGAGATTATTTTCAATAGTTTTTTTTTTTTTTTAATTACTTTATATATATATATATATTTATTATTTTATTAAGTAATTTTTTTGACAAGATTTTAATAAATAATTTTAATAAATTGATTAAAATGGATAAATTGGGTGGGCCCCACCCTACCCCTCTCCATCTATTATAAGGTTTTATAAGAGGTTATGTTTTCAAAAAATAAATGTAGAGATATGCCGGAAGAGCCACCCCACCCCACCGGCCCACTCCAAACCCGTCTCATTATCATCCATAAAATATCCTTAATAGAGTGCGGAGACAAGGGATATGGCCACCCTTCCCTCAAAATCTTTTAAAAATTAAAAAATATATATTATATTTTAAAAAAATTGATTTTGTTTTTTATATAATGACCCATCAATCTTAAATTTCTAACTCCACCACTTTTTTCCAAAAACAATTTCTAACTCCACCTCTCTGGATCCAACCGAATTATTTAGACACTCTAACAGCATTCTAACCTTCGCAAACCTTGATCTTTATCATCTTAGATAGACAACTCCACGTGTTATTCTGAGGTTAATTTGTCATTATCATTTAGTATCGTGATTCAAGGTATGAATTTGCAAATCGAGGAATTTGTGCAAGGCTTTTTGAGATTGTAATTTGATTGCGTTGAGTTCTTATTGTCGGTGTCTGGTTTAGGTCGCTTGCAAAATGGGCCATACTCAAGACTCTGCAAATGGGTATTGTGCATGAACGTATCATAACCCTTATAAAAGTGATCATGTAAAGGCAAAACGATAAGTGGATAACTGTTGAAAAAAGTTCAATCAATTATTATAAAACATTTTCAAAAAGGATGTCAGATCTTTGTTTGCATGGTTGCCTTCCCACCCCATAAAGGATAATTATATTTGAGTATGACAATTAAACAGATGATGCAATTAATGATATAAACATTTAAGTGATTAGTTAGCTATTTCAGTCAGCAACTTACTCAAAACATCATCTCTATTATAATTAATTATTAATATTTTAATATTTTAATATTTTAAATTATATATATATATATAAATAAAAATCAATCAACTTAAAAATATTAAAAATAACAAAAAAAGGAGATAGGAAGAGAGAACATAAGGAGATTGAAATAACTCCCTATATTTGAAGAGCCTCTTGGTGGTTCTCGAAAATAGGGAGTTATTTAGAGAGTCTTTTGAAATGCTTTAAAACTATCCCCACTAGCTATTTTAGTTAAGGATGAGGTTTAGGGAGCCTCTTTGGAGATGCTCTAAGACCATCTCTTATTTATATGCCAATGCCAATGCCAATACCAAATTTGGCACAAAAAAGAGTAAAATGCTATATTTGACACATCAATTAAGCATTGTGCTACAATGCACAATTCTATTTAAAATGTTATTTTTATTATTTTATTAATTAAAATTATAAAAGTAAACACTTATCATTAATGAATTCATTATTTTTTTAATGTTTCAATACATAGTTCCATTAATGCATTCATTATTTCATTTAATATATATATATATATATATATTGGTATTTTTGTAATTAAAAAATGAACATTTATTGTTGTACTAAATTTGGTATATACTATATTGTGTACCAAATTTGACACACAATATAGCATATGCTAAATTTAACACTGTATTGGAGGATGGTTTTTGCACCATGTGCTAAATTTCAGTATTGGCCAATAATTTGGCATAACATTGGAGATGCTCTAACACAAGTGATTGTGTACCTCCCTTTCACATTGATGATTGGACTTCGAATCTCATCATTTGTATTTTAGAAATATATATGGTGAGTTTTCTTTCGATTTATGGGAGTAGATATTCGAACCGCACATATATTATCTAATTATCGTGGCATGTCCCAACAGTCTTATTATAATATTCATAATATTTTCTTCTAAAATATGAAGAACATAATACTAGACCCATAAAGATTGAGAACGAAGGAGATTGTTCTATTCAAACTCAATTTCTTCTTTATATTTTTACTTTTTTGGTTCTCTGAATTTACGTGTCGTATATATATATATACCTACTCAACAAGTTTTTCATTCAAAAAGTTTTTTTTTTTTTTTTTTTTTTTTTTTTTTTTTTTTGGGGCAAAACATGTTTTTTAAGTAGACAAACAAATTAATACTCTTTAAAAAAAAAAAAAAAGTATAGACAGTTGCGAAAAATATAAAATTAAAAAGATTAACTGGAGACCCATAAACTCATCAAAAATTTATAATATTGTTTTTATATATATATTTTTTAGACATTAAACCCTTTAAACTCTCACAAATTGGCAATATCCAATTATAGATGCCCCCTCGTAGAGGCAATAAACCCAAATGCTTGCCAATTTATGAGATTTTAGAGGGTTTAGTGTAAAAAAAAAGTTCAAAGGATATATTTCAATATTTTAAAAAGTTTAGGGGCTATCGGTGCCAATTAGCCAATAAAAAAAATAGACAAACAAATTTAATAAGGTTTTAAAAGATCCATAAACGAAATAAATAATTTATATTTTTTTTTCTTAAATATATTAATACATAAAATTTTGTATTTTGAAAAATTTAATATATTTTCATTACTTTTTCAATTACTAATATGTATTTTTAAGGGTACATATTAATGGTTTTTAAAAATAAATTAAATAGTCAAAATTACAAATGAATGTTTATATTTTATTTTCTTTAATATATTAATAAATAAATTTTATATTTTGAAAAATTAAATATATTTTTCATCACCTTTTCAATTATTAATATGTGTTTTTAAGGGTACATATTAATGGTTTTTTAAAAATAAATTAAATAGTCAAAATTACAAATGAATGTTTATATTTTATTTTCTTTAATATATTAATAAATAAATTTTATATTTTGAAAAATTAAATATATTTTTCATCACCTTTTCAATTATTAATATGTGTTTTTAAGGGTACATATTAATGGTTTTTTAGAAATAAATTAAATAGTCAAAATTACAAATGAATCTTTATATTTTATTTTCTTTAATATATTAATAAATAAAATTTATATTTTGAAAAATTAAATATATTTTTCATCACCTTTTCAATTATTAATATGTGTTTTAAAGGTAAATATTAATTTTTCTAAAAATAAATTAAACAGTCAAAATTACAAATGAAGGTTTGGTTTGTGATTTTTGAAAAACTGAAAATATTTTTGGATTTTCGCAATAGGATTTAGATACAAAGTAGTAGAACATATAAGTTCTTAGAATAAAAAATCTTAAACTTATTTTAGTTCTTTTCCAGATTACATATCTATTAAAATAAATAAAAAATCATTTAAACTATGATTTTTTTGTCTTTATTATTTACGAACAAAATATTTACACTCTACACAAATTAAAATATGCATCCTACACCGAAGCGGCTGTGTATCTCCCTCCATTTTGGTAAGGAGGTTTGAATTTTATATTTATTCATTAAAAATAAAAATAAAAACTAGCAGAAGATGTTGTGGGATTCGTGGGATTATGTTTATTCTAATTGTTAAATTGTTTGATCACCGGTTCTATTAACACGTCTAACTCATATTTCTCGCACAAGTATTCTTAAAATATTAATTTAATCATCAATTAATATTGTATTCATTACACAAAAATTAGGTAATTCTTAACTTTCTTTCTTTGTTGTACTTAATTAAAGTTTTTCTTTAACAATTCATTTCTAAAGACAATTCATTTTAAAATTTAAATTTTTTTAAAAAAAATTATAAAGACATTTCATTTTTTTTAATATAATTTTTTAAAGACACTCCCTTTTATTTAATATTTTGAATATCTCTCTTTAGAAAATTTAAAACGGGAAATAGAAAATTGATGTGAAGTAATCAAATGAAAATAAAATAGAGAATACAAATGAACAAAAGTGAGGAGATCGAAATAATAAGAAAATAGTTTCAAACGGTTCAAATAGGAAAACAATATTTGTTTTTCTCCCATGGATTTTAAATTGAGTAAAAAAAATTATATTGAGTAAAAAAATAATTTTAAATATATTTTTCTAGAAAAAGGAATTATATATATATATATATATTTTTTTTCTAATGATGGTGATGATTGAACGTGGGTGGTATTTGAGAAAAAAAAAAAAAAAAACTGATTTCAAATTCGGTTGAACCAGAAAAAAACTGATGATGATAATGATAAAGGGTTTGATGGTTTGTGGGAAAAAAATTATTTTGAAAAAAAAAAAATGAAGATATTTTAAGATTTGTAAAACAGGAAAATAAAACACAAAAGAAGAAAATAAATTTCTTTTAAAAAAAATTGTTTGGGATATCTTTTTGATTTTCTTGTTTTTAATTCAGATTAAAATTATTATTAAAAAAATTAAAATGGATTGTAAACAATAATTAATGAATTTTTTAATTTTATTTTTATAATAGACAATTAATGAAATTATCAATAGCATTTCTTTTATAAGAAACGTAAAATAATTAAAACTTCTAGCATTTATTATGATTAATAAGTTCCGTTAAAAAATAAATAAAAATGTTAAATGCTTAGCCCACTCCAAGATAAAATCGTCACTGGTCAGTGGTGTATCGCCTGCCGAAGGAACCATGTTTGAATCATGCTTCACCAACAAGTTTGTCTTGCGAGTGAGCCTGGGCGGACCCCAAGGAGGCTGGGGGGCCATGGACCCTTTTGGCCCACTAAAAGCAAAAGTACCGTTGAAAAAAATTATATTTCTTTTTAAGAACAGGTGAATTTTATATTTTAGTGCGAAAGATTTTAAGTTTTTATCATTTATCCCTTTCAATTTCACAATTCCAGTTCCGTCCCTGCGAGTGAGTGACCAGATAATCTCAACTTTGGTGGACCCTAATGTGGGATAACCACCGTTCAGATGCTTATTAACGGCCCATCCTGTTTGGGACATAATTAAAAGAAAAAAAATAATAATAATAATTATGAAAAGAAGCGTGTTGATGCTAATGGTGATTATACTTAACACTCATTCACAATTATCCTTAAACATTATCCATTCAATAAGCAAATTAACCAAAATTCTCTATCGCAATTTATTGTGCTGTAGGGTATTATTATTAATTTTTTTTAATTTTTTATTTTATTTTTGAAGAAAGAATTTAACACTAGATAACAATAGGGTAAAACATCCTAGAAGATATCAAATAATAAATATAATTGTTTTGAAGTATACTTAGGTTTTAACTTTCTACAAAAATACTTAGTTTGAGTTATTCAAGCATCTAAAGATGATTTTCCAATCATTGAATACTTTAACAATTATTTCAAATTATGTGTGTTTGAGAGAGATAGAGAGAGAGAGAATTATGTGTTGTTGAATGTTTTGGTATTCTTTCGTTAGCTTTGAAAGATTATACATCTAAAATCCAATTGTAAGATCAGAATCTTCTAGGTAATCCAAAGATTTATATTATAATTCCACTATCATTCTATCAATGATATTTTACTTCATATAAATTAGGATTCAAAGTATATAATAGCATAAGAATTGTTGTACAAAGAGTGGTGTCAATGTGGAAAATAAATAAAAATAAAGAGTTTACTCTGTAAACCTAAACAAAGATAAATAATGTCAAAAGGAGTTCATTTGTCCATTTCTGAAGGAGGATTGTCTGTGTATCGACCCATCATATTGTAATAAACCCATGTGATTCTCATTATACGATTTTGATATCCAACTATATTTGATTTATATATATGACAGATCTATACAATCCACTAGAGATTCTTTAGAGTCAACCAAACAATATGGTGAATCTAAACCTCTGATTTAATTCCAATATATATATATATATATAATAGGCTTGATGTTAGTTCGCAGACTTTTATGTCATCAAAGATTATTTTTCTCCATTCAATCACTCAATGCAGTCTACTCCTAAAGATTTGGTACACTATAAAGTATCTAGAGCTAAGAACAGAAATTTTCATGTGACTTGACTATATTTTATCAGTAATGTTGATTGCCCAAAATTTAAATTAGATGACATGGTGATGATGTAATACTGACAAATTATCATAGTTTCGGAGGAAAAAGATTGGATAGTAATAAAGCTACTTTTAAGATTCAAATACATAATTTGCTGAGAGAATGTATTTGCATTAAGAGAAAGAGAAACAAAAAGGATAAAGTCACAACCGACATGAATTTATTCCCACAAACTGCTCAAAATTCACAAGAACTCATTTCACAACACAGAAAACAAAACTCGCTTACAACTCCCTAATTAACATAGATATGCAACAGCTGCTGGGGTTTTAATGTTACCCGGTTCTATATTGCTGCGAAATACTCTTTGCTGCCTTTTGGGTCGGGCTTCATGGACTTCTCCCCGGGCTTCCACCCAGCTGGGCATACTTCATCTGGATTTTCCTGCACGTACTGCAAGGCCTGCAGAAATTGTAGGCCGAAACACATGCAACAAAAGACCAGTTAAAATGTTACAACATAACAAATGAACGTTGCTAAACTACATTTAAATGATCAAATCTTAAAAAAATGGATCTTCTGATCTCAGTCAATCTTTGTTCATCTCTGACTCTCTGTTAAATATAATTTACTTACCTGGAGTGTTCTCAGTGTCTCATCAACACTACGGCCAATAGCAAGATTGTTGATGGTTGAGTGCTGGATGACTCCTTCCTTGTCAATAATGAAAAGACCCCTCAATGCAACTCCCTGTATTAAAACATATCTTCTTAGAACGGTTGCAGATTATATAGCCACAGGCCCACAACGGCATTTCTATAATTCTATTACGACAGGAAACTGAATTTACAAGAAGAAAACATCAAATGAAATCAAGCAAGTGAGCAAGTGAACGGTAAATAGTGGGAAGTGGGTTTATGTGAAGAAAACCCAGCCCTAGTAACAAACAGTAGTCTTAAGGTCAATGCCCTTTTTTGCATTTCATAAGTATCATAAATTACCAAAAGTTTTAAGATCTTACAAGCAGTCCTTGTTCCCCCGAAAAGAGCTGTTTGGACAACTTCACCATTCAAGTTTTATCAATTAATAATATTTCTAGGATCTTCAGCAACCGAATCTTGCTAAATCATTTGGAACAGGAGTATGTCTATCCTTCCAATCTGTGTCATCAGCTCTACTATATGCTGCCTATTCATTAACCTTAACTACAAAACAATATAAGCTCCATGTCTTCAAGTAATGCAAAATTTTCTCCCACTAAAAACAGCATGTCCAGCAAAGCAAATGTCAAATTCTAAAAATTACCCACAACATAAATTAATTAGCCAACTTCCTCAAATCTATTTACATTTACAGATGATATTCAGGTCTTGTAGTGTTGAAGATCACATGGTTAAGGATGATTTCCCACATACAAAAACTTCACGTGCAGCAATTTTCAGTTTTCTTGACCAGAGAATATGCATTATGACTGAAAATAAGTAACAGACATAAACCAATGACGCGGTGCAGCATTATATAAGTATTAAGTTTCATTCCGATTATGAGGTATTCAAAACATCAACCAAAATGCAAAGTCTTCAGCACGTACGTTAATCAATTTTTGAAGGATAATATGGTTTTGATAATTAATATTTTACTTACAGAGTTAAAGATTACACGAGTCTCTGTTTAATGTCGTAACTCGCGATAAGATTCTTCATCATACATACATTAACTCTCTCACGAATGAGGAAACTTTAAGATGTTGAGGAATTTAAGATGCTACATACCGGTTGTTTTGCACATCAGTGAATATACTATGCTAGGGTAAAATCTTTTCAAATGCAAATCTCATCAGGAAAAAACTAAAGAGAAATATAATACTATTAAACTTCTTCGTCCCCCTAATGGGCATAAGATGGAGGAGCTGCATTAATCCAACACAGTAAGTATTTAAATGTGCCCCTATCAAATTTCTTAAATCTTATTTAAAGAAATGGCCAGCGCAAAATTGATCAGACTAGAATCTGATCATTATGGAGATATTAAATATCTGGTTTACTTATTTACACATCCAAGTATGCTATATTCTTCAACTGCATTGAGTATTACAAAAATAAAATCAAATAAAGTAAATATGACCTTTAAGTTCAGATCATAGTGAAAATTGAGGTCTCATACCTGATCAGGGATTAGAACTCCATAAGATTTGGAAATTGATTTGGTTATATCGGCAATTAGTGGATAATTCAAATCACCAAGTCCACCAGACTTTCTATCTGTTTGGACCCAAGCCAGATGTGAGAACTGCAAAACGTAAAAAGAGACCATCAAGATATTTCAGACTCAATTGTGATCTAAGTTCTCATACAAGAAAAAAAGACTTCAAGTAAAAAATTCAAATGCAGCATCATCATTTAGACATCATAAATTGGTAAAAGTAAACTGTTATGCAGTAGTCACAACTTAATTGCTCATGATACAAGGGTCGTTAATTATAATTCGCTAGGATGATTTCTGGTGACCTAAACTAAATCAGAGTTCCTCAAATAATTGTTTCTTTCAACATTTTTCCAACCAAGTTATCTTTTTATTGTTATTATTTAGTTGTTTGAGCATTTTTCCTTTAAAATTACTTTATTCTGTATCACTTAAAACAAGCCAACTGTGAACAATAACAAACACATGCAAATGTGTATGCAGATATGGTCGTGCCGTTGACTCACAGGCAGAACAGCGGAAGGACCTTCAGCATCTACAGCCAGTACAAATGTGCTGGCTATTTCAACCCTTAATGGGGTTTCTAACTATGAAACACGGATACTTCAAAGAGGCCAACAAATCTCGTATCGGATACTCCCCAATACGTGTTGGATACACTTTTTTGAAGTATTCTGTTTGTTTGTTTGTTTGTTTTTTTTTTTTTTTTTTTTTTTTTGTATTTCCAATACTTTTCGGATACGCTGGATTTTTTTTTTTTTTTTTTTAGAAAACCTCCATGAAAACTGAGCATTCAATTATTGATTTATTTGAGAATTCAAATTTAAATTAGATAAGAATTAATAAATATTTGCACCTTGAGAAGGCAAATGCTTTGACTTTGTATTGCATGTGCATCGTTGCTAGAAATTGAGAAAGTAAATTCTCAATTAATAGCCGGTGGTTACCCACATTGGAAACCCACATGGTCAATTAAATTAACAATTTTAATTTTCAAATACTTAAACAATGCTTTGAAAGAAAAAAAAAAATAGAGTTTCTAAAGAATAAAAAAGAGTATCAAAAACAGAAAAGAAAATGGCTGTTTGTCTAGCGTTAGTCCGACAAATGGCGAAGATTTGACAAAGCCACTTTGGAGATATGTTACCAGAAGTGATGGGAAGACAGCAGATGGTGGTGGTGGTGGAAATATGCACTGGCTTTGTAATTTTTGTATGAAAACTTATACAAGTTCATACACTAGAGTCAAAGCTCATTTGCTTAAATAAAAAGGTGCTGGAATTGGAGTATGCAACAATGTCACAGCAGTCAGAAGTTACAGTATTTTGTAACAAAATACTCCAATTCCACCGGTCTAACAACAAAAATAAACATAAAATACGAGACACAACGGCCATTTTCTTTTTTGTTTGTGATACTCTGTATTTTTTTTTTCTTTCAAAGTATTGTTTAAATATTTAAAAATTGAAATTGTTAATTTAATTAGCCATTGGTTTCCAATGTGGGTAACCAACGGCTACTAATTGAGAATTTACTTTCTCAATTTCCAGCAACTAATATTCTACACATACAATATAAAGTCAAAGCATTTGCCTTCTCAAGTTGCAAATATTTATTAATTCTTATCTTATTTATATTTGAATTCTCAAATAAATCATTAATTGAATGCATAGTGTCTGCGTGGAGGTTAAAAAAAAATCCTATCAGATACGTATCGGAATGTGTTGGAGCGCATCCGAAAGTATCCGAAAAGTATCGGAAATACAAAAATTAAAAAAACATCAAAAAACTTCAAAAAAGCATATCCGACACGTATCGGGTGTATCTAACACATTTCAGTATCCAACATGATCCGATACGCGATTCGTTGGCCTCTTTGAAGTATCCGTGCTTCATAGCCAGCCAGTATCATTGAATTAAGATAGGCAAGAAAATGTAGGTGTTCATACAAAGGGTAGAGATCTAAACATAAATATAAGGTATATCCTCCATGACTTTACATACATTCTGCACTATATGACAACTTTCACATCTAATCTACCATGTTAAATGAAATATATCAATGCTAAAAACTAAAGAGCTTTGAAGACTGCTAGAATAAAATTGAAGGCAGTAAGAACATAAGTATTCGAATAATATTACGTAACTTACCACACTGTCAGTTGAGACTCCCAATATTTCTGTGTTTATCTTCTCAAACTCTGCATGACGATCACTGAAAGCAGTAATCTCTGAAAGAAGTAGTAAATAAGAAAAGATAAGAAAACTTTAACATACACAGATACACTATCTTCTAATTTTCAGCTTCCATCTGCATTAGACAAACCTGTGGGACAGACAAATGTGAAGTCCAATGGGTAGAAAAAGAGAATCACATATTTCTTCCCAATGTATTCCGATAATTTGACCTGAAATGACAGTGCACCAGTTACAAGTATATAAAGTACACGATCTTTGTTTAACTAAATAATCCAGTTGTTTCAATAAGCCATCACTTTTTGCATAGATTCCCACATAATGTAATGAAAGCAACTGAGAGCACTACAAATTTCTTTAAATATTCTCAGTTCCATCAATTAGTGTAAGAAATCTACATTAATGAATTCCTGGTCAAAAACTGCCTCTGCCTCAAAATCTGGTGCCTTATTTCCAACTAGTGGTGCTTCACTCTGCAAAAAGCAGCGAATAGAATCAACAAGCGTCACAAATCAAACAAATGTGGTATAAATAACTTTAATGATTCACAATAGCTATCAGATACTAAACTAATAAAGTGTTAGAATCTTAAATCACGCATCAGCTCTCTTTTGCGCCAGCCGTTCTCACAAATTACATTGAATTAAGGATAATTGAGATCATTAACATGACTTTATGTGAAATGAACTTTGCTCAAAAACTGCCTAAAGCTTTAATCCATAGCACTCAAAGAAAAAACTGTTGACGAAATTTAAAATAAATAAATTGGAGCTGCATTTCACTACAGTGTAATTAACTAACTCAATAAGAAATTAAGAATATAAACATAATCATTAGATAAATAAAAGAAATCTAGAGAGAAAGAAGATAGTAAACATACGGTGGCTTTGACAACAAAGGCCTTTCTGGAATGTGAGCCACGGTTGAAGGAAAGCGACCGAGGGACGCGGGAGTGGAGGGGTTTGCGGAGGCCGGAGAAGGAACGGGGAATGGTTAGGGTTTGAGAGGAGGAGGGCGTGAGATTGGCGGAGAAGGACTTAGGGTTGGAGGCGGCGATGAGAGTGGTGGCTGTAGCAGAGGCTGAGCAGGCCATTGTTGTTGTGTTGTTTGTGTGAGTTGAATCAAAGCAAAACCCACACTCTATCTATCAGTAACTGTGTTTTAAGGTGGAGAAATGGTGAGAGTTGGTGAGTAATAGCTGATAAGATAATGGAGAAATGGTGAGCGATAGCTGATAAGAGTGGGTTACGTTGAGACTTTTTATAGGGAGACTAGAAAGTCGGGTGGGGTTTTTAATTTTATGGGCTTCACACCGGCTGCCCATATTTGGGGGTAACCGGAAATCTAGGTCTTTTTATTTTTATTTATTATTATTATTATTAAAATATATTTTGGGATATTTAAATAAAAAAGATAATTTAATTATTCAGAAAATTAAATTCAGAATTTTATTATTATTTAACAATTATTTCAATTTTAAATTTTAAATTTTAAAATTTAATTTTTTTTTTTAAATTTTAAATTTAAAATTTGGTCAGAGGGGTATTTATGTCATATTATTATATTACTTTTAGTTTTATACAATTATCTATACAATCAGGGGAACTTATTTCAATTTTCCATAAGAGAAAAATGGAAGGCGTTAGGTTTTGGGCATTTAGTGAGAGTTCTGAGGGTTTAGTTACCATTTTAAGAGTTTAATGGGCAAATGGGCAACACACGTATAGTTCAGGGAATATCCGTATCATTAAGCCTAAAATTTTAGTAGTTGGGCCATTGTTTAAAAAAAAAGGTTTGGACCCTTCATTTGACCAAAGAAAAAACTTGGATTGGACCCATTTTTATTTTTAGTTTTTGAAATACTTGGACTTTGAAAGAAAAAAAAAAAAAATTTCAACCCATCTAACTTAAGAGTCTTGATATTTGCACCTCTTAAAAACAGTATGCATACCCCAAATTAATAAATTTTTAAAATTCTAATATTACACTTGATTAAAATGATTAAAATGAGTAATAGTTTGTAAGTATACCTACAAATCATAAATTTTTTTTTTTTTTTTTTTTTTTTGTGAATTATATTAACCGGTTTCCTAATATTTGTTTGGTTTTTACTCATAAAACCCTTTCTATTTTCTCAAACCCTAACTTCTTCTCTAAATAACAAATAAAATCGTTTGTATATTGTAGCACCGATAGAAAGACAATCATGAATTCGAAAAGTCTCTTAAACAACCCACAGTATTATGATAAATAGGGGAGAAAAAAAATTCTATACCTCTACCCCTTTCACACATTGCCAACGCATGCATAGCAATAACTGTGCATTACACACACTGTCAGTTGTCAAATACATAGCAATGACATTGATTGTTTGCTTTGTTTCTATGTATAGCATTTTTCGTGGCACACTGTATATGTGTTTTCTGGGCAGTGTATATGTCCGCCAATCTCCCGTTTGGCAGCAAAGGCAATTTGCTGTTTTTTATTTTGTTTTTTATTATTGTATTATCTTCTTTAGTATAATTTATGTATTTAAGAGTTAGATTATTATTATTATTTTTTTTAAACAAGAAATAAAATAACAAAATTTTAAATAATAATAAAATAGGTGTAGGTGGGGTTTAGTACCAAAAATATAATACAATAGAACTAAAGAAATAGTATTTTTGCTATTAAATGAGGTTTAAATACAAAATAGAGTTTTTTAAATTTTTAATGAGGTGTATTTACGAGAGGGATAAATATACAGTTTTTAAGGAGTGTAAATATCGTCAATCTTAACTTAATTGAAAACATATCTTTACAGGCCCCATTATGTAACTACCCCTAGACGAGCGCCCTAGCGCCCTGGCCCAGGGCCAGTGGTATGTACTGGTTGTTTCCTTTCTTCCCTATGATGAGATTTAGTGAGAAAAATTTGTTAAGGTTAACTGAGGAACCTTTGACCTCCAACAATACAAAATGTATAAAGATAATTGATACTATTTTATATCTTATTCATGATCTCAGTTGGCTTAATATAGCCTTTGAGTCCAATAACGAACAACAACAAAAGCAGGAAAATAAGTTACAGTAGTTAATAACAAACAAAATATGAGAAGAATAACTCTTCCCATAATACTAGTTCAACTACAGCTAGAATTATTCAACAATTAGAATTTAAGGACTTATTCAACAAGTAAATACACATAAGACTAAAACAAGGCACATAACAACTCCCTTTCCCATAAAAAGCAACCTTGTCCTCAAGGTTGTGGTCAAGAAACTGCTTATGCATTGCAACAAGATTCTCCCAAGTCACTTCAGTAGGTGAAAGTCCCTTCCAGTGAATAAGAATCTCATCTTGATGTTTCCGTTAACGAACTGCTTCACAAATTTGGACGTCTTCTAATTGGGATGGCGACTTTGAGGTATCTCAAGTCTTCATTCAAAACGTCTTCGAGGGCATGGGGTACACTGTGGAGGTCGTGGAGGGGGAGAAGGAAATGATGGAGGACAAGATAGAGGACAAGATGAAGGACATGACGGAGGACTCTCAGAAGGGATTATTCTACCATTCTTTAGAACTCAGTATTGTCTTTGAGGGCAATGGGTACATAGTGGAGGACATGATAGAAGACTCTTATAAGGGATTATTCTACTATTCTTTTGAACTTAGTAAATGAATATGTAACATAGACATGGAATACATGTCACTGAAAAAAATAAAATTCATGTTATCCGGATAGTTTTCATTAATAGTTCCCTTAAAATGGTGTTTGCGTACATTGGAAATTGTATAGGTTAAAAATAAAAAAATAAAAAATAAAAAATAAAAATTCTCAAACTGAGTCTAGTAATCATGTATAGAACCCATATGTTGCAACTTGATTAGGTCTAAAAAAAAAATCTTGAAATTTTGTAACACTAAACTGATATCTAAGCCATCATGAAACTCTTACCATGTCATTACCCATTTCTTTTGTTGTTGTTGTTGTTGTTGTTTTTTTTTTTTTTTTTTGAAGACTATCGATGCTTCTAATATGGTGAAAGATGTTGATTTGATCTTTCACTTGATTGATGATGTTGTGGAGGAAGGCATTATAATTCAAGTTGTAACAGATAATGCCTCAGCTTATAAAATCGCTGGTAGGTTATTAATGGAGAAAAGAAAGCATCTTTATTGGACTCCTTATGCAGCACACTGTATTGACTTGATTCTTGAAGACTTGGGGAAGTTGAATGAACATAAGAAAGCTTTGTTCAAGGCAAAGAAAGTGAGCAACTACATACATAACAATGGATGGGTTTTAGCATTAGTGAGGGAGCACACAAAATGTGAAATTATTCGCCTACCTACCACAAGATTTGCCACTGCTTTTTTGACCTTACAAAGCATTTATCAATCAAAGGATGCTTTGGAAATGATGTTTGTTTCAGATAAATGGAAGTCTTCTACATATTCTAAAAAGAAAGAAGGGAAGGAGATTAAACATATTGTGTTGCAAGATAAATACTTTTAGCCAAGTGTGATTTATGCTATTAAAACCACGTAACTAGGAATGACAATGGGGCGGGTTCGGGCGGGTTTGACAAAACCCAAACCCGTGAAATTTTGTATCTACTAAATCCGTCCACGAACCCACGAAAATAAACGGGTTCGGATTCAAGTTTTACCCACGGGTTTGGGGGACACCCAAACCCGCCCACGAACCCGTGAAACAAGTGGGTCCACGGGTAAAACCCGCGAACCCGCCAATTTTTTTTTTTGAAAATTATTTCTTATTATTTAAATATATGAAATATTATAATTTTAAAGAATAAAAACAATTAATAGATTGAAATGTTTACATTTTATTCTCTATATAATTAAAAAGATTTTTTTTTTTGAAGTTTAAATTTATAATATTTTAAATAATAAAATATTATATTTTTATTGTTCGTGGGTACGCGGGTTCGGGCATGGATTTTTTTTAAATCCATACCCGAATCCGAACCCGTGACGGGTACAATTTTCAAACCCAAACCCAAACCCGTCCACGGGTACATTTATCCCAACCCAAACCCTCTTTAAGCGGGTTGGGTTTAGGCGGGTTCCACGGGTTCGGGTTTAATTGCCATCCCTACACGTAACATTTGGTTAAAGTGTTAAGGTTAGTTAATGGTTTTTTAAAGATAAATTGGAACAAGATGCTATTGTTATATAGTTTGTTTGAATATACAGTAGTGTTGAGCAAGTGATGAAGAATTTTTTGCTATTTTCATAGGAGTATTTTATTATTGGATTGTGCATTAAGTATTGGAAAGATAACTAAGTAAAAATTTAAATGCCCCAATAATGTAGCCTGTTATGCATTGGATATTTAAGATTCCCAGAAAGTACAGAAATGGAAGGAGAGAATCAGTTTTACAAATGTAAGGGTTGGTAAAGTCTGTAGTGTTGTCGGTTTTTTTGTTTTTTTTTTTTAAGTGTAGTTATATGTTATTAAAGGGCATGAGATAAACTCGGTGAAAGGTTGGCATCACATCCATGTAAATATAACGAGTAACCAATGAGTTGAAGACATATTGGCCTTGACTAATATCTGCCAGTTATATTCTTTCTTGTGCTTGATAGCATGACCTAAAATAGTTACGCTGTGAGACCGTAGGGATCTTAGATGCTAGCTGAGTTGATTGATGCTTGGGGCATGACACTTGGTATGAAATGACTTTTAGAGAGTTCTAGACAATGAAGAGAACAAATTGCCAACCGATGACTTTATTGCTAGCTAATCCTTTTTTCTTTTAAATCTTATCTTCTTATCGTTTCGTTTATTCCCAATTTTCCATTTCTTTTCCTATGCCTTTTCTGAAGAAAGGCAATCACATAAGCCACCTGTCTGGTGTGATTCTATTTTCATGTTGGCTCACCTACATAACCAGGTGCTCCTTGCTTTTGGCAAATAGAGCAACATGTTACTTGCCTTTTCCAGAGAGGGTTGTTTGGATTTTATATTCTAGCTTGAACCTTCTTGATGCTTTGTGTCTTTTCTGTTGGCTCTTCACTAAAGTTCTTATTAGCTGTTTACCTGTCCAATCTCCTGAGTGTCTGAGACCTCATACTTTAGTCATTTGATGACGTGTTGTTGACCACTTAGTCTTAAACACATTTTAAGCAACAAAAGCTACTTTAGTCATTTGATGACAAGCTGATGGGCAGTAATAGTAAATCAAATTAAAATAGTTAAACCAGTAATAGGAAAAGGCCAAAGCTGCTAGAGTATATGCCATTACATTCCCATTTCTAGGAGTGGAAAGGCATTTAACAACCCTAACATCTTCAAACAACCCTTTGATATCGATGACAATCGGACCAGCATCACTCCACTGAAAAGAGTCGCACGCAAGCCCTGAAGCAACATTAGCAGTGTCAACTTCCACCCAATTCGCAATAAACCCCAGATTTTTGGCCAACAACAAGCCTTCTCTAAGGGCTAATAATTCAACCATCTCGGCAGAAAAGAAACCCAAAACAAATTTAGTCATGGCCACCACCACCTGACCAATATCATTTCTAATGACCACCCCAACTCCTACATTAGAAATAAGTTTCAACTCACCAGTAGAAGGAGGGGAAAAAGCCAAAGGAGGAAGAACCATTGGAGCTTTGTTCTTGAGAATAAATATTTTATGAGAAGAGTGGAATTCAGTAAGAAGACCCGAGACCCAATACACAACCTCGTTTGGTGATCTAAGAATTAGAGCATGTGACCGAGCATTCCTGTTAAACCACACACCCCACAAAAGCATACAAACAAACTCCAACTCAGACTTTTTAACGTTGACAGCCAGCCAACTCAACATATCCAAACAGGACAAACCCTTAATACTAACTAGAAGCTCCCAAAAAACAGTCTTATACCAAACCTCATCAGCTGCAGGACACCAGAGCAGAGCATGATTAGAGGTTTTAGGCCCTTTGCCACAATAATGACAGCAAGATTTACCAAAGAGGGAATATCATTATTGCAAGCACGCCACACAAATATTCTTACCTTTGGAGGAATACTCAAAATGGAAGAACTGATTTAAACTCTCCAGGTTCCAAACACTCCCATCAGAATGAAGTAA
The DNA here is from genome assembly GCA_035582765.1 of Acer negundo. Classification (NCBI taxonomy): domain Eukaryota; kingdom Viridiplantae; phylum Streptophyta; class Magnoliopsida; order Sapindales; family Sapindaceae; genus Acer; species Acer negundo. Next base: position 13,465,570 of record CM069243.1, read on the forward strand.
AGAAGAAACAGAAATGTCTTGAGCAAGAGCCATTGACCAGTTTTTACTCCAAACAAATATCAGTAAATTGAAATGAGTAAATCAAATTAAACCAGTTATTTGTTTTTACTTCCGCTTTTTGGGCATGTGTTTCAATTTCTTTATTTTCTGTCTTTATAACATCCTATATTACTTTCCTCTTAAAAAAAAAACCATACTACTTCTTTGATTTTCTGAATTTATTAGGTTTATTATTAGTTATAATTAGAAGGAAACGATAATTTTTATAAAAACTTGTATTTATTTATTTGATAAAAATTGGACATTATTATGAAGGGAAGGGATATGGTGCTTGGTGCTTGGTGCTCGGTGGTGGTGGAAAACTCAATGAAATTCATCTCTACAATCCTATTTTGCTTTTTTATTTTTTTTTTATTTTTTTTGAACAAATGATTAGATTGGATTATATAAGAAATAATATGAGACTTTTATCCCTGATCCAAAACCCATATCATCAGTGTACGTGATTGTTCAATATTTGACCACACTAATAATCACCCTGTGCTGTGAATTTATTCTAATTCCGATCTTATATACTTGAAAGGTTCCCCATGTTGATCTAGGGTATATTAATTTATAATTAAAAAAAAAAATGCACAAATGAGTTATGGTACCGTAAATTTTCCCAAAAAGGGGGTATTTTTCACTCATAAACTTGTTTGTTTTTTTCATCAAACATATTTAAAATTTATTTTATATATATATATATGTATATAAGTAATATACTAATATTCACATAATGATTCAAACGTTTTACATCAGAAAAAGTGTACAGTTGTTTCACAAAACCATAATGCTGATTTTCAGTGAAGTTACTATTTACCTTTCCCATTAAAAAAATTAATTAATAAAAGAGGAATGCTATCTACTTTTCACATTTGTTTTTCCCATATATATATATATATATATATAAGTAATATACTAATATTCACATAATGATTCAAACGTTTTACATCAGAAAAAATGTACAGTTGTTTCATAAAACCATAATGCTGATTTTTAATGAAGTTGCTATCTACATTTTCCATTAAAAAAATTAATTAATAGAAGGGGAATGTTATCTACTTTTCACATTTGTTTTTTTCATTCATTGCTTGACATGTTTACACTTTTTCATTTAATAAAAAACTCTCACTTTTTATTGTAAAGTTTGTTTACATATTTACCCTTTATGTCTGCTTCTATCAGTCATTAATAAGGGGTGAAGACGTAAATAAGCTTTGCAGCAACAAAGTGGAAGCTTTTTATTAAATGAAAAAATGTGTACATATCAAGCAATGAGTTAGAAAGACAAATAGGAGAAGTAAATGAGAAAGGTAGATAGCATTTTCCTTAATAAAATTTGATGTAGCATGAAATAAGGAGGAAGTTTCTTGCAATAAAGAGGAGATGTGTGGGAGACTGGGAGGGGACATTAATAGGGGCAATGTCATTCTCAAATCACAATTAGCATAAAAAAATAATAATTAGGCCCACACATATACAATATCCATACCATATCCTACATATATGTAATGTAGTTAAGGTGCACCAAGTCCAACAATATTGATCACATTAATAACGGGCTTTATCCGGTCAACTCTCTCTTATTTAAACACCCCAATCAATTCAGTATTTTATTAAACTCAAAATATAATGTCATATGTTGCTCACAATTTTATAAAATCTTACATTCTCCCACTTGAGCTGCATAGACATTATTATTTTAGATTTAAAAACTCATTTTAGAAAACGACACTCCGAATTGACAAACAATTATATGTGGCCACAAAACAGAATGTTTAAGATAGTAACACCTTTCTTCCCCTTAGTCCAATAGAACCTTAAGCATCCAACTACATAGATCATTACATCTTTAATCGACATAAGACCATATGCAATCAAAATACCCTTAGCTCTACATACCCGGGTAAAATGGTACATATGTGTGGTATGGAAATTACATGCAAATGTGATCATCATGCCTATTTCCCTATAGGTCCACCTTCGCATTATGCGAAGGATCTAAAGATGAGAAACTTAATGTCTTAAGCATCTTACACTCATTGATCAAACCTTCGAACAATGAGTTAATCCTCCCTTAAGATGGACAAATCCTTCTGTCTTAAGTAATGTTCATTCATCGGTCAAAACCTTTATACCTTATGAGTGAACTACCCCCTCAAAGCTAAAAAACTTTGAGATCTTCTGCCATAATCAAACATCAGTGTGCACACAATAACAAATATGGCAAACATCTTAATATGCATATATAATACACCAACAATATTCTCGAGAATATAGAATACACATGCATATAATAAATGCAGTTAATCTAATAAAAGACAACTCCCACTAACCAAACACATCAAAAATATCAATCATCCAATGCAGGATATAATATGCTCCACAAAACCTCCGGAGTCAAGTATCTTGATTAGTATATTAAGAATTATTTTACTTGTGGCTATTAGAAACTCGTAACTCTTAAATCTTCTCTCCCACCATAATATTCATATGGTTAAACCTCTGAGATCTCTTAGCATATGTAAAGAAAATAAATACAGTGAAATCATCATATAATAAGCCACATATTTCCTTATCCATACATACACGTGAGCATGAAACAATTAACCTCTACAAATATAATAAAACATTCCATATCCATGTCTAATGATATATGCCAAATTGGTTTGAAATTCGCAAAGTATGCTAATGTAATAATAGTATCAATACATATATACTAAGCATACGTTAAAATATAAATTGCAAATATTTACATGACATTTTCTTATGAGAACGCTCTAATTAACTTGAAGAATTAAAACTTATGTGAGTTTATCACTTTTACCAATAGATACCTCAAACAAGTAAACTTACTCCCACTAACCCTCGGTTATGTCTAATGGCAAAATAAAACATTTTAACAAAGTCATACAATGCCACTACTTTATTTAACTAAACACCATTTGTTTGGAAAACTTGTTTAACTATGTCAATAAAGTTTTAAAGCATGCAGACCAAACACCTTTTTTCAAGTAAAACCTTCAAGTTATAAATCTATTGACAACTAATTAGTTTGTAAAACCTCAACTTCAATGACATCCAAAATTGTAATTCAACAAACATGACATTTATTCAACATAAATATCACAAGCATACGGTTTCTTCCTTAAATGCAAGTCTTTGAAATGATACATTCTTAACAACACCACTCTCTCCCCCTAAGAATGTATAATGCATAAATACATTTATTCTCATAAATAAAACATGACAAGTTCTATAAACTATTGTTAATAGTTTCTAACCATTTGTAGTCCTATACGAAAATGATTATATCTAAACTAAAAGAACAATCATCAATCTAATTCTAAAGCCTAAAAGTAAAATTTACAATATGAGAAGAGTTCGAAAATCCATAAAGATTATTATTTACAAAAATCACCATATAACTCACTAGGTGAAAATCATAAGCAAGAATGTATTATTTTGAATAAACTTTAAGATATTACTCTAAATTCTCAATCTTGTTATGAAAATTGTACTATGCATTATATAACTAAAATCGAAAATATCATCCAATAAAACTTTAGAGGTTAAAGATAATCTAAATATTGCTATGAATTCAATTGAATTCTAATGAAACCTCTAAACTACTTGGTCTCTGTTAAATACTGAGTTCATTGGAAGAATTTATAATATAAAATGTATCACAAGAAACAACCCACTAAGTGCTTAATTGATAATTAATCAAATATTTCAAAACATAAATCAAAGGGTACCTTTTCTTGCGATAGCAAATTATTTTATATCCTCAGCATTTTCCTTGACTTGCTATGTTGAATTATCAAAATTTTCAGACTACTCTTATGGTGTTTGTACCCCTCTCACCCTTTATCAAAATAATAAACAAAAGACATAACTTCATAGAATATATTAATCTAAGGTAAAAGACCTTAACAAAACTTTCAATAGTGGGTTTACAAAACTTTATTTATCATTTAATCCTTGTTAAGGTAAAAACCAATTGGAGCGTCTCATCTAATCCATCGAAAAAAGGTCCATCAACCAATATCTTAAAGGCATGTAATTAGAAATAGTATAGGTGTTTAAAATGAATTAAAGCACAATATATTCATGTGGAAATATATTCATGCTCACACCGATTTCCATAATCATTATAAATGATAATTTAACCTCCCTGAAAATCCAACACAACATCATGACCTGTCTCTGGGACAAAGACCACAACACACGTGTTAAAACTTTCCTACAAGTGATTAACATCTTTGGGAGATGAACATCGCTCTTTATTATTCAATGCACACAAAAACTTACCACATGTAATGACTCTCTTAGGAAGATGATCAACACATGTATAGTTTTACCTCAATGCAGTTCAAAACCAAAATCATTGATAATCCAACGAATATTGTGAAATCTTAACGACCAGTTCACTACGTGAAGACTTAGTCATCCAGCCCATAAATATTCCAAACACAATTGATTATATATAATTTTAGCAAAAGATTATTATAAAATCTTAATGGTCAGTCCACTACGTAGAAATATAATCATCCAACTTTATAATAATTTATAATATAATCAATTAATGTCCTCAATGAAATAAACAAATCAAAATGAAGTCTTAATGGTTAGTCTACTACGTAGAAACATAAGCATCAAATTTCATAATAATGTCATAGGTTATACATTTGTAAACTAAGAACTACAAATCCAATATCATTATACCTAACATAAATTTATATAATTTCTATTAATCAATCCAACATGGTCAATTTTTTATTTATTTCAAAATTATGCAAAATAATGAGAAGTATATGACCTCCTTAAATTCATGTTGAGTGGATATTATCAGTGAGCATATAAAATATGTAAACGTTAGAGGCAATTTCCAAAATTTCTAACATTTATATCACATTATATAAATGAATACCTCAAAATGATGAACCTCCTATGAAGAAGAACATCATCCATCACATGTGTCTAACATTCACAACATATTGTATAAGTGAATACCTTAAGATAATTAACCTCTTACTAAGAAGATCATCACCCATCACATGCATATAATTCAATCATTTCAATTCAAATTTAATAATTGATAACCAACGAATTTCTCAAAATCTTAATGATTAGTCACTACGTGAAAACATAATCATCCAATTCATGAGAATATTCAATCAATTATTAAAACTTACCAAATTAATAATCTGTTTCGAATATTTTCATGAATTAGATAATTATGCTTTCACGTAGTAACTAATCATTAAGATTTTGAGAAATTTGTCGATTAATCTGATTCATATTTTCTTCTTTTATTACTTTTCTTCTAAATGAAGTGTGTCGTGTTGTGTACGGAATGGTGCATTATCGAACTGTGCCTAGATCGACTCGACCTAATTTACATGTGTAATTAATTTTAAACATGTCTAGCAGAAAATATGAATCAGATTACCAAAAACAATAATTGTAACTTCTAGTACAGACAAGAGTAAGTACCCTTGATGGATGGTATCGATGTGCAAAGTAATGAAAACTTAAAACAAGTAACTTATAAGATTGAATCAATAACAGCAAATTCAACATAGATCTAAAACTTTGATTGAGTCAATTTGCTCTGTTCTTCTACTACATTAGTATTAGATTAAGTTATATATATTACAATACAATAATTTCAAGTAAAGTGCGATTTGAGTATCCTTCATTGATTCAATTTAAATGTGATTTTGTAAGCAAACAAATTATGAACTTGAAGTCTTCACATGTCTGGAACTATAAGATCAAAAAAAAAAAAAAAGACAAAACAATGCAAAAAATGGGATATGAAGATTACTGGGAACAACTGAACATAGTAATCCTCTATCGTCAACATACTGTTCTATGAAAAGAGGCAACCATTTTCGAGAAGCCAACACACCTTCCCTAACATTGCAGCAAATGTGTATAAAAAATTTCTCATATAAAAATTTCTTTTGTTATTTCTTAGTTAAAGAAATCAATAAGTCTAATGACAAACCTCAAGCATAGCATGAGCCTCCTCACACGGACTCATAACTACTTCAACACCAAAAAGCCAATTGCAAATTAAGTTAGCAAGATAATTATCAAATTATCCCGCTATAAGCCTAAACTAGTAAAAAGCAGAAGATAATCCAAAAAAGAAAAGAAAAGTAGAAGAGAGATCATGGAAATTCTGCATCAAAGACTAGTTTATAAATGGATTTTTCCAAGTGCCAAATGGCTCTTTTCTAAGATGACTTGATATATCATAGGGGCAATGATCATCATCATATTCTTCCACCCTAACTCCATCATTCTCAAATCACGTGTTTTTTTTTTATAAAAAAAAAAGTGGAATATTATGGCCAAATTTGAATATAGTAAGAATGTAAGAAAGCTAATGTTCTTGTTTAGACACCCTTTATTTGGGGGAATAATTAAATTTTTCTTTTTATTGTTGATGCTTATCTGATTTGTGGATCGAGTGTACGTATTTAATTAACTAATAAAATTTCAGTTAAAATAAAAATTAATTAATAAAATTTGATGTAGCATGAAATAAGGAGGAAGTTTCTTGCAATAAAGAGGAGATGTGTGGGAGAATGGAGGGGATATTAAGAGCATCTCTAATTGTAATGTGGCTTGCATTTGAAAAAAATTGTGATATGTCAACATTGTTAAACTAATTGCTTCATATGTGGCATGTAACTAAACTTGATAGATATTCAAATAAAAAAGTGGTCTCTAATGCTTCACTTATAAAATACATGTTTTTAATGACATGCCAATTTATTATTGGTTTCCTTAAATATACTTTAGAATTGTTGAATAAAACAAAGTATAAGACAAAAATGGTTGCTGATTGAGCCAACAAGATGGTTGTCCAACAGACCCTCTGAAATCAAAGAGTCATGTTAACAACCTCTGAACAAAAATTGTCACCTTCTGCGTTTCTTTTTCTCAAGAGTTGCATGCACTTGTGCTTTCTTACCAAACATCTTTAGCTGAAAATTCTCAACGGCATCAGTGTTATTAAATCAAGATTCATTCATGACACTATATTAATAATTTGATTTTAAATGGCACCAATGACCCTCACCTTCTTCTTTTATTACTTTTCTTCTTAATGAAGTGTGTCGTGTCGTGCCGTTCTCTGCCGTGTTGTGTACAAAATCGTGAATTATCAGACCTTGCCCAGACCAGTTCGACATAATTTACATGTGTAATTAATTTTAAATATGTCTAGTAGAACATATGAATTAGATTACCTAAAATGATAATTGCAACTTCTATTACAGATCAGTTCAGGTTTCTTAGAGTAAACCTTCACGATCATGTCTTGATTAACTGGAGGTGCATGTAGCATCTTACTGATTCGGATTGGGAATTTCTCATGGCAATCATAATCCTGCTAAAACAAAGCTGTTAAAATCTCTACTCGAAAAGTAATGCAAATCCTCTAAAAAGGAAAGCATCATCTCCTCAGGATGCTGGAATGCAACAACACTGTAGAGAAATGTTTACGTAACCAATTTGCTGAATAGAAAATAGCTAAAATTCCGTATACATATATATTGAATTATTTGCTCGTAGATGGCTATAATTATTACAGCATTTGCAATCACTAATTATGAAAAATATCAAGCAACAAATCAAATAAGTTGTAGAGAGGAAGTGTTCTCTCTACTTTGAAAAACGTGATCCTGTAATATTAGAAGAATAGATCATAATCAAATTAGTGGCAACGTATCCATATTAAAGTTGAGAAAACAAACTGATACTTCAATTTTATTATTTACACACAACAACATCTTTTTCTTTTAGTGTGACACCTCCATCTTTCTGGTTGACAAATTACTATTTAAAATATCACGTCTTATGTCAAAGTGAAAAGTATAATAAAACAGTATGTTTTAGACATGGGAACGAACAATATCTTTCGGAGTGATGTCTTTAAAGTGCTCTAGCTTATCATTTGGAATTGAAATCTCATTGCAGAACTGAAAAACAAAATAAGTTGCTATAATTGTGCAGCATTTACACCATATATAGCATGTTATAAAGCTATAAAAGATCCATACTGATTTTGTTATGTTTCTGATATTTTGTGTCTTTTTTTTTTTTTTTTTGAATGGTCAAATTTATTTTTTATGTCCTGATAAGCATACAAGGATACCTAATATATATCCCGTCTCATGATGCAGATAATCAATTCTCTTGCTTCCTTAAGCTTTTGTTGGGGATCAGTCAAAATATATGGTTTTCATTATTGAGTCATCTAACTGCAGATTTGAGAAAGTCAAAATAATCATCTAAAATATAATCAAAAGGAAAATGTAAAGATTTTCATAAGTTGATGTTTTAAGCAACCTTCCAATAATCTTCTAGTTGTTGAATTGAAGACGAAATGCCAAGACAAGTATTTGCTTCTAACAGTGCATCTACAACCGTAAGATCTATTGCCTGAAAAAGAAATATTCGTCTAATGCATTTAATGTTCAAACGCAGATTAAAAATGAACGTCTAATGCATTTAATGAGAATGGACATTGATCCGATTACTCCAATTATAAGTCACACGAGAGATAATCATTTTGTAAATAGGTACCTTTACTTTGCATGGGTATAGACTGTTCGATAATCATTACGTGTAGTAAATAACTTTATTCATATATCAATTAATTAATGGACATAGAGAGGGCACAAGGTATACTCTACTGAAGAAATGTTATTCACCATCGGCAACCATTAAGAACCTAAGGAAGAAACTCGCACTCAAACAGGTGGTTGCCTAAGGACCCAATTACAATTAAGGTCTAAAAACAATTTTACAAATAAAAAATATTAAATACTAATTAAACATTTAGTATAGTACGCTAAATGAAATGTGTCGTGTTGTGCCGTGTCGTACCGTGTTGTGTACGGAATCGTACTTTATCAAATTGTGTCTAGATTGGCTCAACTTAATTTACATGTTTAATTAATTTTAAACATATCTAGCAAAAAATATAAATTAGATTAACAAAAACTCAACAGATATATATATACAAAAACTCTATCAACATTTTTGCATTATACAAATAAGAATAAATTTTAAATAAATTATTTAAACGATTAATTTAATATTTTTTACATTACACATTCAAATTAAAGCCTCATTTTAAATTTTTACCTAAAGCTTTAGATACTCTTAAGCCGCTCTGATTGAATTCAAACTCAAAGAGATGGTGGAGAATTGTGCTGTGGTGGTGAAGTTATGTAAAATATTTTCAAGATTTTGAACTTAATAATTTATATATATATATAAATATGCATATTAGATATGGTGTTGTTGTGGTGTGTGTATTAGATACCGCTTACCTAGGTGGGTCAACCTATTAGATTATTTTTCTTTATTTTGGAGTCATGTTTTAATTGTTTCCTTTTTTGATAGTTTTAATATATATATATATATATTTATATACATATATTATTATTATAGATTATAAATTATATTTAATTTAGAACCCCTTCCTCAATTCTTGTTCCTCATGCATATTTAATTAAAAGGCCAAAAGGGCAGAACAACAAAACAGAGGAAGCACACACACATATATATATATATTAAATATGAATTATTATTATTATTATTTTTTTTTGGCCTTTTGTATCCCTTTCATCAGAGTTCAAATGCACAATACTAATCATACAACACATTTGTAACAATATGCCAAAACAAAGTGTTCGGAAAAATGAAGCCAAGCATCCGAGTAGATGGAGAGAAAGAGAAATGAGGCAGGATTTATTTAAAGTCATTGCACTTTCTCATACAAGTCACGTCAGATAACTAGTAGCATTCCTTTAGCAACGATAAAGAAGTTACAAGACCAACAATTGAGAGATTAATTACCTTCCGCGTTTCTTTTTCTCAGGAGTTGCATGCATTTGTGCTTTCTTACCAAACATCTTTAGCTGAAAATTCTCAAAGGCATCAGTGTTATTAAATCAAGCTTCATTCATTACACTATATTAATAATTTGATTTTAAATAGCACCAATGACCATCACCTTCTTCTTTTATTACTTTTCTTCTAAATGAAGTGTGTCGTGTCATGCCGTGTTGTGTACGAAAACATGCATTATCGGACCGTGCCTAGACCAGCTCGACCTAATTTATTTAATAGAAAATATGAATCAAATTACCAAAAACGATATTTGCAACTTCTAGTACAGACCAGTTCAGGCTTCTTAGAGTAAACCCTCATGATCATGTCTTGATTAACTGCAGGTGCAGGTAGCAGCAGCCCCACAGCAAATCCTAGTCTTTATTTTACAGCAGATGCAACGGAAGAAGCAATTTGGAGTAACTCCTTCGAGTTCTCGAGCCTCTACAGCAGTGAGGAGCAGGAAGAGGAGGAGGATAATGGCGGCCAGCATAGCAGATTGTGACAAGAAAAAAAAAGCCATGGCTTGAAGTGTGTATTTTCTCTATGGTTATATATATATATATATATATATATATATTAAATATGAATCTTTTTTTTTGTGGTCTTTATTGTATCCCTTTCATCAGAGTTCACATGCACAATACTAATCATACAACACATTTGTTACAATATGGCAAAACAAAGTGCTCTGAAAAATGAAGCAAGCATCCGAGTAGATAGAGAGAAAGAGATAGGAGGTAGAATTTATTTAAAGTCATTGATTTATGCACCTTCTCATAGAGAGGGCACAAGGTATACTTTACTCAAGAAATGTTAAACACCATCGGCAACCATTAAGAACCTAAGGAAGAAACTCGCACTCAAACGGGCGGTTGCCTAAGGCCCCAATTAAAATTAAGGTCTAAAAACAATTTTACAAATAAAAAATATTAAATATTAATTAAACATTCAGTATAGTATACTAAATGAAGTGTGCCGTGTTGTGATGTGCCGTACCGTGTTGTGTACGGAATCGTGTTTTATCGGACTACGCCTAAATTTGCTCGACTTAATTTACATGTTTAATTAATTTTAGACATATCTAACAGAAAATATGAATCAGATTAACAAAAACTCAACAAAATAAATAAATATATATATATATATATATATATATATATACAAAAACTCAATCAACATTTTTGAATTATACAAATAAGAATAAATTTTAAATAAATTATTTCAACAATTAATTTAATATTTTTTACATTACACGTTCAAAACCTCATTTTAAATTTTTACCTAAAGCTCCAGATGCTCTTGAGTCGCCCTTGATCGAATTCAAACTCAAAGTGATGGTGGAAAATGGTGTTGTGGTGGTGAAGTCATGTAAAATATTTTCAAGATTTTGAACTTAATAATTTATATATATTAGCTACCACTTAACTGGGTGGGTCAACCGATTAGATTATTTTTATTTATTTTGGAGTCATGTTTTAATTGTTTCTTTTTTTGATAGTTTTAATATATATTATTATTATTATTATTATTATTATTATTATATATTTTATTTAATTTCCTCAGATCATGTTCCTCATACATATTTAATTAAAAGGCCAAAAGGCTAGAACAACAAAAGCAGAAGAAGCACACATAAATCAAAGGCATTGGGGACTGAGAATTGGGAAGGGACGGCAACTTTCTTACGGAGGAGGAGCAGCAGCCCCACAACAAATCCTAATCTTTATTTTGCAGCAGATGCAACAGAAGAAGCAATTTGGAGCAGTGAAGAGCAAGAGGAGTAGAAAGAGGATTAGGGATAGCAACGGGGCAGGTCGGGGTTGGGGAATGTTTTTCCATCCCCATCCCCGCCCCCCAAAATCATCCCCATCCCCATCCCCGCATTAAGAGAAACGGGACCGGGGGGCGGGGATTCCCAGTTGGAAGGACCTTCCCCATACCCGTCTCATTCCCCATCTAATATAACTATACATTTAAAAATTACAACTTAAAACAAAGAATAAAGTAGAAATTCTTATTTAATTAAAGATTCTATAAAACAAACCAACTTCTAAAGTTTAGTTAAATAATAATAATAATAATAATAATAATAATAATAATAATAAAACTATTTATATTTAAAAAATTAATATTAAATGATTTTAAAAATCTGAATATTATATATTATATTATAAATATATATATTGGGGCGGGGACGGGGCGGGGGTGCTTCCCCCGTCCCCACCCCGCTTCACTTTCGGGGACAAGACTCTTCCCCATTCACATCTCCGTCCCCGTCTTCGAATATTATTCCCCATCCCAGTTCCGTTTGGGGCAGGGCCCCATGGGGCTCCGGCCTCGCGGGGAATTCTGCCATCTCTAAGGAGGATGGCGGCCAGCAGAGCAGATTGTAACAAGAAATAAGAAGCCATAGCTTGAAGTGTGTATTTTCTCTATTGTTATATATATACGGTCCCGTTCCTATCATGACATCCTTATATAATTTTATCAGACTATTGAATGTGAGCCACTCATTTATAAAAGTGATTTGACAAGTGCATACATACCAAGTCAAAGTATGTAAAACGAGTGACTCACATTCAATGTCCTTATATAATTCTATCAGGGCATCTTCATAGGAAAATTTCCGTATATATATATACATACAATTTTTCTATTGTCAGTTGGTCCTGATATAAAATATATCAGGACGAAGATGTGGACCATTAAATTTACATACTTTAACTCAAAGTATGTAATCTATTGTCAAAACTTCTCCATAATCTATGGTCAACATTCTTCGTTCTGATATATTTTATATCAGGACGAACTAACTGGCAATAGAAATACTGTATATATATATATATATATATATTAAATATGAATCATTATTTTATTTTATTTTTTGGGTCTTTTTTTATCCCTTTCATTAGAGTTCACATGCATGTCTTTGTCTTCTCTTTTCTCTTTCTTTGTTGTCAAATTATGCATTATTTTCTGCATGCTTATTAGATCAAGTCATTCTAATTACACATATAAGAAATTATCCGATGGAAAGAAAAAGTGTGCTATATATAGTTTGAGAAGAGAGCAAACCGAATTCACAATTCCTCAATTATACAAGTTTGAGAAGCGTATGAATGAATTAACTTCATGTGGAAATAGGCTTAAAAATACAAAATCCATGAAGACTTAAGACTTTTAGGATTGACACTGCTTAATAATTTGATTTTAATTCACAATTCCTCACCTTCTTCTTTTATTACTTTTCTTTCATTATGTTTGATTTTTTTTTTTTTTTTTCCAAAAACCTCCGGGAGAATAAGGGAAAAGAGACGAAGCCAAATAGCCCCAGGCCCATGAAAAAATTTCAAGTTTCATTTTATGAAACTGACACTGTTTAATAAATTATTAATTTTTATGAAGTTGGGCCTCGCACAGTATATTTTATTCCCCCACCGGTGCTTCTAATTCACCCGCCTGATCTTTTAATTTAAATTGTCAATAGTAAAAATTTTAAGTTTTACTGTTTAAAAAAAAAATTACCACTACACAGCTTACAATTTAATTAATTAAACATAATTAATTTATTCTACAATTTTAAAAGCAATAAAATATAAAATTATTTAAACTTAATGTTTTTATTTTCCTTCAAAATTTCCCTTTTCCATTAAGTTTCCTTTTCTAAAATTAATCATAGTTTATTTTGTTTCACTTTTATATTTTTCATAGTCATAAAAATATTTTCGACTTGTGTTAATGGTTGATAAACACTAGAAAAGCAACACTAGATTTCGCAACAAGATGTATGATGAATTTCTCAACAACCCTTTGATCATATACATATATAGAAAGAGAATTCGTAAAGAAATTACAAATGACTTTCGTGATCTAAAAGAGCAAAAAGTTCCATTTTAAATCATATATATAGATGTTTTTGTTTAATTTCTTTCCATTTATGATTGAAACTAGATGATTTTTTTTTTATTACTAATATTAGCCGATTGTTTAATTTTTTATATATTATTTATGTATTTATCGAGTAAAAATAGTTCAAGTTTTGGACCCCAAAGTCAAACATGGTTTTGTCCCGGCCTCCAATGGCGGTCGAAGAAGAAGATGAAATACAAAATTACCCGGTAAGTCTAGGAATTTGTTAAAAATACTCACTATGTCTTGTAAATTAATAAATAAACGTCGAAAATATCAAAATAAGTCTTGAAAATATAAAATAAGTCTCAAAAATATCATAATAAGTCTTGAAAATATATAATAGGTCAAAAAGAACAGGACTTCTTTTTGTGATTATGTTTTTAAGGGTATTTTTATCCGATTCAAATTTAGCTATTATTTATAGATGATACTGCGTCAGACAACAACATTATCACCGATTTCATCCAAGTAGTGAAGTAGAACAACTATATAATAAGATTTTATAACAAGATTACAAAAAGTGATTGGAATACGTTAACGAGTGCTTAAAAACATATGTTAAGTAAGACGACATTTTCGACATTATCAGTTCTAAGGAAAAGATCACCAACTGCAGACTACATTCCACGTAAAAGTTGCGATTAATTTCACCCCAATGTCCCTATATCCAGAAAAGATCACCAACTGATCACCCTACACAGTTGATAAATGCAGCAGTTCAACATTATTATGATCTGTGTCCTGCATTGTTTTCTGTATTTTAAATTTATAAAAGAATAAAGGGATGGTCCATACCAAGGCTCTAGGCATTTGGCTAACATTTGGATAAAATGATCAATAATCTCAGTACACATCATTGTACAAGTTTGCCGATAATATGGAATATCTTCGATGATCAAACCATATTTATACCTAACAAAAATAAGGAAACGGGGTTATATTTTAAATCCAATTTAGAATAAGGTTTCAACCAGCCAAGTATTACATTTATAAAATTAGCTAATTTTCATTTGCCCTTTAATATGATAATATCAGAGAAACTCGATCTGAGGAATCCAAATATATGGCTGACCTTACTGGCTGGAACTTGAAGTTTTATTCTTGATCAAGTTAGCCACATAGTCAGCAACCCATAATGAGCCAGCCTGCGTGCAAGAGAAAGCATGGGTGTGGCCCTCCCTTTCAATTGATTGAGCAATATCTGGGGCCTGCTTGGAAATCTGCCAGCACAAAATTGTGGGTAAAATGGTGACCCCAGATAGTCGAAACCGGTGAAAAATTTAGAAATTTTTTTTTTTTTTTTGAGGATAGCCTTAGAAGAAAATATTTTAATTATAATTCAGTAATTTAGAATTAAATTAAAAGTCAGGATTTCTTATAAAGAGATTTGGGACATTATTGACAAAAGATGAGAGTTTCAAAGGCATAGGCATTTGCATGCAGCTGCTTATTTCATAAATCTCCAATATCAATATGCAGATAATTTCTCCACGCAATCAATGTAGGAACCTAGGGTTATAGTTTTAAAGCAATCGTAAACTAACCCATTTATACAGTAATAATCAAAATACAATAAGAAGGAGATGAAGTTATTTCATACCAACGTTTGAAGACTCCTTCTTCTTTTCGATCTGCTTCCTGATTTAAACCACAAGATCTTCCTGGCTATCACCCGGGATTGATAACGGCGTGTGGGCACATCACAGTACTCAAAAACAAGAAGGATGAAGAGACACACGAAAGCAACACCTTATTATGGTGAAGTTCGACCACCTTACTTTTAAAAAAACAAAAAGCTTCTATTTTTTAATTTTTTTTTGTTCTTTTTGCTTCTTTGTTGGCCGCACCCCTGTATGCGTTTCTCTTGTGTATTGCATGTGATTGTTGTGTTCAAATTAGGTTTTATTAAAAAACATATATCATATATATTTTTAAAATAAACTAATCAATTTATTTGATTTGATTTGAATTCAAACTCTTTTAAATTTAAATTTAAATATTTAATTTAATGAAAATAAAATAATCAAATTATCTTATCTTCATTCAAAATTAAATATCAATCAACACCCTCCACAATTAAATAATCTAATTATTTAATTAACATAATCATTAATATTCATTAATTAAATAATCTCATTATTCAATTAATTTCCGAATAGACACGTGTCACTTTCGTAACACAAGTAATTGGACAATCCAATTAATTAACCGTGAACCTTGTTACCTTAATCAATCGGGCTAGCAAGGGGACTCAATGGACCCACAGTATTTTGAGCTCCAATAATTCTTAGAAATAATTAATTAAATCTTTAATTAATATTTCATGATTATTAACTTCGGTGTTATTCCACTAAAAACACGGAGCTGTACTTTCTCACCTGTAGATGTTTTTACACAAACCAATAATATTCGGTGTCCATCGATATAACTATTACATATGGTATAATCATCCACAAATAGTTCATAAGTAGAGCTGGGTCATAATGCCTGTTATACCCCTCTAATTATATCTTTCCATTAAATACCGTTGATTCTTTAATGAACAATAAATCCTACATTCTTTACGGAATTAGGAGAGCGCCCATATTATTCAAGCCCCAAATCAACCCTTAAGGGAACTACTATCTCCTTCTCGCAAGAAGGAGTGGATTCCACTATTGTGTACAAATCTTCCCAGCCACAAGTCAAACCGTGATTCCAACATACGAAGTATATTGATCGAGAATGTAACTCCGATCTCACCCATGGTATATCAAAAACCACGATCTAACCTGAAGGGGTCGATAAAACACTCAGGATTAAGATCACCTATATATAGCTATCTTTTGTCGATATATATGAATCTCATCATGTAACGGATCTTATTGAGAGATTCATATAGATCGTGGCCCAGTCCTATATGATCACATCATACAAGGTGACTCCATTCTCATATCACCGTATGAATGATCCAGGATAAGATCGCCATACATTACGGAATAGACCGCAGTTGTAGATTAACCACAAATAAAATACCCAGCTTTATTTGCTATCTACGGACTCTTTAGATTGCTCGTTTCAAACTGAATTCATCTGTAGATGACATTCATATACTCAGTTTGAAATTACATTTGGCAATCTTGGATGTTAAGTACACATATTATATATAAATATATGAGACAATTTGAATGAATAAACTACTTCTTTTATTTATGTTCAATTAACATTTACAAATTACAAGTTTTAGGGCAAAAACCCAAACATTCAGAGGTTAGATCGGTTTTGTTCCAAGTCATGGACAAACTTATTGTTGATCAAGAAGAGAGAGAGCTAGCAAATGTCTAATTGGATGCTTCTGTTGATAAAAGATGAGTATTTGTGTATTCAATGGCTTAATCAACAATTAAGAACCATTCTCCCGGTAAGTAATACTAATTCTTTTAATATTTTCAGTTACTTAAACTTCAATATATTATTCACTTATTTGTTTGGTAGTTTGATGCTTATTTTGTGTTTAATGTAGCTGAACATGAAACTCTCAAATTGAAGAAGTTTGCAGTGAAAGTTTGATTCTAACATGTGCGGCTTCAGGATGTGAGCGTAATTGGAGTACATTTAATCAGGTAATCTCTAATTTACAATTATTATTTTTTTTCTTAAATACTCTAAAGTAAAATAAATACTCATTCCTAGTTTTAAATTTTTTAGGTTCACATAAAGAGAAGAAACCGTTTGACTACAACAAGGATGCATAAGTTGATTTATGTAATGTACAACAAGAAACTAAATGATAGACACTTGAGGAGGCAAAAACTCAAGGAGAATAAAGATCCATTGGTTCTTGATCGTGTGCCATCCAATGATGAGTGGATGGTTGATGAAGCGAATGTTAATGATGGATGTGATGATGATTTTGATTTCAATGTTGTAGGTGGGGATGTTACTAAACTTACTAACAATTATGTTAATTTTGGGACCAAAGAAGAGAAAGGATCCTCCAACCAAGGATAAAGGAAAATGATCACATCATGGATGGAGAGGCGGATATAAGTGTTGGACACGATAGTGATTCATCACTACATCTTTCAAGTGATGAAGAATGATGATGTGAAGCGAATGAGTGATGAAAAGCCTTTATTTTATGAACTATTTTTCGTTTTATTGTGTTATGAACTTGTTATTTTATCTAGTTACCATTTGAATTATGAACTTATTGCCTTATATATTGTTTTATGGAATATGAATTATGAACTTATTGATTGTTTTATGAATGATGAATTATAAACTTATTGGTTGTTTTGTGAATTATTAATTTTATATGATGTATATATATATGTATATATATATATATATATATATATATATATGTATTTTAACTCTCCCTATTGAGGCTTACACCTCATTACGCATTGAGAATTACGCCTTGTCTTAGTAGAGGAAATCACCTCAAAACAAAAAACGTGTTTTAGAACACTAGTCTTGATGGAGTCTTTCAAGTCGCTAACGAAACAACGTACTTGTCAATATGGAGAAAGGTACCCCAACTTAGCTAACAACTTCTCGAACTGCCTCATGAATTTGGATGTCTTCTAATTGGGATGACGACTTTGAGGTATCTCAAGTCTTCATTCAAAACGTCTTCGAGGGCATGGGGTACATGGTGGAGGACATGGAGGACATGTAGGAGGAGGATGAGGAAATGTAGGAGGACTCTCAAAAGGGATTATTCTACCATTCTTTAGAACTCAGTATCGTCCTCGAGGGTAATGGGTACATGGTGGAGGACATGGAGGAGGAGGACATGATGAAGGACATGATAGATGACTTTCAGAAGGGATTATTCTACCATTCTTTAAAACTCAGTAAATGAATATATAACATAGACATGGAATGCATGTCACTAAAAAAAAGTATAATTCATCTTATCTGGATAGTTTTCATTAATAGTTCCCCTAAGATAGTGTTCGTGTCGGAAATTGTACAGGTCAAAAAAAAAAAAAAAAAAAACTTCTCGAACCGAGTCTAGTAATCATGTACTGAACCCACATGCTGCAACTTGATTAGGTCTCCAAAAAAAGTGTAGAAATTTTATAACACCAAACCGAAGATCTAAGCTATAATGAAACTCTTACCATGCCATTGCCCATTTCTATTGTTTGAGTAGTTGATATCATAGTTGAGCATCTCCTTCCAAATGAAAGAATGCTAGAGCCACTCGATCTTCTTCCAGAGCAGGGGCGGCCCTTGTGTATGGCCGGAGGAGCAGTCGCCTCAGGCCCCTTTTTTAGATGACTCAATTTTACATGATTTCAATATTAATTTGGGACCCATTTTTGTTTTATTTAAAATTATAAAAGGTCCAAAATTTTGTTATGAGTATAAAATGCCCAAAATAAAATAAAATTGGGCACAAGACAAACAAATGTCCAAAAGAAATATTTGTTAATGTTTTGCCTTTTTTAGACATTGATTTTAGTATATATGGAGGTCTAATAGGGTTTCTTACAATTTTACTCTCTTGTTTTTCTTTTCAATTGGCAACTACTATCTTATCTTGATATCAGTATTACTAGTTTTTCTTTTCAGCCAGTTTTCTATATTGATATTAGTATAACTAGTTGTTGTCGAGATATTTTGGTATAATATGAAGGGGCCCATCTTAGATTTTCGCCCCTGGCTCAAAATAGTTAGGGCTGGCTCTATTCTAGAGTATGATTGAACTCAAATAATTGATCCACTATGCAAAACCAGCTTATAGTATCTTCTGTTCCATTGAACTTAGGAAAATCAAGTTTGACAAACCTGGGTGTATAATGTGATCCATGTTGTGATGACCCAGTGGTGTTGCCCATTCATAGATTTAGATTCTAGAGTAGAGCCAATGAGTTTTCTCCTTCTTGATCAGGTTGAAGATTTGTTGGTTGCAAAGTGACTCGAGTGTTGCGAAGATTTGTTACCCTTAGAATCCAACAACGAACAACAACAAAAATAGGAAAATAAGTCACATCAATCACTCACCGACAAATAGGAGAAGAATAGATTTTCCCATAATACTAGTTTACTACAACTGGAACTATTCAACCGTTAAAATTTAAGGACTTATTCAATAAACAAATACACGTAAGACTAAAACAAGGAACATAACAGTCAGCCCTGTTTATATGACATAAATTAAATGTCATAATTCATTATTAACATATATTTATTTATTAACTAACAAATCTTAAATTGGATTCCTAGTATTATTATTAAAAGTCATTTAATTGGATTAGGTAAAGGAAAACTCAAGATAAAGTCTGTCTTAGCACCAAGGAAAAGATCCCTCTAAAATCCCTCATTCCACTTTTCTGGTCCTTCCATAAGAGTAGAAACCGAAGTTTTATCGGCCAACCTTCTTGGTGAACATACTCTACAACTAGAAGGACTAGCCAGCCAACAATCTTCATAAATCGAGATATGAGCATAATCATCAATCCGCATCATCACACCCCTCAACAACACTTCTCTACTAAAAAAAAATAGCTCTCCAAACACTGGAAGGATGCCTACCAATATAACATTTGAGAAAAGAGGTCATAGGAAAATACCCTGCCTTAAGCACGTACCCTAGCAACAAGAGACCCTACATTACAAAAAAGTTTCCACCCTTGTTTAATTAGCATAGCTTGGAACACACAAACGTCTCTAAATCACATGTCTCTCTATTCCTTTGATGAACACATTTTTTTCCAAGCTAGCCAATAGGCTTTCCTCTTATTGTCCTTAATACACTACAAAAAATCTGTAAAAAAACTTATTTAACTCCACCATCAAAGAAGATGGGAGCCTAAAATAATTCATAGCATTTGTGGGAATAACCTGGCCAATAACCTTTATTAATACATCTCTATACCTCCAATTGAGAACAGTTTGTTCTTTCAACCTAGAAACTTCTGCCAAACCTTATCATTGATACTTTAAAAACCTTGTCTTTTATTTTTTCAAATAAAAGAAGATAATCCCAAGTACTTATCATGGCAAGACACTACCTTGATATTGAAGAGAGCCTTAATTCAGCCACATAATCTAGGGACACACTCGGACTAAAGGAAAAATCTAAATGTGTTCTCTATTATATAAAGTTTGAAATCTTTACATACAAAAGACAAAGAGATCAACAAAAAATTTATAAGAAACAAATAACGAAGGAATATGGAGTAGCACTAAGCTGTATCCAAGTGATGTCATTCATTTGAGCGGGAGGTGTTCTAATCATTTTTTAGCAAATTCTCATTGTTCCTTTGAGCGTCAATTCTAGAAGAGAATCATTTCGTTAGCATTATGACAAGAAATGAATGCTATCGGTGAGGAATGCCTACAAGATTACGTTTGCTGTCCGGCTAGAAAATTCGGCCTCTTACTCAAAAGGGTCTTCTCCTTGGTGGAAGAGATTTTGGAAGATGAAGCTTCCAAGTAAAATTAGAATATTTTGGTGGAAAGCTTGCAAGGAGATTCTTCCAACTAAATATTTGTTGTTTACGAGAGGGATTATTGATTGTGGTTCATGTCCTTTTTGTGAGGAGTCAAAAATTGTTGACCATGCCTTGTGGGGGTTCGAGAGAGTTGTTTTTTTATTGGAAGGACTGTCATTTCTTTACTAAACTCGGTAAATTGAGTAGTTTGTGTTTTCTTGACATGATTTCATGGTTGGAGAATGGTGGGCATGAGGAAGTGGTTATGAGATTTTTGGTGACCATTTGATTGATCTGGTTCGATAAAAACAAAGTGGTACATAGAGGTTCTTTTAATGTATGTTTGGTATGTCTTTTGAAATTATCAAATACATTTTTTTAATGCTAGAAGCTATTTTGAAGTTTTTTTAAGTTGTTTAGCAAAACTCAAAACAGCTTTTTAATATATGAATTGTCTCAATTACCCTTTAAAAAAGTCATTTTATATTTACTTGAAGAATCATAAAATTTGGGCTTTTCCAAAAAGCTTTTTTTGAGCTTTTTAAAACATATGAATTATCTCAACTACCCATTATAAATTTTAGACATTCTACCATAACTCTTTAATTATAAATACACTGTCAACACCTTTTTTGTAATTCACTCAACCAAAAACTATTTCTAAAAATACATTGTCAACACTTTTTTTGTAATTTACACAACAAAAAGCCTTTTTTGTTAGAAATTCGACTCATTAGAAGTTCTACTACAAAAAGACCCACCATAGAAGCTCTACTTGAAAAGTCATACCAAACACTCTTAAAGAACATGCCAGCTACTGGATGCGTGATAGTGAGTTGTTTGAAGAGTTCAAAAATGCATGTAAGGTTGACAATGTTTTAAGGAGTAGAGAATATGTTAACAAAGGCTGGTCTGTCACTCCCATTGGTTGCTTTAAAACTTAATGTTGATGCAGCTATGGATGTAGATAAAGGTAAATATGAGGTTGGCATTATGTTTATGGATGATAGGGGTGGTGTTATTGAGGCCGCAACTTTATCTTTTATAGGTATGATTTCTATGGAAATTACGGAAGCAAAAGCTATATTGATAGGGGTTGTTGATAATATCATTAGTGATAATAGTGTCTTTGAAATTGAAGTGGAAATATATATTCTGATAGGTATGATAATAATGTAGCACATTCTATTGCTAGGTTTGCCGTAACGGTGGATGCTCAAATGTTTGGAGCTTTGATTTTCTTGAGTGACTCTCATTGTTAGCTAGTAATTTGTATTCTTGTAATACTTTTTTGGTTGAATAAATTTCTTTCTTTTTCAAACTTAAAAAAAAATGAATAAGACAGGGAAGTCAAGATTCAAGAAACAATAAGTAAATACTGTTATGAGAGATTAGTAGGCCCATAAAAGTTGGGCCAGGGTTTTTGTCTTCAATTGATTCTCTTCACTCTCCAAAAGCACAAACATGTTATCCCAAAACACCTCACAATCTATCTTACAAAGATGAAATCTGATTATTTGGAGCCTTATCTTCTTTCTGCTCTACCCAACCAGAAAAATCAAAATGAAGAAAAACAATCACTCTCTCTCAGAACCAGAACAACCAGACATGTAGAAAATGCAGGACACACTCAGTTACTCATTTTCTCTCCCCAAAATTCACCATGATTTTCCCTCACTTTCTCGCCCAAGACAACTCCACTTTCCCACATTTTCCCTCAAAACAATCATCCCCCTTCCACCCAAAATACCCCCAAGAATCACACAAATCCCTTCCATATCCCCACCACCACCACCACCACCATCACCACCTCCTCAACTCCCATCTGATTTCCAAGACAAAATGCTCTATCTCGACTCCGTTGGAATCGACTTCGTTTCACTAATCAACACTCACCCACCTGTCATCTCAGTCCCTCTCACCGACATCAAATCAACCGTCAAATTAATCTACTCTATGAACTTCACTACACTAGAGTTCCACCGAATCACCTCCATGTGCCCAGAAATCTTGACTTGCAAACGCTCCGATATCCTCCTAGTCTTCACTTTCCTCCTCCGAGAAGCCAACGTTAACTTCTCTGATATAAAGAGAGTCATAAATCGACGGCCCAGATTGCTCGTCTGCCCCGTAAAGACCCGCCTGCGACCCACCTTATACTTCCTCCAAAGCATCGGAATCTCCGAGGTAAACAAACACACTTACTTATTATCTTGTAGTGTCGAAGACAAACTATTACCACGAATCGAATACTTCAAAAAAATCGGCTTTTCGCAGAAGGAAACCACGACCATGTTTAGAAAATTCCCTCAACTATTTAATTACAGTATTAAAGATAATTATGAGCCGAAATTGAATTACTTTGTGGTTGAAATGGGGAGGGATTTGAAAGAATTGAAAAAATTTCCCCAATATTTTTCGTTTAGTTTGGACAATAGGATCAAGACTAGGCATCAATCTTGTGTGGAGAAGGGTGTCTGTTTTCCTCTTAATGTATTATTAAGGACAAGTGATCATCAGTTTCGTCGCAGATTGGATGTTTGTTGTAATTCTTCAATGCCCTTGACAACTTCTTCCTTGTCTCGTGTAAATTGTTATACTCATCTTTTCTAGTGTCTATTTATTTATTTATTTATTTTTTTTCCTTTCTGGTATTTGTTTTATTCCTTAGTGATTTTTGTTTCATTTTGTATGTTGTTTCGTTTTGAATATGCTGATTATTGGATAAAAAAAACCTGAATTATGCAATCAACTGGTCTTTTAGATTTTTGAAAAGCAAGTGAAATATAAGCAATCACAATGTAAAGAGAAAGCTTTCTTGAATTTAAATATAGGCTATCTAATGTTAATGTAATGTTTACCGCTTTGTTAACGTGTGTCTTAGGGTATACATTAACATAATCCTTTAATATATTCGATTGATATACCCAAGTTTGAATGAAGTGTCTAAATCCAAGTTAGAATTGGAATTGCTTCTTGTAAGAGTTTGAAACTCAAAATCATGTATGTTATATAGTTGTTTAAACCATTAGAATTTGTTTATGGGAAGTTTAATAGTATCCCTGCTACAAATTTTCATAAGATTTTGTTCAGAAAGGAAGTTTAGTTTCATGTTAGAATGTCAAGTAGTTATGCCCAAGCATGCAAACCGCCCGGCCTTGGGTGAATTTGATGTAACGAGAAGTCATGCTTACGCTATTACATAAATTGGGGGTTTTTCTTGGGGGGACTCGAACCCACAATCCCGGTGTGAGGGTTTTTACCATCGGACCAACCTCGTCTTGTCAGAAGTGATGTTTGATATTGTTCCATGTAAGTATGTAACATAAACACAAGCCTGACTTGTGGACTTTTAAACCTCTTTACAATGAATCCTTTATAAAATTTCAAGCACGTATTATTACGTGTTTTGTGTAACTAGCCCCATCTAAATAACATTAAAATTTGAGAAGCAAAAAGCATGGCAATATATATATATATATATGGCATTACCGCAGCAAAGAAGCAGTTCAGGCAGCAGGAGTCACGAGACAACTCCATGACCTCGAATTGGCTGAGGAGTGCATTCATGAATCATGATTTGATCGGGCATAAATATTGTATACAGTGGTCCTGTGTTGGACCATCAAACATGCTTGATGCAATGTGTGCATATATGACTTAACCATCGCCAACAAATTTTTATTCTCCTTCAATTGTCAAACGTTACTTTTTAAACCCTGTAGCATGTATGTTAATTAAGTGATATATACTGTATACGCAAACAAAAGTAAGAATCAAATCACAACACGAAAGCAAATAAACAAATTAAAGTGACCAGATTTATAATGCGAAGTAAATTCTCTCTTTTACGATTCAACTCCGTATATTGTTTTTCTCTCTCTACTTGATCATCTATACGTCAATATAATATAATATTATACGTTTACCTATTCAAACCTTTCATACTTTTAAAATTAAACTAATAAAAAAGGTCAAATTGCTTTTAGTTATTAAAATTTAAAAATGAAAACAACTTTTTTTTTTTATATTTTTTTTATTATTAAAATAAAACAATAAAAAGTAAATAACTAACGTTAGAATTTAGCTAGTACTAGGCTGGCCACGAACAATGATAATGAGTATTGGCGTAATGCCGTGTCTTAACAAAAAAATAAAAAATAAAAACCGCTTCGATTACGTAAAGAAATGTGTATTAGGATTTAGGAAGTTGATCTCTCTACAAATCGGATGACGTGGAATTTTGCCACTTGTCGTGCAGCTAAAAGCAATAGTACCAATCCTGTGTGCCCCCCTTGGTCCACACAACTTTCGAGGGTTTTGGTGAGACGTGAGAGAAAAAGAAAAGTAAGGCGAGTGTGATGAGTGCCAAATAATCGCAATGTGCTTAAGACAAGAAAGGCGGGTATCGCCGATTCTTTTGTTTAATTTCCTTTTTCGTATTTTATATATCAAACTTTTGATATTACCATTTTGTACTGTTCGCCCAATCTTTTCATTATTTTCATTTATTTCACAAAACTTTGTTTTAGTGCAAACATCATCTGTTTCATTTAGCTTTTCCACAACCGTACCCCTATATCAAATAATTTTACTCTTTTTTTTTTTGGTGGCAAGCATGTGAATGATCTCATTAAGTGAACTAATACTAACCGATATTTGTTTAGGGAAAAACGAGATCGAATCAAACATGTAATCTCATAAAATCATTATTGGTTCATCATGATCTCTTAAAATTAACTTGTGAGATGATTTATTGAATTGCACATATTTTTTATTAACTTATTTTTATATTAAAAATAATGTTTATTGATAAAATACTCATTTCATATAGTACAACAAAAAATAAACAATAAAACTCTAAATAAATAAGTCTATCAATAAAAAATAGTAAGGTTGGTATCACTTTACAATATAACTTGATGGTAAATAACGCTCATTCAACCTGACAATATTCTAGGTTCGAGTCACTATACCCACGTGTGGTATATATTTATAAAAAAAAATAAAAAAAAATTGTATGGTTGGTTCAAGGTTTTTATCATCATCACCATCACATTGACTTCAGTTTAGTTACATATATATAACTTTTGTTTCTCAATTGAAGTCAACCAACAAATATATTAATGTGTTTGTTATCCCCAAAGTTAATTTAGGGCGTTTCTTTAAGAGCTACCAAATAATTCTTTAAATGTGATTGAGATTGAATTAATAAATAATCATTGATATATATTTTTTACAATCTTCTTGGATTATCAATGATGTTTTTCATGTGTGTGTGTGTTTTTTTTTATATATATCACTTATGGTGGCAGCGATTTGAACATGAGATATTGTGAGGTTAAATAACAACTCTTACCACCAAACTACATTCAGCAGTGATAGTTTTTCTTATATGTTATACAATTACCTTATAAATGACAAAATTATTGATAGATACAAATATTTGTAAGAATCCATTACATTTAAGAAGGGCTTTGATATTATTATATTGGAGCGGGGTTTATATAATCATAATATCAATTTTATTTACGGGAATGATGATGATATTCTCTATGGATATCCGTCTAACCCCCCTTCATTATCAATTTTAATATTTTATAAATGTAACAAATTTATTACGTAATTATTTAACTCTAATTATAAATATTTTTTTCTCTTAAAAACCTAAAAGCTAGTTTACATAATAATAATTGAAAAGTCGCCGATGAGACCAGAGACTACTAAGTAAAATATAAAAATTTAACATTTTTCATCGGGTACGAGCATGAACGAAGTGAGGAGCCGAGGATGGATATTCCTACCTCAATTCACGGATTCCCCGAACAGAGGGTCAGGAAGACAATATAGCAAAACGTGAGGGCAAAACTGAAAATTTAAAAAAAAAGGGGAGCAGGAAATAGCGTTAATAATGAAATATAAAAAATTTCCGCAAAACTTCCCTCCACATCTATCCGAACTAAAATTCCCTCCTTCCCTCGTTTTCTGCTCTCTTCACCACCACCACCACCACCACCACCACAACCACCACTTTCGCTTGCTCTCTCTCTCTCTAGATCTCCGATTTCATCTTTCTCTCTTTTCGTCATTTCGGTTTCAAATGTCAGGCGCTGCTCGAGCCTCCGCCCACTCCACGGCGCCGCCGCCGCCGCATCATCCGCCGCCTTCGGTCCCGATCGTGCCTCCAATCAGGCGCCACTTGGCTTTCGTTACTACAAAACCTCCATTTGTTCCATCTGATGATTACCATCGATTCTCTTCTCCCGCAACTACTCGCCGAGCCGCCGATCAGGAACCTGAGGCTGTTGTTGTCAGATCTCCTGTCAGTCCCTCTTTTTTCTACTTTTGTAGAGTTTATTTATCTTTTCACACTTCTTTCTAGTGTTTTTTCTTTTAATTATTAAAGGATTTTGGAGATTTTATTTAACAAAGGTTTATTTGATTCTGTAATTACCTTGTTTAATTTACTAATTTTGGTTCTTAGACACTGAATTGAATGTTGATTTTGGATTTTATCGTCTGGTAGTAAAATTTATCTGGATTGCTGTACTTTACCAATGTATCTGAAACTTAATTTAATTGTTTTGCTACTCTTTATTATGAATTAATCACTGATTAGTTTACTTCACTTCCATGAGTTTGCCAGCGATGTAGACAAGTCTTGGGGAATTTTTTTTTTCATTATACGTTAAAAATTAACGAGCAAAACACGTTTATTTGCCTCAAAATGACTGTGTAATCTTTCCAGCTTGTGCTTAAACTAAGTTTTTATCCCCTTAAATTATTTAAGGCCTTGAAGATTGTTATAGTTGTTGATTGAGTTGTTCATATCGAGAAAGCTTCATGGTCCATTTTTTATATTTTATACTTCAATATTTTTCTTGTTGATGTGGCTTATATCAGGTCACCGATAAACAGTATAAATAGCAGTGAGATTTCGCTACTCTTGCTTTTAAAAGTACAAAACTTTTACAATACCTTGAAATCAACCCTGCTATTGGTTTTAACTGTAAATACTTTAGTAGTATGTGGTCTAGTTTTCTTTGTGCTTGTTACTAATACCACTCTGCTGGTGTGCATATGTTTCTCAGTTTTTAAAGAGGAAGAATGGGCTAGATGACAATGAGGTTGAATCGAGTGAGATGGTCAGTAGTCCTGGATTGATTAACATATCGAACTGTCCCTTCCAGACACCTGTATCCGCAAAAGGGGGAAGGATAAACAACCGTTCAAAAGGAACAAAGGGCAACAATAGATCCACTCCTCAGACACCTGTGTCAAATGCTGGTGAGAAATTTACTAGTTTCCGTTTAGGTTCTCTCATCTGTTACCTATATTCTCTGATGCGAAAACTTTATCCTTGGAGACGAACATAATTGGGTGTTACAGATTAAATATGCTTCAACACTGCACAATTGGGTTTTTGAAGAGAATTACTTGTACTCTACCTAGCTATCAGAGGCAAACAACTAAGTACTTGATGTTAACTTGCAGGTTCTCCTTCTACTCTAACTCCAGCTGGCAGCTGTCGTTACGACAGTTCCTTAGGTAATGCTGAAAGTATTGGCATCTTTGTGTTTTGTACATTTGGTGATGGGTGCATTATGTAGCTCTAATATGTTGGCAGACTGACAATAATTTGGTCAAACTTTCCAGGTCTTTTGACAAAAAAATTCATCAATCTAATTAAGCACGCTGAAGATGGTATGCTTGACCTGAACAAAGCTGCAGAAACTTTAGAGGTGATCATCCAGCTAACCGACCATGCATGTTGAATAATTCAATATTCTTATTAATGACCCTTTCTTTTCTCAATCAAAACAGGTGCAAAAGAGACGGATATATGACATAACAAATGTTTTGGAAGGAATTGGTCTTATTGAGAAGAAACTCAAGAACAGAATACGTTGGAAGTAACTTTTGTTACATTTTTAAGAATTTGATGTTGTTTTGCTTCTATATTACTTTTGATTCCCAACATGGGAACTCATGTAAGGATTGATCAAATTGACCAGGGGACTTGATAATTCGGTGCCAGGGGAGGTGGATGGCGATGCTTCTTTATTAAAGGTACGCAGAACAAAATGTTGGCTTATTGTCATGCTGACAATAGAAACTTTTTTTATAATTTTTTTATCATGGATAATGTTTCTGTATTCCTTTATCTCAATTTGTAACTTTGCACACAATATCTAACCATTGCCGGTTCATCCTCTACATTTGTTGTTTGGAACCTAAAAAGGTGTAGTTTTAGAGGCTTTTTGAGATGGACCAGATTTTAACTTATTGTCTTTTCTGGCAGGAAGAGGTTGAAAACCTTACCATGGACGAGGGCAGACTAGATGACCAAATAAGGTTTCTTAGCAGTAACTTTTGTAGTTTTGAATATTTATAAAACAGTACTGATACTCTAAACTATTTCAGAGAGATGCAGGAAAGGTTGAGAAATTTGAGTGAAAATGAGAACAATCAAAAGTAATTATTCTTCTCCACCGTGTTCCCTAATCCTATTCATTACAATTTATTAGTGTTTATATGCATTCAATGCTACCTTCATTCCTCTGTAAATATTTCAGGTGGCTTTTTGTGACTGAAGAAGATATCAAGAACCTACCCTGTTTCCAGGTTAGGTTTATTTTTGCGCTACACCTTATTGTTTGCTTTTAGAATTGTTCACCACTCTGGCACTGATCTCAAAGATTCTTTTCCTTATCTAAACTATACTTGATGTGTATTGATTCTGGCAGAATCAAACCCTGATAGCAATTAAAGCTCCACATGGAACTACTCTTGAAGTCCCTGATCCCGATGAAGTAAGCGGATAGCTGAAAATTTTGAACGAAGTGTTGTTTTTCACTGGTATACTTGTCTTCTTGATGCATGTCTCATTCTCCTGTATACACAGGCTGTTGATTACCCACAGAGGAGATACCGGATAATTCTTAGGAGCACAATGGGTCCTATTGATGTATACCTTGTGAGGTAATATTTTCCTTCCAGGAGGCATTAAAACATCCACCTGTGCACAATAATAGCCCATCTTTTGCTCTTATATAATATCTAATTACATCGATTGTTGTGTGAGATAATTTTCAACTTTAGATCCTTGCTTGTTTGATTTTCTTAATTTTTCTATTGTTTCTTTTTATTTAAGTTTTCCTATTTGGCTTTTCAGTCAATTTGAGGAGAAGTTTGAGGAGACGAATAATGCTGAGCGGCCTGAGCCACCTGTGAGCTTACCACCACATGCTTCCAATTCAGGTTTAGATGAAAACCAAGTGGCGGAGATGGTAACCATGGAGAGCACTGGAAGGGAAATTCAACCTCAGTCACAACAAGCTGATCAGATGTGCTCTGGCCTTGATTCTTCACAGGAGTTTGCTGGGGGAATGATGAGAATTGTTCCTTCAGATGCTGATGTAAGTGCAATTGTTCTCGTTTATAAATTCTCACAGCTTCATTTTTAAAATTATTTTTTATGAAGAACAATCGGTAGAAGACATATACAAGTTCAATTAACGAAGAACTAAATCACATTTCAACTGAGGTGTATGTTTTGAGTGAGTTGGCAAACAATCATCACATGGCTTTGCATATGAGCCTTGGATGTGAAGTAGAGGTTTCATGCCAAGTTGTCAATGTCTGGGTTTAATTAGCGAAGATGCACCTCAAGATGGCCGCATTGAAATTTTGTCATCATTAGCATTGCCTTGATGATTTTAGTAATTTTATTTGGAGTATTATGTTTCTTTCTAAGTTCCGATATCCCAATTATAATTTTTTTTTTTTTTAATCACAAGTCATCTATCAATGTGTCCCAGTTTCCCAAATACTTACCCGCAAACCATGTTTAAAAAGAAATAGGACATGTGGAGTTCTGTGTGCATAACTGCATATATACTGGACTTTTTAAAATCTCATATATCCCAATAAACAAAAAAATATTGTATCTGTGTGGCAGTGTTGTTTTATTTTTCCTCTAGTGTTAAAAATTTGCTTCAACTTACATGTCTTATTTTTGTCGCAGAATGATTCCGATTATTGGCTTCTAACTGATGCTGATGTCAGTATCACAGATATGTGGAAGACAGACTGTATCCTTTATCCGTGTTTGTTTCCATCTTCTCCCTGTTTTCTCTTGTTTCAGTTCATTATATCATCGTTTGATCCTTGATTCCAACCATAGCAGGTGTTGATTGGGGTGGAGTAGACATACTGCATTCTGATTTTGAAATCCCTGATGTGTGTACATTGAGGCCACAAACTCCACCGTCTACGATTCACGATGTGCCATCTAATGATGTTAATTCTACTCATTGATGATATTTACTCACATGGTGAGCTAAATCAGGAAGCTTCTGTTGGTACCTCTTCGGCAACTTTCCATGTTTGTCAAGTAAGCACGTGAATGAGTAGAGCATGATCAATCTACGGTGGGAGGTTTATGGGAGAAGTCAACAGATGGTGAACTGGAGAGGTTATCGCTGTGTTACACAGCTGAGTACAATTTTTAACCAGAGGTACTTGAATTACATATGAACTTATCATTGGAAGATTATCAATGCAAAACACAGTTAAACGACATGCATATTATCAATGCATGCAATATAATCATCTTTTTTAACGGGTAGCACCATGGATTCTGTTTGAAATATTAAGGCAACAGTATCTAAATGCTGAGAAGTAAACCTGCTGTTGGAATTGGTGCACCGGAAAACATCACAGGTAACTGAAATCAATCTGGCCTGAATCGCTCTGATTGTATGATATTGAAGATTTGATGTAATAATTTGATATAGTCATGTTACTTTAACACAATACTTCCTAAGTACTTATCATGTTCAGGTATCCTTTTAATTGCCAATAAGAGCTGATTGAACTTGTGTGAACTCAAAAATCAAGATAGTGTCGAGTAATATGTTCAACTTGTTAGTTTAATTTACTTGAGATGTTGATACATGTCAATTGAATTAAACTAACATTTCACAAGTTGAGATATAAACCGTGATATTTAGCGATATAGATACTTAGTTGATCGGGTGATAATAGTTGTGATGTTTAGCATTACTATAAAAGGAAATAGAGCTATTAACATTCATATCACGTCATGTAAAGTGGGTCTAGAATGTAATCGGTTGATCACGTTGAAAAAACGTAAGGAAATAGAGCTTGAACATTCTTCTTAATCATATCTTGTCTTATGAAATGGATTTAGAATGTAATTGATTGATCACATTGTGACGATATAATTCAGACCGACGGATTATGTTTGTCCCACTAGAGTTCTTCCCTATTGGAAAACATATGAAGTTGGCTTCCTTGAAACAATTTTTTTTTTTTTTTTATTTTATTTTTTTTTATTAACGTGTGGGTAGAAATAATAAAGGTTAGCAGGAGCTATGAACCAAACTCTCATGTATTAACCTCATGGTGCATGTGTGAGAGATTTTACAACGGACCAACCTTATATCGTCATAGAGTTAGAAGGATTGGTCTTGAATTAATTGATATCATAAATGTTTCCTTGCATGACTCATATTGAATAACATTACCCAAAATTCGTAGTGAGTTTATAATGTGGTATCCAGCATGGTTTGATTTGCTCAAGTTATTAAGATGGAACATTACTGTGATAGTGTTACGTGAATTTGAAAAAGGAGAATTAATAATGGAAAGAAAAGCGCAAGAAACAAAATGAAAGAGTAGCAGTGGAGCAGTGGAGCAGTGGAGCCACAACTTCAACTTTGGTTTGTCTTGACAATTTATCAATTATCAATACTTGTAATTGCCAAAGGCATTTGGTGCATGATATTCTGGTCTGGTGTCCACCTCATCATTTTCTCCTCCACGTTTGATTCCAATTATAGTGGAGGACCTACTTGCCCTTTTTCTCACGTCTCAATGTACCTTTCTAAGCTGTGAGGCTTTTTAATAAAAAATGTTAACGTATAGTTTAATAACATATATTAACAAGATCCTATTAAATTTTTTTTTTACATGTATAATTTTTATACATCAATTCCGTATTCATATATTAAATGTAGTTTTTAAATATTATGTTGATTATAATTTATTTGGTTGCATGAACTTTTTCTTTTTGTAATTCAAAAAATATTTGTAAAAAACAAAGGAAATAAATAAGAAACATCCAAAAAGTAGAGAAATGAATCCAATGTGGTGACGACAGGTGGCTGTGTGAGACAAGTAACGAACTTGTACCAATACCGCTGAGGAAGATTAAACGTAGAAAAACATTCAAAATAAATGTCACAGGTCTCTGATAACAACAGCCGCTCAACATTGACCATTCTCACTTACATATTTATGAGTAGGGGCATTGCACAAACATCCTTAAGGTTTGATAAAATTGCATAGATATGGCAATTTTGACCATATATATACAAATTTCCCTCGACATTTGTAATTGTTGTACAAACATCTTATGCTGTTAGATGGATCCGTTAGTTAATGTTTAAAAATATACAAAGTCTAAAATACCCTTTATTTTATTTTAAATAAACTAAAAAATTTAAAAAAATATAAAAATATATTGTTGATAATATGAATGTATCTTAAATTTGAAACCAGGAAAAAAAAATTCATCTTTACAAAAAAAAAGAGTTTAAAAAACAATTTAATAATAAATAAATTTTAAATTTTAAATTTATTTAAAATTAAAGGGGAATTGCATAAACTAAAATTATTATTATTTTTATTTTATTTTTGAAGATGAAGTTTTTTTTTCTAGCTTTCAAATTTAAGATATATTCATATTTTCAAAAAGATTTTTTTAATATTTTTTTTATCTTATTTTTAAATTTGTTTATAATAAAAATCTAAAGTATTTTACACTTTTTATACGTTTGACTATTAATTAATAGATCCATCTATCGGTAAGGGATGTTTGTTAAACAATTTTTGAATGTCGAGGAAAGTTTATGTGTACATGATCAAAACTGCTATATTCATACAATTTTATCAAATTTGGGGGTGTTAGTGCAATTCCCCCTTTATGAATTATGATTATAATTCAATTGGGCCATTGCATGTCTAATTAAAGTGCCTTTATCTAATCTATCTTTTCCCCATTAATTTCTTTGAAAGAGAGCTCCCGTGGGCTACCACTCTCTCTGTCTTTCTGTATCACACTTTCTTTTTCTTCTCCCTCTACACGGTTTCCTGTTCTGGGTTTTTTTTCAGATGTTCATCGAAAGTTCAAAACTAAAAGTCACGTCAACATTTACCCACAAGTAAAATATAAAAACACAGGTTAAGGTCATTTTATTATTATTATATATCATCATGTTAATGTACATCCAATAACAAAAATCAACTTGTTTCGGTAGGTTTAAAATTTAGATGATGTCGATCGGAGGAACTTATATTCTCTATCAAACAACCGATATTCAAATATCGTCACTTTTATGGATTTGAGTTATATCCTTTTATCTAATCTCTAACGGAAAAACATGTGATTAGTTCCAACAAATTATAAATTGGGTTGGAGTTAAATTTGCAACAAGTCAAGTCTTTTCAGGTTGCAATTGAGTTATTGAATGATGGCCCTAATTTTTATGGAGTTAGTAAAGAGTCTAATTCGATGTCTTTAAAGGGGTCCAGGTTCCATTTCAATAATGTATAGAAAATTTATTACGACATAGCAAGTGGAGAGAACAGGAGGATATGGTTTACTAATAAAGATGTGCTTTACCTTACTTGTTTGTTGTTTCACATTTCTTCCTTAAATTATTTTCCTTTTACGGTGGACTCGCTTTTGCGTGTCTCATTTTTATTCTTTTTAGCACTTCTCACTCCTATTTTTCGCTTTTTTTTTTACGGATCACAATCATCTCTTTCTTTTGTTTTTTCTTAACTTTTCATAATCTAATGACACTTAAGTAAAAAGTAATCAAATATTGACTATATATTTACTATATATTTTTTATTTCACTTAAAAAAATGTCAAGAAAAAACAAGGACCAAGGAGAGGATCATGATCCTTTCGTATTTATGGATCATGATTCTCTTTTTATCCTTTTAACTCTTTATTTACGGACTATGAAATAGAGTATCACATACTCTTACAATACTACAAAATACAAAATAGTGTTAAACTACTATACAATACGGTTACTGTGTTGTAATTAGTCATAGAATTTCAATATAAGGGTCTACAAAAATAAAAGATTTAAAATTTTAAAAAAATAAGAACTAAAATAAAATAATTGTCTTTCTCATAACTACCATATAATCTGGTTTAATAATATGATAAGATTCATGAATTTTAATGATGCCATTACGATGAGATAAGATTAGTTCAATTATAAACTTTCACAACATACCCTTCACCCAAACCTTTTATTTTTGGAATAAATCTCCCAAACCTCTTATGGTAATAATTCAAGAAAAAAAAAAAAAACATAATAATGTCAATCTTAATCAAATGTAAGGGTGCAAATTTAGAAAGAAAAAAAAAAAAAAACAAAACATGTTTGGGTGGTGAGTGAGATTATATAAAATTTAGTGGTGAATACTGAATAATGTTAAAAAGAAAAACACATTTATAATTCAACACACTTTTGTCACAAGTCACAAACACACACAGCACAGCAGAGCCTAAAAACACGCTTTTGTCTCTCTTTTAACAGAAAACCATGGAGGAACCACCGCACCACCCATCACTAATACCTCTCCGCCGCCGCAACTCCATCTCTACATCCGTACCACTCCCGTCAAAACTCACTCTTCCACCCAAACCCCTCCACACCTCAAGCCTCCCGAATAGCCTTCCGCCGTCGTCGTTCGAGCTCATCTCCTTCAAATCCTCTCTCACGAACAACTACACTTCTCTCAAAGACATCCTCCCTTTCTCCTCCAACGGCGGCGGCGCCGCCGTCAACTCTCCCATCGCTGGACCAGTCGTCAACTACTGCTACGAAATCTCCATCCGCAACCACCTGGTGAAACAGGCCGCCTGGGCTTACCTCCAACCCATGTCCGCCTCTCCTGGGTCGTCGGGCCACCACTATTTCCGTCGGATTTGGATGAGATTCTACTCCGCACAGAATTCGATCTCTTCCTGTCTCCGTTATATCAACTCTCGTATTATTTCCGCTCTCTCTCGCGCTATTGATCGGATTCGTCGTTCCATATTTGTACACGTCAGCTGATGATAATTTTGATTTTATATTCGTATTGAAAAAAAAAGTCTGAATTTGCACAAAAAAAAGTGAAAACAAATTTCATTGAAAAGTCAACAAGATGAAAACAAAATTTAAATTACAAAGAAATTCTGAGTTTGGATTTTTTTTTTTTTTATCTGGGTTATATATACGTAGAGATTTTATACAAATTGATTTGTGCAACAAATCCTGCTACCGATTTTCTTCTATATAATCAATCACTGGTTTGCTGCTTGGCGCCTGAGCCTCTGCCGAGTTTGGAGAAGCTTCTCTCTCGGTGAAACCGGTGAAGTGGGCTCCGGTGTCGGATTGTGGACGTTGACTCCGTTTGGAGGCATGCCCTGACTGTATTGTACCTTCTCATTTGATGGCACCTGTATTGTACAGTACATTCCATCCAACTTTATCATCATTTGATGATGCTGTTGCCTAAATTGTATATTTGTCTTTTAACTGATTATAAGGAAAAAAAAAAAAGGGTAAGGTACCTGAGTACCAACAGTTGGCACGCCTGGTGTATTTTTATTTGATTGTACTTGCTGATTTGATTTCTGGTAATAATATATATAGACATTACATGATCAGAATTTTTCTGATTGTATGTTATGACTTATGAGAAGTAATGTAAATTTTAAGGGTATTGTACCTGAGAAGAGAAGTTGCTGTTGAGTCTTGAAGATTGACCAGCAACATAATGAAGAATTTCGAAGAATTTAGCCTGACCCAGATGAGCAAAATTTTGCCAGTAGTATATAGCCAAGTCCCATGATCTTGCCCTCAACTCCAGAATCTGTCGATCAATTTCTGTTTCATGTTGAGAAATGTAAGGTCTCACAAAGGTTCCATAGATGTACGCAGTACCCTGAGAAATCAACAAACACGTTTCCTGTTCAAATCATGCCTAAAATTTGGAACCTGTCACATAGTTTGGTTTGAATTTACCTTGGTTTTTGGATACCATAAGTAGATGAAAAGTGCCAGCTTTGCCTCGCCATACATGGGCAACCTTCAAGATTGTTAAAGAGCACAACAAAATTGTTATTACCATTAAAATTTGAAGATTATTTCAAGTGTATATTATTATATCCAGTCAACTGTGCATACCATGAAATGAATATATCCGAAATCCTCTCACCAACTGATAGAATTGCAACCAGGATCCTGCGTAATCCACATTTTAGGAGAAAATCTGATTAAATTCAACAGGACGGTGACTAAATTGTATTCATTTCTACTTCTACTTAAAACAATAATTCTGAAAAATGGTTTCATAAATATTGCATCAATCCACATTCCTGCTCATGAATTCTATAAATGGCACAAAAATTGGCCCAGAAAAACTGTCGTGGAACCCAACTCTCACTCAATACCGCCACCAAAATTATTCAGGCATTGAATTGTCAAATGCTGACTGATTCTAACCGATTTATGCAGATTAATTTGGAAAAGTCTTCCATATTTGGGGATCATTTTATTATGAGTTGGCCCATGAAAAGCCCATAATACTCATTAATGAACCGGGTTCACAATTGAGACCCTAAACTTCCAAATTTCGAAAAATCACTGTTGAAAAAGAAGAAGAAGAAGAAGAAGAAGAAGAAGAAGAAGATTTGTACCAATATTGACACCAAAATCTGAGTTGCTCAATATCGGCTTTGTTCTTCTCTACAACTTTAAAGCACTCAAACGCCGGATATGCATAGCCAAAAACCAACCTGATATCGAAACCAGTAATGAAAAAGTCAAATTAAACAAATGAAACGTCGATTACGATTCGAAAACAAAAACACAAAACTGCAATGACATACATAAGAACTCTTGTAAGGAAAACTCCCAACATCTTGAATTATTTCACGCTTTAACCCACAAAAATTCCTGAAACCAAACCTTAAATGATAAATCAAATCAATCAAATTTCATATTCATTCCACCAAACCAGAAATCCATATTCACACAATCAAAAGACGAAAAGAATCTAACCCCCACCTGTTAAAACGATCAAAATGTCTAAAAAATGCACATTCTACGAATTCAAGTGCTGCATTCGAAGAAAAGAAGAAAACGAATCAGAAACAAAGTGATTCCATAGACAAAATATAGAATCAAAGTGTGGAAGAAGAAATGGTAATGACCTTTAAGAGAAGGATCTCCGGTTGTGCGGAGAGAGAACAAATTGGGAAAAAAAAAAAAAAAAACAAACAAAGGAAGCGGAAACTTGAGATAAGAGGAAAAAAATTGAAAGGAATTCGAATATATATATAGATCAACGGAGAGACGCAATTTACTAATAATAAAAAAATGAAACAAGACAAGTAGCGATTGGATTAAATTAAGGGGATTTCTTGCCACGGACGCTTCTTTGTTATTTTACACGCGATTCTGTCAAAGACTCGAGAGGTATTTCTTGGGATTCTTCAAACGTGTTTACCGTTTGTCAGTTATGCTCTTTCAGGGCTATTTTCGTCATTGGCATTACTGATTTAGCGGCAAATTAGTGGTGTCTCGCTATATCTATAACTAATTGCGAGGATATTTAAATTCTGTTTAATTATGTGGTTGCCAAATTGTGTTTACTATTTATCTCTTCTTTTTTTCTTTTATTAATTTTCTCTATTTTGATTTTAGATTTTCTTATTAATTCAGAACTCAATCAGATCAACAATTTCAACTAAAAATGAGCGGTCTTTCTATATTTTGTGATTTTATAGATAAAAGTGTAATTTGAAGTCTTATTATATACGTAAAAGGTAATGTACAATCGATATGTTCTTATTTAAAAATTATATAGAAACTTATAAATAACATTTGATTGCACATTGTATTAATTAGATTATATATATATATATTTTTTTTACGAAATACTTAACCGTATATTAATCTTATTTTAAACATAGGAAATAACTATAAAATTCTTGTTTTTCTTTTTATATCTCTCCTTGAATTTTATAAAATGTTTTATAAAATTCTAGTAGAGGACTAGAGGTAGCATATTCTATTTATTACTCATTTACTTTTAAAACCAAAAATATTAATTGATGTTTGTCTTGATGTTAATAAATTCTTATTATTTTGATCACAAATATCGTTACAAGTTGTTACATATTCTTAATTATATTTGGTAAAAACAATAATAACAGTCACCATATGGCAGTTATGACCATGATATTTCAATTAGAGTAAACCTTTTTTTTAGGTGTCAATGATAAAGATAATGAATAAATTATGGTAAATTAATCAAGATTAGATCATGGATAATGATAACTTTGGTGCTTTTGCTTTTTTGTTCTTTATGTAGGACCCACAACCCCAAGGCTAGTTAGTTTTCTTTAGAATCTTCAAATGGGATAAGGGTATAATTGACATTTAAGACTTGGTTGACCTTGACCATTCTTTCTTTTTGTCACGTTCACTGTTGATGGTGACATGCTTTATGTCTTTATAGAAATTTAAAAGCTGCTTCTGCTACATGGTATATTACTATATTTTGTCACATGACAAGTTTAGTGAGAATTTGGAAGTAGAGGTGTAATTTCATTCTCTTATAAAAAAAAAAAAAATACCTATTAGAAACTGTCAAATGGGTGTTGGAAGTAGAGGTGTAATTTCATTCTCTTATAAAAAAAAATACTTATTAGAAAATGTCAAATGGGTGTTGGAAGTAGAGGTGTAATTTCATTCTCTTATAAAAAAAATACTTATTAGAAAATGTCAAATGGGTGTTTCAATATATATATATATATATATATATATATATAACTTATTAGGTTAGGTATACCGAAGGATATTATTGTACGGTTTCACTAATTCCCGTTATCGAGAATTAGTTTTAAAAAAATTACACTATTTTTCGATAGCAAGAATTAGTAAAACCACATGATAATATCTTTAAATATACCTGGCCTGATAATTTCTAATATATATATATATATATATATATATTAAAGGGGCACAGCCCCTCTTAGCAGGTCTCACCATGAACATTCATCAACATGTGTGGATAGATTTTTCATCGGTAATATAAGAGTAGATATTCAGACCATATATATAGAACTTGATCTCGAAAGGTCATAATAGATCTTTGTCATGTTTGGTATCATTTTTTTTTTTTATTATTATTTAAGTAAAAAAGAAAGAAGAAATTGTCAAAAGGAGAAGAAAACCTTGGCGGTGCCTCTAGATAAAATTTATAAATTCTATATTTTTATCGTCCATTTTTTTTTTTTACATACTATGGCGGCAACGACTCCAATCTTTGATACTGTAAGGTTTAATAAACCCTTATACCACCAAATTACATTGGTCGGTTGTATCATCCATTTATAGATAATATTATTAGGCGACACTTATATTTTTAATTTTTTTTTATCATCTATTTATAAATTATAAATTATTATGTTTATAGAGTGGTCGTATGCATGAGTGACCGTATGTGGCTCACCTCACCCAATACCTTTTCAAAGGTTGAATGTTTCCAAAGCAAACATAAGAATCTCATTTTCTATTTAGTTTTTGCAGAAACATAATAGGTGTCAGGTGTGTATGCCAATTGCCAAATTCATAGGAAAATAAAAAAAGAATTCCAAAGTCATTTTCAAATTTCATTGCAATTGTAAATTTATCATAAAGGATGTAAGAAATATTGATATTCTAAGAAAGTCGTTATGTTAGGTAACTATAAAACCAAATAATGGTTTAGGGCCATCTTAAATATCCAAATTAATGGGCACCACTTACAAATCACAAGAATAAATAGATCGATATATGTTTGTTATATGTGTTATCGCTTAGTCAACATATTGACCATGTTTTTTAAATAAAATAAAATAAAATAAAAGACTAATATTATTAATTGAATGATTTCATTTGACTGGTTAAAAATAAGAATAATTAATTAATTATTGTTATAGTTGGGGTAGTTTAGCTTCAAAATCTCCACTTATATCTTGATTTATTTATTTCTGCATTTAACTATAATGTCGATAGTGATCATGATAATATATTGGTTCAATTGTCACTATTCTTTTATTAATTATTGCTAAATAATTTTATTGTTCTTATCAAAATATTTTATATTTGTAAGCAATTAACGTGATAATTGTTTTATTTATATAAATCTGGATTAACATTTTGATATTAATATAAGTAATTATTTTTGTTATTTATATGGTTTTATATGCATATTTTTATCCCTTTACATTCCATCACCTTTCATAACAAAAGCAACCATTATCGTCACAAAGAATATAAAAATTGATGAGTGTTAACTAGTTTAAAAGGGAACGTATACTACAATTGTGAAAAATATATATATATATATATATATATATATATATAATTGAATTCAATTCATGTTCACATCCATCATAGTAAAGAGGGGTTTATATATAAGGAGGATATAAAAAATATATATATAGTAAATTAAGAGGTAAATAATAGGCTTTCTACCATTGTGAAAATGATATAATTAAATTCAAATCATGTTGACATCCATGATAGGAAGATAGGTTTATATATAAGGATGACATAGAGAAAAAAAACCTAGTAAATTAAGAGGTAAATAATAGGCTACTACAATTGTGAAAATGATATAATTGAATTCACATCCATGATAAGAAAAAGAAAGATTGGTTTATATATAAGGAGGATATAGAAAAAATTAGTATATCAAGAGGTAAATAATAGGCTACTTCCTTGAAGAGTTAGTGAAAGAATATGATCAAATTAAATTCGTATGACCACAAGTAAAGGGTTGGGTGTGCCAAGGTGCGTTGTACATACTCAACATTTCTAAGGGTATGCCCTGCCATGTTTTGGATTTCAACCATATCTCATTCTCTAAATCTTTGAATTATTTGAGTTTGAATCGTAAGCTTTCCCGCCTAAAAATTCCGAATTAATTATAATAATTCAAAAATATATATCAATTAAAATATCCATTTTAATAAATTTCATTAAAGATATTAGTGCATCTCCAAAAGACTCGCCTGTTGAGTTTTTTGTGCAAGTCAAACGAGTTTATGGCTCTAACAGATACGTTAAATGAGATTTTATTTTGAGACAAAACCAAAAAGAACCATTGGATTTATTAAACTTTTGTTAGTAACCACTTTTGAAACTTTAATTGTTAATAACCATTTTTAAAAATAAAAATTCAGCGTATGTCCATAAATTACTAGAGTAACCCTGAAAATAGTTTTATTTTTTAAACCTTGAAGCAAACTTGAATTCACGACTAAATTGAAATATCCAAACTTGAAATCATGACTAAATTAAAATGTCCAAACTTGAAATCATGCCTAAATTGAAATATTCAAACTTGAAATCTGGACTATATTGAAATTTCCCCCTTCATTTTCCTCTTCTTCTTCCCCTCTCAAATTAGGTTTAGGGTTTTTTGTTTTTCTTTTTTTGTTGTAGACCACATCGCCGGCGGAGGGGGGATCGATTTCGTCGCCCATCGCCATCCCGTCGCCAGCGAAGCAGCGGCGCACGAACCAGCCTATCCCAACACACGATGCACATCAGCCTGGCGTGAAGGACGCATCGCTCGGTGGTTGCGCGAAGCCCAGAACCTCTGTCGCGAAGCCTAGAAGGTCGCTAGAGCTCGACGACACCTTCGTTGGACTTGACGACCTTCAAAGCACGCCGACGAGAGAGAGAGAGAGAGAGAGAGAGAGAGAGAGAGAGAGAGAGAGAGAGAGAGAGAGAGAAAAGAAAGGAGAGAAAAGAAGAGAGAGAGTGTTTGGGGATGGTTTATATATGAGAGTTTTTCAGTAATTTCTTAAAAAAGTGTTTATTAACAATTAAAGTTTTGTTTGTGGTTACAAATAAAATTTCCATGTTTAGAGTGGTCATTTTTAGCAATTTCCACTTTTATTTTTCTCTTTTCAATAATAACGAGCCACTTCTCCCTCTTCAATTATTATTATATTATTTTTTTTATATCACATTATTATTAATATTTTACCAACTGTATTTGAAACAACTCTATTTGATTTCAAATGACTTTATTTGTAATGGCTCTATGAATTATTTTCACCATATAAATACCATTAAACTCATATACGTCTCACTACAAATTTTACCATAATTTACCATTTCAATTTTACTCATTTTTTCACTTGATTTTATCAAATGGATCAACTTGATCATCTAGAATTTTCAGCACAATATCCTAATTCATCTCAAATTAGTTCATTTGTAAAATAATATGAGTTTCACGTGTATGAAACAAGTATATTTGTAAAATAATATTAGTTTCACGTGTATAAAAGTAGTACATTTGTAACATTAACTTCATTAAATAATATGCAAATTAAAATATCTAATTTAATATGAGATTTGTTAAACGTACTAGTTTTACGTATATGAAACTAGTACATTTGTAAAACAATGAGTTTCACGTGAATAAAACTAGTGCATAATAAAACAATACTAGTTTTTCTTTTTTTGAAATAAAAACAATATTATTATCACGTGTATGAAACTAATGAATGTGTGATATTTACTTCATTAAATAATATGTAAATTAAAATATCTATTTTAATATGACATTTGTTAAACGATAATGAAACTAGTATATTTATAAAATAATATAAGTGTAAGTCGACTGAACCAAAATTGGGTCAACCTATTCGCTAATTCGCATACAGCATAATCCCAACATTCAACTTAGTACTTCCCAAAAGCTTTCATTTTTTTTTTTTTTTTTTCATACAGTTATTTATTGCTATATTCATACAATTCACATGGTAAAAAAATCAAATATAGAATAACCATCGGAAATAATTAATAGCATTGGAGATACTCTAATTATAATACAACATGTTATAAAATTACCTGATCCTATGAGATCCTTGATTTTTATTTTTTCCATAAGTGTTCAATAAGATATTTTTGAA
This sequence comes from Acer negundo, assembly GCA_035582765.1. NCBI lineage: Eukaryota > Viridiplantae > Streptophyta > Magnoliopsida > Sapindales > Sapindaceae > Acer > Acer negundo. The sequence continues at coordinate 13,509,961 of CM069243.1, forward strand.
GTTGAGAGTGGGTTTCTCTATTTCATTCGATGATAATTCTAAATGAATTCCATAATCCCTAATTCCCTATTGTTCGTTCAAATGAGCAAGTGAAATGATGGATGATATGAGTATCAATTGATCTAATTTATAAAGAGTTAAGAATTTAAGATAGGGAATTAAAGGAGGGAAAATTGGATGATAATTGAATTCTAGAGAGGGAATTAAATAGGGGGAAACTGGATGATAATTAAAATTTTTGAGAATGAATTAAAAGTTGGAGGAAAAAGTTGAAATTCTCCTAAAAAGATGAAAATTAAATTTGTTGTAAGCAGAAATTTGAATGCTTTTATTAAAATAATATAAACCTATTTCTAATTGAAGACTCGTTTAATAGAAATTTAAATGTTTTTATTAAAATAATATAAACCTATTTATAATTGAAGACTCGTTTGATAGAACTTACCTTCTTTCTTTCTTTCTCTCTTTTTGTTTTTGTTTTTTTTTTTTTTGTTTGGCTTATCAAATTGACCTTAAGTAAACAAATAAACGTTTGAAAAGTAGAAATAAAATAGTTCTTGGAATTAGCTCCTACGTGGACGTGAATGAAAAAAATGTTTAAAAAGCCGAAAAAATGAAAATCACGTGATTTGGGCGTGTCTGTGCAGTTGGATCCAAATGCTAGTTAGGCTTCTTGCACCTGTTGCCACACCCACACTCGTCTCTCGTTTGCTCTTCTTCAGTTGCAGGTATTCTTCTATATTTGCTCCAACTTATTATTTTTTTCTTAATTTTTTTTTCGCGCGACTTCATTTAAACAATTTTACACTGTATTTCAGGAGAAAGTGTACATCATTTTGTACAAGTAGAGATATGGGCCTTGAGAATTTAGGCTCCAAAGTTAAAAAACCTGTCAATTTTCGACTATGCAATATATCTAGGTATATATATGTATATGCATCAGTATTTTGCTCCTTCTACTTTTTCTTTCTTTCTAGTGATTTCTTTTTGTTGTGCAATGATTTTTTTTTGTTGTTTGTTTTCTGTTCCAAATTCTGCTCAGTAATACCACTGAATTGCTAGAGATTCAAGCTGATGATCCTACATTGCAAATTTTACTTATTCCTGGAAACCCAGGTTTGTGTTTATTGTACTGTTGTTGATTTGGTTATTAAAATCATCAAAATTAGGACTTGGGCTTTTGATTTCTCAGGTGTTATTACGTTTTACAAGGATTTTGTGGAATCGCTTTACGAGCTTCTTGGAGGAAACGCATCAATAACAGGTGAAACATGAATGTTTCTTTCTTTATTATTGGGTTATTCTAATTTTGAGAGATGTGATTTTATGCTAATTGGTTGCATCTACTTATTCAATGGCAGCTATTGGGCATGTATCTCACACGCAAAAGGTAATTGCATTGTTCTAATGTAACGTTAAATTTTTTGTGTGTATGCCCTTTATACTATTGTTAGATTTTGCTTCTTCATTTGATATTCACATGTTAACGGGAGAAAAAAAATGAAATCATTGCTAGGAAAGCTTAATTTTATTAATACAGTGCTAAGGCTGCTGCAACTTAGGCTGCTAGGCACAGGCACATATACTGAGTGTGTATAAAACAAAACAAATTTCAGATAGTGGTGAAATTTCTATATTCATTTTTGCAACTATTTTACTAGCAATAATGTAAAGTTAGGAGTACAATGCAAGAATTTTTTTCATAACTAAGCATTAACCTTAATCAAACATAACTGAATGGGATGCAGTTTTTTATTGGGATATATATAAGCTAATTATTTAATCCATAGAATTAAGAGAAATCTTCATTACTAAATCTCTTCTCTCACAGATACAGAATAGCAGAGTGCGATTTTCATGGTTCATGCCTGCACTCAGCACTGGGGTGTCTGGGAAATCTAAATTAGCAATAGAGGTTAACTGTAGCTTATAAGTTCTTGTGACAAAAATCAACTGAGAAACTCTTCTTAATTTTTTGTTGACATTGTGATAAATTTGGTTGTGAAGCCACCAAAATCACTTGTATTTTTCCATAACTAGTGTACTTGGGAAAGCTGCAACCACTTAGAGTTGAATTTTCTATTTATTTTTTTTATCCTAAAAGGATAAAAGTCCAAAAAAAAAAAATAGTGCTAAACTTCATGCTGATGTTAATTTTTTGATTAAGATTGAAAGGGTCATAAAGGAATCGGTTGAGCATGAGAGTCTAACTGTGGCAAAAAATAAGCTTGGTAATTGCTGGTCTGTTTATTAATATGAAAATATTTTGTTTGTGTTATTTTCAATTAGTAAATATTTTAATCATATTTATTCTTTGTTTAAAATACAACATGCATTTTCTTGATACCTAGCCTTCGCAACTTGCTGTTAGTGCTTGATTTTATGAAATTGCATTCGGTTTGATTATGTACAAAAAAGATTTGTTTTGTCTCTGTAAGATGCATCCTATGCAATACAACTGGTTCTTATATCTTTGTTTTTTTCCTTACTGTAGCATAGCTGTTACTTTTGAACTTGCTTTTAATATCATCATTTCTCCATTCTTGTTAGAACTGGGAGCGTGGAAGGTTATTTTCACTGCAAGAACAAATTGATCATAAGGTAAATTTCCGTTTGCTTTATTGGTGTCAGACATATTGTTAACCTGGCGATAGTGACCAGTGGTCCATTAAAGTTACAAATTTATTCATTGGTTGGCAAACTCAAGGCCCTGTTAGAATTGATGTCACCAGTCAGAATAACTTTTAAAGTAGTTGCTTTGATGGATCTTTGTGGAAACTTTGTTTATTGATCTGCATGAGTTTGTTAAGGCACTCTAATATTAAAAAACAGTTGAGGACTTGAGTAGCAAGTCCCTAATATTTTCCTGGAAATGTTATCAGGTGAAGTTGCCTGGTATGTTACCCTTATATGTTTTCTGATTCCATACTCTACCCCTGATGGTGCTCTTAGTTTTTATGACAAAATCATTTAGTGTATATGACCTTACCTCTGTTTTTCTCCACTTGATCTGAATTTTTTTTTTTTTTTTTTTGCAGATGGACTTTATCAGACAAGAATTACCAAATAATGAAGTTCCAGTAATACTGGTGTGGACATTTTCTGTTATAGTGCTCTTTTATATCTAATATCGTCCTGGCCTCCAGCAAGTGCCTTTGTGTCTGTAAAGAAGTATAAACTTGCAATATTGGCTTCAGATCACATTAGATTTCTTGATCTCACCGGTGATTTGTCATGCAAGTAGTTCTAGAAAAATTATTTGCTTTACGGTGTTTCCAAACTTGGAAGTTGATATTCATCTGACATAACCCCTAAGCTCTTTTGTGTGAGCATACATGTGTGCTTCCTGTGCAAAATCATTTAGTATACAATTGTTTATCTTCCATTCATAAAATTTAGATTTTGTTGGGGAAGCATTTCCAAGAAATAATGTATGCTAATGTAAAAATTATAAAATCAGGTATGTTAGGTTTGAGCTTGTTTTGATGATATACCTTTTTTTTTTCCTTTGTTTAGAATTTTTATTTCACATCTTAATATAATTAACCTACTATCAGAGCTTCTATTAAGGAAGAACCCTACTTTATTTTCTTATTTGTTGTTTAATGACCTTTCAGCTTATTTGGCTTCTCCTATCATGTGATCTCTCACCCACTGTGGACATTAAAAAAAAAGAAACATTTATTCTGGTTGGAAAAGATATTTAATTCTGCTGGGCCATTCCTTATTTCCTTGTCATCTATAAATTATGTTGGTAAGATTTTTGTCGTACATATTTTTTCCTTGGTAGCTGATTTATAATTTGTCTCTTCAGGTTGCCCACTCTATTGGGTCATATATATCTATTGAAATGCTAAGGAGGTCTTCAGAAAAGGTGATAACTTCATTGCACAAATTCGATGCTTCAGTGTTCATAATTTTACTTTCTTACTTCCCACATGTGATTTTAACTTAGACAACCATGTTCCTGACAACTTATTCTGTGGTTTTAGGTGATATATTGTATTGGACTCTATCCATTTTTGGCGTTAAATCTACAATCAGTAAAGCAGTCTATTATTGGGAAAATTGCAGCGTAAAGCTCTTCTCTATCATAAGTAACATTACTTCCCTCTTTCTACTTGCTAGATGTATGTCTAGGCTTCTTTTGTACTTCATGTACTGTTCTATATGATAATGAAAATTCATTTTCAATTCGTGTGTGTTCTGTGATTTTTTATTTTTGTTGTACTTTTTCTGCATATGTTTATGCTTGCATACATCTGTTAATATGTTCTCCTACATGTCCACCACTGCAGCTTCGGGTTCTCTTATTGGATCTTCGGGGATGGAAATGATATTGTTATAAAATGCCTAATGTAGTAATGTAGTTGATCTGCTGCCTTTACGAATGAGTTTTAATTCGACATTCTTTCTCTTTGCTAACAATCTGAAACTTAATTCACCTGTTTCTTTTTAGTTTTCAAGCTACCATTAATGCATAGGAACTGATAGAGTGATAGAAATGATTTGTGAGTTTCAGGTCTTCAATTATATCAGCTGCAATTAGTCACATTGTAGCATATTTGGGTTTTTTACCAAGGAGTGCTTTGAGGTTTGTTCTGTCTAAATCCCTTGGAAGTTCGTGGTCTGCTGCTGCAGTTGAGGCTGCTTGCACTCACTTGCCACAGGTGAAGTTGTATCTACTGTAAAATGATAGAAAAGTTGGCTTCTTGTGTTGTAAACATACTTTTAAGAAACTTTTAAAAATTATATTTTCTCTTTTTTTTTTTTTTTCTTTATATTTTGCATTTTGTACTCTCTTTAAGTCTAATGTATACTGTTTGGAGTTTCTTTTAATTATCCTATAAAAAAGCAATCTGCTTGGAATCAAATTAATTTTATCTCATATTTATTTTCAGTATCATGTTATGCGGAATATACTCTATATGGCAAAGACAGAGTTCAGAAAGGTAAATATCTAGAAGTAGTAAAATATTTAAATGTAGCCATTTTCTTTCCAAATATATTATAATAACCATTCAACTATATCTAGGAACATTATGTCTTGTCTTCACTATCACCTTTATTGTTATTCTATCTATATTGCCATTTTCTTTCCAAATATATTATAATAGCTATTCAACTATATTTAGGAACATTACATCTTGTCTTCATTTATCGCTTTATTGTTATTCCATCTATGTTATGTGCAGCCATGCCAATCTTGCTCCTCTTAAAGAGGTTGCTTTAATCTACTGAAAAGTCTTTGCCCACAACCTATAAATCTAGTCTCTACTAGCAAAAATTAGTGTTTGAGCTCCCATTGATAAAATATGCCTTTAAAATAATAATAATAATAATAATAATAATAATAAAAATACTACCCACCAACCTCCTCCCATCAAACACTATGAACAAATTACAAATTAAACTGACTCCCACCGACCTCATCCCATCAACCTCTATGACCAAATTGAAAAACTCCCCCTCTGACATTGATTTGAGGGGGATTTGTCCTTACACATCTTACTCCACTGCAAGAGATCTAATATCAGCTTTCATAATTTATGCTAATGTAGCATTACTAAAGACAATCAATATCCTCTTCCCATCTGGCTTTCATCACCATAAATATACATTCATTGCTTGTATACTTACGGACTTAAGTACTCTAACCAATAGCTAGAAAGATGCTTATATGATGGTCATGGAGGGTATAGAATTATAGATTGCTTTTATGACGGAATATCATAAATCCCATCAACATATGCCTTAATGGACCCTCATCTTTCAGCTTAAGTTTTTTGGGTCTAGCGGTTAGTGACAGTGAAATGGCATAACTGCATAAGTGCTAGGAGGTCTCGGGTTTGAATCTCCTCTCATTCCTTTATCAGGATTTCTTATTCATTGCACATGTTACACGGTATGGGGAGTCTAACGTGTGTTTGATGTTCATCATTTGTTTCCACATTATACGTGTGAGGGCGTGATAACGTATCATAAATCTCATTAACCTATGTTTTAAATACTATAATTAGGCCCTTACTTTTCAACCTAAACTTTTGGGTGTAGCAGTTATTGACATCAACATATTGAAGAAGATATTTTGAATTGATATCCAAAAATACTCCTTCTTAAAGTATCTCATTGTGTGAGAATTATATGACTTTCATAGGATTCCGGTAATCCATAATTACCCAACATACAGTCATTTAAATTGAGAAAAAAAATTAAGAATGCAATATTGCTGGTTTATGGTAACCTTAGGTGTTCATTTTTCTGTACAACGGATCTATATTGATCATGCTAGTTTCATCAACTTTTTAAGTACACCATGCATATGTTCCCTATTCTGTCTAAATGAATATATAGAGTAAGCAGTGTTCATATAGTACTGAGGTAACACCTTGTTCTGACTTCTGTTTATTTCTTGTTAGCTATCAGAAAAACCAGACTGGGCATTTATGAGAGGAAATCAGGATAAAATTGCATTTTTGTTTGGTACTGATGATCATTGGGGTCCACTGCAAATGTTTGAAGAGGTAAGGATAGATTCATAATTTTTTTTTTTTGCCCTTTAAAGGAGCATTTTTCATGCGAAAAGCTTCAATGATATGATGTGCATGTATGTAGCTCCTGCTTGTGGAGTATGCATGCTTGGTGAAAACCAGATCTCATGCCGTAGATTGAAAATTAGATGTGTTTATACTTTATCTCTGTCCCTTGTGATGTGATTTCTCATTTCCATCCTCTTTTCTCCTGCCTCTCGACACTTTCAGGGTAAACTACAAATATCCCTAAAGTTTGACATATAGACTTAATTCTATGAGCTTCTGTTACAATACTATTAATCTCAAAAGTTTAAGCTTATTATAGGAAATGACCCAAATTTAGTATTTAAACTCTAATATGTCTCTTCATGTGTAGATTTGGATTTAGTGAGTAGACTTTTCATGTAGACCAAACACAGGTATTCTTTAATTAATAGAATTGTGGATTTTGTAAAATGGCAAGCATAAGATCTTTCAATTAAATAGGCTTTAAAACATTATTAGTTCCAAAAACTTAAGCTTACAGGAAGTAATTTGACTATAATATTTAATTTTTAACAGCTTCAAATGTGACTCGAACAAACTATAGTTTGGTTTTTTAGTACTTTACTCCTTGTCATCCAGAGGGGGATTTTAATGTTAAGTAACTAACGGGGGCCGATAAAAAGTTAGTTTCTAACATTGGGGATACTATTTACTTCTTTGAAACCGTATGAAATGTTTGTGATATTTTAAATATGAGGGTTGCTCTAATTACCATGCCAACTGGTTTTATTTGGCCTTCATGATATTGGTGATGACGATTGCCATATATTGATGAGGTTCTGCTGGTAATTTCTTACTGATTATATAAGTAATTATCTAAGATTAATGATAATTACTCATGCCATCACTGAGATATCGAAAGACATTTCAGTTAATTGAACTTGGTACTCAAGCAGCATGCAATCAGATAAATCCTGATGGCACAGTTCAGCCAGATTATCTTTGATGAGGCTGGTCCTAATAACATGGGAAATTTTGGGATAACATAATTTTTAGAGCTATACTTGTTGTGTTAATGATGTTTCAATGAAATATCATGTTTCTTGATGTGTAGTTCGTCTCGTAAATTTTCTTTTTGTTTATTTTATTTTGTTGACAACCAGTTTTTTCGCCGGTTTTGACTATCTGGGGTCACCATTTTACCCACAATTTTGTGCTGGCAGATTTCCAAGCAGGCCCCAGAAATTGCTCAATCAATTGAAAGGGAGGGCCACACCCATGCTTTCTCTTGCACGCAGGCTGGCTCATTATGGGTTGCTGACTATGTGGCTAACTTGATCAAGAATAAAACTTCAAGTTCCAGCCAGTAAGGTCAGCCACATATTTGGATTCCTCAGATCGAGTTTCTCTGATATTATCATATAAATGAAAATGAGCTAATTTTATAAATGTAATACTTGGCTGGTTGAAACCTTTATTCTAAATTGAATTTAAAAAATAACCCCGTTTCCTTATTTTTGTTAGGTATAAATATGGTTTGATCATCGAAGATATTCCATATTATCGGCAAACTTGTACAATAATCAAGAATGTGTACTGAGATTATTGATCATTTTATCCAAATGTTAGCCAAATGCCTGGAGCCTTGGGTATGGACCATCTCTTTATTCTTTTATAAATTTAAAATACAGAAAACAATGCAGGACACAGATCATAATAATGTTGAACTACTGCATTTATCAACTGTGTAGGGTGATCAGTTGGTGATCTTTTCTTTATATGGGGATATTGGGGTCAAATTAATTGCAAATTTCACGTGGAATGTAGTCTGCAGTTGGTGATCTTTTCCTTAGAACTGATAATGTCGAAAATGTCGTCTTACTTAACATATGTTTTTAAGCGCCCGTTAACGTAATCCAATCACTTTTTGTAATCTTCTTATAAAATCTTATTATATAGTGGTTCTAGTCGGATGAAATCGGTGATAATGTTTCTGTTTAGTTTGAATCCGACAAAAATACCCTTAAAAACACAATCACAAAAAGAAGTCCTGCGCTTTTTGACTTATTATATATTTTCGAGACTTATTGGTTATTTTCGAGACTTATTTTATATTTTTAAGACTTATTTTATAATTTTTGATACTTATTTAATAATTTACGAGACCTATTGGGTATTTTTACAAATTCCCATTTATTGGGTAATTTTGTATTTCATCTTCTTCTTCGACATCCATTGGAGGCAAGGACGAAACTATAATTTTGATTTTAGAGGCCAACTTAAACTATTTTTACTCAATAAACGTATAAATAATATATGAACAATTAAACAGTCGGCTAATATTAGTAATAAAAAAAAAATCATTTAGTTTCAATCATAAATCGAAAGAAATGAAACAAAAACAATCTATATATGTGATTTAAA